>WEIV01002505.1:261681-285820 GCA_013390005.1 Calyptomena viridis
TGATACAGGGCTATGTTGTGGACTTGTGACCAAATAACTGTTGATAATACAAAGATGTTTTAGTTGTTGCTGAGCAGCACTTGCAGAGTCAAGGCCTTTTCTGCTCCTCACCCCTGCCCCCAGCAGTGAGAGGGCTGAGGGTGCACAAGGAATTGGGAGGGAACATAAAGAGAAGTGGGCCTAGGCATTAGACTGTGCTGACAAGAAAAGCTATGGGAATAAAAGAGGAAAAGATAGAGTGTATTGAAGAACAGCAGAAGTGAAGGCCTGCAGATGCCTGGGAACACTGAGTGCCCTTCCATGACTGGACAAAGGGACCCCGAAGATGCACTGATGTGTATCCTGCCCAGATGATTGGACCCTGGACTAGAAATCCCCGAGTGAAGTAATGGCAGAACAATAACTTTACTATATATTAATTAGCCATAGGGGTACAAAGAGGTATCATTTGTAGCCACATTGGATCTCTCGCTTTGCATCTACAATGCACTGCTTGTTTCTGCACTGCATCGAGGGTCTGTGTCCATCTCACTCACTACAGGGACACGGTCTTGACAGCTGACCCCAGCTACCATGTGGCTTCGTGCTCAGCAAAGAGAGATGGGGAAAGGAGGAAGGAGGGGATGTTCAGAGTACAGCATTTGTCTTCCCAAGTCACTCTTACATGTGATGGAGCTTGGCTTTCACAGGAGTGGCTGAACACCTACCTTCCCATGGGAAGTGCTGAAAGAATTTCTTGTTCCACTTCACTTTGAGCAGCTTTTGCTTTATGTATTAAACTGTCTTTATCTCAACCCACGGGTTTTCTCAGTTTTACCCTTCTGATTCCCTTCCCCATCCTACTGGGTGAGAGTGAGGGAGCAACAGTGTGATTGGACTGCCCACCAGAGTTAAATCATGACATCCAAGAAAATAAGCAAACTGTTCAGATAACTGGTGCTTTAGATAGGATGGGAATGGATTTTGAAACATAAAACATAGATAATGGTGCTTACTGGACATCTGATACTTTTTATGGAAGTGATTATAGTTTGCAATAGTAACATGACTAATTCCAATGATAGGGAGTCCATAATCATTTAGGAACAATAGGGACAGAAAATAGTTTGCCCTCATCAAGGTAAAATGGGCAAACTACAGGTAGGACAAAGTATAGTTTAACTGACCTGGAAATTGGGACCCTCCTGGTCTGCAACTGGGCCTCATTAAATAGTATTTTCTTTTGGTTTTGTTCTTTGTTCTTATTCCTAAGGCTAGGGTTAAAATGCTTTTGCACTAGTACAGCAGTATGAGCTAGGGCACAAAGCAAAAGATCTCAGCTGTTCCATGCAAATCACGGATTTCCTCAGGACTCTTCTCAGACTGGCTGTCACCTGGGGAGTCTTAAAAGGAGGGTAAGTAGATCTGTGTGTTTTTTCGACTACTGAAAAAGGGCATTTGAGCCATATGAAGGGGGCAGAGATCACTAACTAGCAGAAATGAAGAGAGCAAAATATCCAAAAAACATCCAAAAGACATCTCCAAAACCAAAAGCCCCAAAGAAGCTGCAGGGACCTGACTTCCCTGCAGCTTGATTGGTGTTTGTGCTGCAGGTACTTCAAAATGCTTGTGGGCAGATGAGTTCTGTGAAAACTACTCCCCTCACCTGCAGTTCAACCTGTCTTCCTAACATGACAGCTGCATGAGCTTTATAATTGCTGCAATTCTTCAGGCTTATGCAGTATTAACACAGTGTTTCTTCTTTTTGTTTTAGGGGTTGGTTTTGGGATTTTTTGTGTATTTTTTTTTTAATTTTAATTAGACAGTCTCGAAACTTATGTGCCCAGTGAACAGGCTACTAAATTTTGACATTAACAAATTGCCCTCCTTCCACTTCTAGAATCAGTATTATGCACTAATTGCACAGTAGCTTTGCACAGCTGCCTTTGCTGTGCCCGTACCAGGATGGGCAAATGCAGATTTCCCAGAGCAGCCCGAGGCCCAGGAGATGGCACTCTTTCATAGCTCTTGTGCACACCTGGGCTGTGCTACAGCTGCTAGTACAGCAGTCGAAGTAAATAACTTTTCCTCAGAAGTGATAATTTTCTGGTAAAATGATCAGCAAATGGAATTCTCCGAGTTCAGAAGTCTTAGTGGAAAAATACCAGATGAGTCTGAAGCTTTACCTTTTCATGCCAGTGTATGAAAACTGTTCCCTGACTGGCTGAATTAATTCCTTTACTAACTGGTGGTATAGAAATAGCTTTTTTTCTTTATTGGCAAATAATTTCCTCAGCTGCTAGTTTCAGTCCAATGCCCAAGGTTGGCTACTGCAAAAATACTCTTGGAGATAAAATGTAATACTTGATCTGCCACGTAAGTCACACCGAGAGTGATAAACAAAAGTAAAAGTATATGTTGTCTGATTCCTATGTGCATCATTATCTGGGGCTTAGTGGGGTTTAATCAGCTTATTCCTATGTTTGTTTTGTTATCCTACCATTACAGGGAGTGCCTGCAACAGCAGAAAATAAGGCAGTCTCTAAAGATGAGGGAGAGAGCTTCTGTCCACAGGTAGGTGGGGCATTGGGGACAACATCTTACTCTGTGATGGTCTGGGGTGTAGCAGATGCTGGGCAAAGAGACTCCTGCTGTGGGTTCAGGTAGGGTAAGAAGAAAAGGTATTTGTTTACTTTGCTTACTCCACCCAAGGGGTAGGTGCTCAGTTGGCCAGCCCAGAGCATCCGTGCCAGCACAGCTCAGGGGCCAGACCACAGCAGTACACGTCTCTGTAGGTATACACCCTCCAATTTTGTGGCCAAGCACTGCAGATCTGCGTGGGAAAATTTAGTTCTCACCATGCATGAAGCCTGTCCTGTTGGTCCAGGGCATTCTAGTGTCACAGATCGGGAAGGAAGGGCTGCCTCCCCTTGGTCTCTCTGCAAAGGACAGCTCCCATACGTATGGCACGAGCACTGGCCTTTGTGCTTCCCACAATCTTTACCCACCTAAACCCATCAATGGCTTGTGTCATAGCACAGAAAACTGCCAGGAGCATGTGAGAGCCCCCATCTCACTCATCATCCAGGACCTGCATCCTGCCCCCACTGCCACTCCTCAGGGTGGCTTGCTTGTGTCTGAGAAAGCCAGAGTGGCAGTCCCAAAAATGCACAGCACTGGCCCCACTCCTGATGCTCATGCCAATTTAGAAATTAACATTATTTCTCCTTTGCTAATTGCAAATATTGGGCAGAGTCTGAACAAAACCATCTGCATCTGTTACTTAATTAGACACAGTTTTTCAATCATGGAAAAAATAATCCACTGGGATACAAGTCTTTCCTCTAGGGCAGTTTCTTATGTTTCAATCTTGTATCCTGTTGAGTATTGTAACAGTTAGTTGTCATACTCTCTCTCTAGCCTCTGAACCTATTAAAATAATCCATTAAAGATAAATATTAGACCTATTCTTTCCCCTGCCTACGCTTTACACAGTCATATGCAATGTCTGCCTGTATCCTGTTCTGAAACAGAAGGAAAATACAGGAGAATTAATGATGTGTTACAAACTTAACTTCAGTTGAGTGAAAAAAGACTAATGATTCAACTGTTTTCTTTTAATAAACCTCTCTTTTAATATGAATTTTTGAAAAAAGTTGAAAAAATGAAGATTTTTGAGGACAGATGCAGGAGTTCTGGCTTACAGGGATTGATTTTTTTTCTGATTCATCATCAGAGAAGACACAAGCTACCAAGAACATGTTTGCAATACAATCGAATCTCATTGCTGCACACATCACATTCAATATTGCATTACAAGAGTGCTTTCTTAGACCTTGCCAACTTTTTCCAAGGCCACAGGAACTGAAACAGTGTCATTGCTCCTGAACTCGAGAGCACAGAAAATATTGCTGCATTTTTCTGTTTTTTTATCAAGGATTTTTGATGGGTTGATGTGGTTGTCAGCCCATTGTCTGCACATTTAAGAGTCAGGTATTTAAATAACACTGACAACAGAGATGGGCAGCAACCATAACAGGTGAACAAACACATACCTCTGAACAGGTAATTAGGATATTGTGCACTTGTGATGGACTGAAATGTTGTTCATCTTAAACATTGTCAAAATCATAGAAAGCCTTTTGTTTCAAGCTGCAAGGGTTGAAAAAACTGCCCATCTGCAGAGCAACTCTTCCCCAATATGCCTCCTGACTGGAATTTGGACTGTGAAGGGAAAACATGAGATAAGGTTATTGTCTAATCACCTCAGGTCTAAGGCGAAGTAAACAAGGCTTATCAGGTGGTGGAGGAGAAAGGTTTTGGGTGTGTGATGCTTAAATCTCTCCACACCAAACAGAGTAAACCTCCCTGCTCTGGGAAAACCACATGAGAGGCAGCTGAGAAGGTGTCATAAACAATCAAAGACCCTCCGAATGCCCCCAGACTCATTCTTGAGGCCTTCCACCACCAGAGGACTGCACATGATCCAANCTAAATGCCCCCAGACTCATTCTTGAGGCCTTCCACCACCAGAGGACTGCACATGATCCAAGTGATCCAAGTGAAGCAGCAAATCCAGAACCTGTCAAAAGAGACTGCAAAGCTTCCCCCTACCCACCAGGGGAGGTGCCTGGCATCTCCTGAACATACATTAATCCACTGGACTCTATGTTTTTGGGACCCTCACCACCAAGAAGACCACAAAAGACTGACCCATGGAACTCTGCCGGGTTCCATGGAGTGGTGACGCTGTTTCTATTAGTCTCTGTCTGTCACTCTCTTTCTTCCTCTCCCCCTGCCTTTTCCTATTTCCTTCTCTCTCTGCTTCACATTTGCTGTTAAATAAAATCTGTACTATTGACTTTGGGATATGGTCTTGTTTGAACATTAGTTTGGGCAGAGGTATTTCTAATAATTTTAATAACCACATCATAACAGCACTGTGGGATCCCCAAGAAGGCATGTACTAGCTCTTTGTGGCTGGGACCTCTCTTAAGTGTCGCTGAAGGTAAATCTGCCCTTTGAGAGGCAAATCTGCAGTCTGTCTCTTTGGTTATTGTCATGGTTTGGATGTATCAGAGGAACTTGTTGTGCTGTTCTCCCTGCACAGTCACTACCACTTTTGTAGTGCAGATCATGGGATCACAGGCTAAAATGAGTTGGGAGGGACCTCCATAGGTCACCTCACCCAAAATGTCTCCAGTATGGGCAGGTTCCTCTGGGACATGCCCAGTTGTATTTGAGTATCTCCAAGGGTGCAACTCCCATAATATCTCAAGGCTCCTGTTCTGGGCCTTTCCCTCATTTCTGGTGCTATCCATCATATCTTGTCCCATGAATGCTTATTTCTAAGAAAAGTTTGGTCATCTTCTTGACACCCTTCCATCAGGGAGTTGTAGACAGCTGTGAGATCTTCCCCGAGCCTTTTCTTCTTAAGACTGAGCAGTCCCACCCTTCTGAGCTTCTCCCTCTCTGTCCCTAAATCACATACACCTATTGTAAAATTTGATTAACGGTGCTTTGCCCCCCTGCACCTACTGACTTTTTCATCTCCATTCCTGACTCACTCCCCAGTATTTCTGACAGAGCACTTTGCCTTGCTACTCACAGGCTGCAAAAAAAATGCACTTTAAAAAGTAGTCCCTGCAATTTGGGCACAAGTGAAGGCAAACTGGGAATGACAATAAGCTGACAGTAGTAACGCAGTCAGGGAATCCAACCTGGTGTAGCCTAAGTCTTAAAAATCTAGGGGAAGTCACTGCAGTTTTGGTATTATTTCTGCTACTAAAGCATCTAATTATAATCTATTAAACATGCATCAATTAATAATTTGAATCCCTTAGATCGTTTCTGCTAAAATTAACATTTCAGTTGCATGAAGGATCTCTTAATGAACCACCACTAACAAGAGTATCTCTCTAATTAACTCAATGTCTTTAAAACAACGAGACAATTTTTGGAGTAGTTTGCTCTTATCCCTGCATCAATTATGCTTGAAACTCTGAGATTTTGTACGATTTGTCATGGATATTAGAAAATAAGAAAAAATTGTCAGAGATTAAAAGAAGAATTATATTAAAGCTCACTCTACTTTGATACTTTGCCATTGTGTCTGAAATAATATGCGATATTTGTGGGGAGCAAAAGTTTTAGATAAAAATAAAAGAGATTCAAACCAAATTTAAAATTTACTCTTTGCCAGAAGAATGTCCATGTAGGAAGGGTCAGCAAAAAGGCAAGAGGAAGTGAAAAGTATGCTCCTTTTCCTGAAGGACAACTAGGCATCTACATTTCCCTCTCTGGTCTTTCTTTGGGACTCAAGCTGTTCCTCACAGCATAGATGTCCCAATATCAGAGGGGTTTCTTTCAGTACACAGGCTTTCAGTCAGAGAAGCATCATCATGCAACCGCAGTGCTTCAACACACATTTTCTCCTTCCTCAAGCCAGCAGGGTGGCTGCATTGCTCTGAAGAGGCTTTAAGAGTCTCTTTTGCTATTCACTTTCCCTCCACAGCAGGGATGGACAGGCAATCCTCTTGCTGGTGGTGTGAGTGCCTGTGGGCAGCCCATCCTGGTGTGCTTAGCAGCTGCTAAACTAACAGCATGCTTCTGAGTTGGTGTGCTGAGGGATCTGCAAGGCCTGACACAGCCCCCAGGTGCTTCCCCAGAGTAGATGAAAGGGAACCACAAGAGCAGTCTTGAGAACCCTCCTGGAAATCCATCAGTCTAGGACTGAGACTTCAGATATGGTCCATTCACTTTCTGGGATAGAGCTCAAACTCTGTGTCCAGATGCCCTTCTAGACTAAGACTAATCCTTCAGGTTGATTATTATAAGGTTTTAAAGCTTAGGGGTTTATTTGGAGAAGTAGTCAATGTTCAGACAAGTGAAGAAAAGCAAGCTGGCATGGAGATTTTCTTTCCTATCACTAATTATTTTAAAGTGAGTGGTAAGAAATGAAAAGGCTGTTAAAAATCCTCAGCATCTTGTTGAGTTCACCGGCAGAGCATCATCTTTTCCAACTTAACACCTTGATCTTGAAAATACATCATTTGAGGGTATATATCCTCAAATACAGTTAGTCATCTAAACGGACCTTTATATAGATCACTCAAGATCTAGTTTAAGTGTAATTTATAATCCCTTGAAATGACATGTATTTCCTTTGATATGCCCTCTTTCACAGACAGGATTTAGCTGATTCTGTGGCAGCCATGGGTCACTAGATTATGAAAGCTGGGAAGATTAACATACTCTTTCCCCACTAACTCACACAGCTGGACCCTTTCACAGCGGAAAGAAGCCACAAATGAAGACAGTCTAATAAAAATTCCTGCATCCACTTCTTGAATATTGCATGCATTACAGCTAGATGAAGTCTATTTCCATACAATCACCTAGCTCTCTTCAAGTGTCTTTTCAAAATCACGACAATCAATTCTTTAGTAATTCAAGGTCGGTCTTTGAGCAGACTACCTAAAACTGCTTATTCGTTATCCAAAAACTTTTAAAGGCCTGAATTCGAAAAAAATCCCCTAAATTCACAAGCTTCATTTGTCTAGAGTTTTTATTACTGCTTGGAGAGTAAGATTTTAAGGACAGAAGCTTTGCTTTTGAAGGACACTTTCTAAAAGCCTATCAAATGTGTATGTATATATGTATGTATGTGTATATTTATAATTTCCTTTTTAAGCTGAAATGGGGCTTACACATTATACATGGAATAGATCACATTTTTCACACAGCTAAAATCTATTTGTAAACAAATGCATCAAAATATTGTACCAGCGACTTATATATAATAGAAATAGGATGAAATAGAACAGAAATTATATAGAAAATATCCACACAAGGTAAGGACCTTGTGTGAAAGCATTGAAAAGCAAGTTATCTATTCCCAATTCCCACACTGTATCTCCACACAGTGTCACCATTCCCTACCTCCTCTTTCCTACCCTGTTTAATAACTTCTGTTTTTTCACAGCAAAACAAATCAAAGCATCAATGATAAAAGTAGCACGAAGAAACAGACAAATAGCAAAAAGCCTTGGAAGCTTTGGGAAAACTTCCAGTTTCTGCCAGTTCACATATAAGTATGAGCTCCCCTGGTGGTTTCTTCTGCCATGATGCTGTGCTTAAACAGATAATATATGCTTGAAAGCTGAGAGTATGTCACCTCCTCAAGGTCTGGCTGACTGGGCTCTGGTCCCTGAGAGCTACACACCCCAAGTGGTCACTGATGTTTCAAGTCAACCAGAACTCTTTGACTACTATTCAGAAACCTGCTGGCAATCACCACTGCTGCCCACGGAACAATACTGCCCTGGTCTGGCTCTACAACATCTTGTTTTATAAGCAAAGACACTCTTGAGCAAGCAGCAAAGCCCTTGTGGCTGGACAATGCAGACCTTCACAGATAGTCTGTAAATGGATGCAATTGTAGTGGAAAATTCACTGACTCACCATGGAGCAGGGTACTGATGAGGAATGCTGTAACTTAAATGTCAAGTGCAATAGACACTTTGGCATATGGTCACCTGCAAGCAGTGTATTTTAATGATTGCCACCCATCAGCAGAGCTATTATGATGACTCCTAGCCTTACTTTTAACCCACCTTGATTGTCTGAAAAAAAGTGCAGTCGCTTAACCCAATTTTATAGAAATTTAAACCAATGGGTTTTTTCCACCAGAAACAATCAGTCCAGCACCCACAAATTTTTGCCGAAGGAAATGTTGCTACAATGTTTAAAGGGACCTTGGTAGCCATCCTTAAGCACCATCAGGTGCAGCATGAGCTTTCTGTATCACACAAGTCATTGTCATGCCTCTTTCACCACTATGCCTTCTTCCAGACTGATCACAGCTCAAGTGACCAGCAGGAAGTTGTTAGGAGGGAGTAATGGGATGCATGCTCCCAAAACACAGCACATCTCCCAGCTATGGCCCCTTAGAGTTGCAGCAGTGCTGGACAGACAGCAAAGCCATGGGGAGAAAGAACCCTGACTCCACTCAGTTGCTGTTGTAGGCTTTTGATGCTTCACTTCCCCTAAAAAGCAAAAAGATGGTTTTCAAAGCTTTTGTCCTCATGTCTTGCCTAGTTGTTGTGATAGCTGCCCTATATGTCCTACGCCATTAATTGCTATGTTACAATTAGGAGACAACTGCATAGAAACAAACAAAAAAAGCAGTTTTCTGCATGACCAAGCAAGACATTTCTAGGATATTCTTGTCCTATTAATTTTCAATAAAAAGCTGAAAAATATGGGAACATGGAAAAATGCTGCTTCATATATTTTCAGTCATTTTACAGTTAAACTCAGGATTCTACTCTACAAGACAAACCACCAGCTGTTTTCAAAAAAAACCAAACAACCCTGTACTTCAAAAATATTAAAACTAGCTGCAGAGAAAATTATCTTAATGCCATGGAACACCGACATTTTTGGACAGGCTTAACATTCACCTAACTCTCATCCAAGACCTATCAGCCTCCTCTAACATGTGGTCTTAACTTACATTACCACTGCTAATGAAATGGATAGTCTCCTGCTAAGGGTGCAGCAAATAAATAGGATGTGTATGTCCTGTGCTCTATCTGAACAGGAAAGACCTGTTTGATGAAACTGATGTCTCGTTGTGTAGGGTTAGATAACCAGCCTGGATTGTGATTAGGTATTTCATTTTTATGGATTTCTTAAAAAATGAATACTGAAGGTGGATGTGTTGTAACTGTCTCACTGAAAAGTGTGCAAACACGACTGATTAGCTGGACTGTGCAAGCCAAAGTATTATGAGTAAGTTTCAATAGAGCTCTTACTCACTTCTAATAAAGGTGTGTTCCTGAAGCTATATTTAATTACCAGAGTCTTTAGCCCCTACTGCATTCAGCATTGATACTGTCTCATGATCAGCTGTGTATTTCCTTTCAGCTGTTGTGACAGAAAGGCTTTTGGCAATGCCATCAACAGTAGTCTGATTGTGATGTAAACACTGAAATATTTTTATCACATGGTTATAAAGAGTTTATTGTGGCATATACAGTTTGGAGCACGCCCAAGGAAGCATTTGTAACATGAGGGCTGCCATGAACAGAGCTTCCAGCAGCTCCACTCATGTCACCTCAGACAGCAGTGACTTACGCTGGGGCAGCAACAGCAGGGAGCAGAGTGGTAAGAAATGGCTTAGCACAGGCTGCAAGGAAACAGGGAGGTAGGCAGAAAGGGGCAGAGCCTTTTCTTTGTCTCAGACTGGGAGATGTATAAGGATATGTGTAGATTTAGATTTTGTTTTTACAGAATAGCTTTCTATGGAGGCAGTGATGATTTATATATATTCTTTCACTCCCATTTGTGCCAAACCTTTTTTCTTTAATGCAATATGTGAACAATCAGTTTTAATTCTACCTCAAAAACCATCTCTAAGTCAAAAATTTCTATATGAACAGAGGACTGAGTCTTTCATTGAGAAAGCAGAAAACAAAAGAAACTAGGTGCAAGCACTAATGAATTAATAAGTCAGCCCAGAGCATGCACCACCAAGGGAGACATCAGCATCTGCTAATTAGAATGAGATAGGAACAACTGATAGTAGGCTCTTTTTTTTGTCTCTTTCATATAATTTTTGTGAGGCCTTTCATAGCTTGTATTATTATTACAATACAATGAATACCCTCAGTAGTCCCTGTGTCTAGGGCCTGCTGTGATTTTCCCCTTGCTCTGAAGCTGCAGGCTGCATGGGCTGCCAGAGGCAACTGTGCTCCTGCATGAGGATATGTAGAGGTCTTAGCCTGAAAAGATCATTTTCTTATTTTCTTACAATAAACAAGATCAAGGATGGGCTCTTTCAGAAAGTGCTTTAGATTCTCAGCTCATGTGACTAGAAACTTGAAAAACATTTCTATATTACTTATGTGTTTCAGTTTTCTAGGTACATATCCTGCTCTACAAACAGTGTGAAATCAAAGTGAGTGCAATAAAATGCATGAAATTTCTTGTTAATCTGTGAAAAACAATTGATTTGGTATTATTCAGATTTTTATTACTCCTCAAATTTCAAAGGCTTTGCAATCCAGTATATACATGCTGGTACAAGGAATCTGACATCTTTAGTTTTCACCTATTTTTCCCTTTTCCACTGTAAATGACATAGGACTCTATGAGACTTAATAAAGATAGCCAGATGTAAAACTGAGAGTCAGGGAAATACTTCATTGATTTAACTGTGAATAGGGGAAATGAAGTGAATAGAAGGAGTTATCTTCATGTGAATTTAAACTAAACAGAAACTTCAGAATTTACTGTAAAATGTTTCCACTGGAAGACTTCCTTCTAGCACCAGAAAGATCCTTCATATATTTATGACAGCTGCAAGGTAGATTTGCTAAATCTATTCAGTCTGCAAAAAGCTGAAGTCTTTAGGAAATGCTGGAAGTCGTAGTCCAGCTGGCTTGCTGTGCCTGCCAGACTTTTGGGAAAGAGACATGAAAATGGGAGCTTACCCCCTTAAAAACTGGAGGGAGTGAGGGCACTGCATCAGAGAGGATGGTCTCTGAGTCTCCACAGCCTGTGTGCATTATAAATTTGGTGTTGTTTGGCTTTGAGGCATCAGGTAGAGAGCAAGGCCTGGGAGGTTCTCACTTTGCCAGTGGATTTCTGGTGGGGAGTCCTCTGCGAACTGGGGAGATGGATCAGCTCAACACCACAACAGACTGAAGCATGGCCAGTATGCTAGAAATGCCCAGTAACACACCATGGATCACACTGCAGCTGTGGCCAGGATTTAAAGCAACACATTTTCAAGTCTGTTTTTAAGCCTAACTATAGCAGGAGGTGCTGTTGCTTAAACCCACTGAGTTCTTGTATGTGTGGCACTGCAATAAGTCACTTCATTCTGACCTGGCCTTTCTTCTTAAGTACCCCAAATGACCATGTATTTTGTGATCAATGTATCTGGGTGCTTACACTCTTCAATGTGAGACTGTCTCCTTTTGCTGTGACAGCACAAAGGCTGAAAAAATAGCAAATGAACTGTATTGTTCAGACAAACAGTGCTGACACTTTCTTCATTCAGAAACCACAGGCTCAGCTGGGATTTTTTATGTTTTTGAGCCAAGGGTTTTCTTTTGAGTGATTTTTTTAAACTTTCCTCCTGAGTCATGAGAGAGAAAATCTTACCCTTTCAAACAAAAGTGCCTCATTTAAGAATTGAATTTTAAGAAAGAAATCGGATGTCATAATTTTGTGAGACTTGTGACTTAGTAGCTGGAGCTGCAACACATCTTGTTAAAGAGAAGATTGCAGGACCAGACAAGTACTGCTGATGCTGGTTCTTACAACTGGGAAGGGTGAATACCTGTTGGTCTTCCTGCCCATGTTGGTAGAGCACAGTGTCATACCACACAGAGATACCTCAACCAGCTTTACAGGAACTAGTTTGGCTACAAGGAACAGGACAGTAGTGTGGCAATCACACTGTCCTTGTGGTCCAAAATACAGCAAATTATTCCAGGAAGAACACCACATGAGGAGGCCTTCTTCCAGCTACTTCCAAGCTACTTTCAGTCTGGCTGGGTGTTGGTATGTGATGTTGTATGGCCTTGAGCTTTCTCCTGGAGACCAGAAAACATACATTTAATGAGAACAGCAGTGATTCACTGTCCAGGCATCCCTCTCTGCGGGTGAGGAGGGAGAAAAATCCTAAAGTGGGATACGCTTTGGTTCTTGATCCTGCTTCCCTGGAGGCTTGGCTATGACTCCTTGAATTGGTGACACAGCAGCAGTCAGTCATGGAATCATAGAATGATTTGGGTTGTAAGGGACCTTTAAAGGTCATCTAGTCCAATCCTCCTGCCCTAAGCAAGGACGTCTCCAACTAAATCAGATTGCTCAGAGCATAAGCCAGGCCACGCCTTAAAAGTTTCCGGTGACGGGGCACCCCGTACCTCTCTGAGCAATTTATTTCAGTGTTTCATCAACGTCATTGTAGAAAATGTCTCCCTCATCTGTAGTCTAAATGTCCCCTTTTTTGGTTTAAAACCATTATCCTTTGTTCTATGACTGCACTCCCTGATTAAAAAGTCCCTCCCCACCTGTTCTGTCATCCTCCATTAAGCACTGAAGGACTACTATAAGGTCTCCTCAAAGCCTTTTCTTCTCCAGGCTGAACAGTCCTTTGAAGTGCTGTCAAAGCCCAGCTGTAGGTAGGTTGGAATGGCATGTGAGAACTGAGATTTTTTTGTTACATGCTTCCTATCTCAGAAAGAAGGATGAGGCTCAGGAGTTCTGCAAATCATTCCATCTTCAGAACTGGCATTGGTGGCAACTTTAATTCTCACTGCATAGTACCTTGCTAGATGGAAAAATTGCACTGGTAAAATTCTTTATTAAAACAACATGAATTGTAGTAAAGCCAGTTCAAAGGAACAGATAAGTGTTTCAAACATGTGTCGTAATTCTGTTAGAAGTTCTTCAAAGATCTCTTTTTCAGCTTGTGGAGAATGGAGCAATTAAGTTTGAAGTAGTTAAAAAAAAAAAGAGGCAGGAACTTTTCAGCCATTAGCATCAAGTAATTACTGAAGGTTCATTACTTACCAGAGCTGTGCTTCCTGTAACTCAAAATTTAGCAAGCAGTGAACACTTTGAACAGACTCTGGATGACCCTGCATTACCTGTGGCTGGGGAGAATAGCAGGGGAGGACACAGGTTTGGCTTTCTGGTCTACTTATTCAGCAGATGGGCATTTTCCTTATGGTGCTCAGATGATGAAATCCCTTCAGTTCCAGCACATTCTTCAGAGTCCTTTTAAAACTTAGAAACAACTATAAGGGCTTCAGCTATACCTTAGTAATAAATTGTAATAACAGTGAGAGGGTAATAAGGTTATCAATCTAAAAACACATATTCTTTCAAAGACTTTCAAAGAAATACTTTGTTTTGGGGTATTTTGTCATGTGTATGTTATATTGGACATCAATTACTTTGAATTGTTTTTAAACTATAGCATGGGATTGAAGTGGTAGAAGGCAAGGTCATTGAATGCTTTTCTTTGGGTGATCTTATGGATGTTTATCATCTTGCTTCCAGGCATATGATGAGACGTGCTCTTCATCTTTTAAACAAAAGATTTTTGAGTTTTACAGAATTATATAGGCTGAGGATGTCCAGAATATTTCAATGAATCCTTCTATAAACTCAGCCTTTTTTTCCCTGAAAAAACTCAAATCAAACCCACACTTAATTACAAATTACAGACACCAAAACACTCTCTTTTGGCGTTTTCTAAGGGAATGATTTCTATTTTTGAATCTAAAATGAGTTTCAGCTTTAGCAAATTTTAGTAAAGAAAAGTCCTGAAGTTAAAGCAGTTCAAAAGAAGTGGAAAAATATTAAGAATAAATATCGATCAACACAAAATACTATGTCTTTAACCCTTCTTTTCAACTAACATTATTGAAAAAAGTTTGCTGAGTAAAAGCTTGACTTTTTCCCCATGGATTCTGATGCAGCAGGAATTAAAAATATAATAAGATAAAAAAATCCAACAAACAGCCAAACTCCAGTTGTTTGTATAGTTTTGTTAAAAATGACAGATCAATGTAAGAAGGATGTGAAGGTACTCAAATGGGTCCAGAGAAGATAGCAAAGCTGGTAAAAGGGCTGGAAGGAACGTCCTGTGCAGAATGACTGAGGACTTTGGGCTTGTCTAGTTTGGAGAGAAGAAGGCTGAGGCTCAATGTTGTTTCCCTCGACAGTTTTCTGTGGAGGGGAAGTGGGGAGGGATCCTCTGATCCCTTCCCCTTGGGATCCAGTGAAAGGTTGTGTGGGAATGGGTCAAAGCTGCACCAAGGGAGGTTTAGACTGGACATTAGGAAATATTTCTTTACCAAGAGGGTGGTCAAACACTGGAACTTCCTAGAGAGGTGGCCAGTGCCCCAAGTGTTTAAAAGGCCTTTGGACAAGGTCATTAACAACATGCTTTAACTTTTGTTCAGGACTGAAGTGGTCAGGCAGTTGGATTAGATGATCCTTGTAGGTCCCTTCCAAAATATTCTATTCTATTCTATTCTATTCTATTCTATTCTATTCTATTCTATTCTATTCTATTCTATTCTATTCTATTCTATTCTATTCTAAAATTGTCTGTGTCCCTGGGAAGAACAGAAACTAAGAGTGGTGATCTCCTACAAGTTCAAAATATCATAAAAATAGAACATTCTTCTCACACAGAAAAAACTATTTGTATCTAGAGACTTCTCCCCTATGTTTCACTGAGTTTGATGAGATTCTTTTCTATGTACTCCAAAGTTTAAAATCAAAACATTAACCTTAGAGAAGCTAGGATTTTTAGCCCAGTTGATGGCTTGTTTTTCTACTTTGACAGTGTAGATGTTAGCATCTTCAACTGACCTTCTCTAAATCATTCAGGAGGTATGTTAGAAACAGTCTTCTTTCCAAGCTGAATGCTTTTATGAGATGTCCAGAGCTGACCCAGAGCCTGCCAGCAGCTGGCTCCTAGCTGGTGTATTTGCACCCTACATCAAGAGCTGTGGAGGTGCCAGAATGAACCATGAAGGCTTCCTCCAGTGTGAAAGAAGTATTATAAACTAAAACCAGAAATAGTTTGGAAACAGACAGAGATTTCATTCATTCAGTGGCCTACATGAAGCTGTGCCACAGCTACAGAAGAGTGCACACACAATGTCCCTGCTTAAATGTCAAAGAGAAGAAAATCCATTTCAGAAGGTTAAGTGGAAACGTCAGTCTGATTGACTGATGTTTTTAAAAGATAGACTCAGTATCTGCTAGAAGGACCCAAATTGTCTTTTACACTTCATTTGTTCCCATCCTTTGGACAGCGGCATGTCTGTGAGGGCAAAGAGTTTTCCTCCCCTCCTCAGTGTGACTGTGATGACTGTCTCTGAATGACTGCCACCCTGCCATTAATGCTCTGGGGGAAAATTATCCACAGTGTTAAGCTCACTGGCTTCATGAACTTACATGTAGGATGAATTTGACCAACTGTTTCCATGTGAAGGATTACCAGAAGACCTGCTGTCCTTATGTATTTTATGGACACATGTTTTATACAGCCAGTGAACTAAGCTCAGGTCTCAGCTGTGACCAAAGCAACCAACAGATTGCCCTGGTCTAAATGCTGTAAAAAGCCATCCCTGTGAAATATTCTCATTTTCTCCCTTTATATAGAAAGCTGGTGAGTAAAGAATATAAAACTAATTGAAAAAAGGCTGATGTAGTTTTTAATTTATTGCCTTACCGTCACTGCGAGTCTATTCAATAATCCATTACAAAACGAAGTCTCTTATTTTTTCTGCAGTGACAGTGTTTAATGCATATCTATTCTCAATTTAAGTGGAGGTACCAAGAGTAATAGCTACCCAATTTATTAGATGGCTTTGGCTGTTCTTTTTTTTGGTGTAGTCTATTTTCAACCTGCTAAAACAAATTAATCTGAGCACAGCTATGGCACACCCTCAAAGCATAAATTTTCAGTATCATGTATGCACATGTTTTGTATGAGACAACTTGAATGAAACAAAAAAACATGGGTGCAGAAGAAGAGATTTTTCTGATAAAAGTACATCTCGGATTGCTTTGGGGTTTTGCTACTGATTTAATCCTTCCCATAGATATAAAATTTTCATCTTTAGAGGTAGCTTTTTTCATCTGAGATTGTTGATTTAAGACTGACAGACATAGAGTTTAATGACATGACACTGCCATCTACTAGGTAAGATGCTGAAACATCAGAGATATTTTTATCTCTGATATAACAGAAAAAAAGGAAAAGAAAAAAATCTTCCTACTTGACCTCTAAGATAATTTTTGTGGTTTGTGCCAAGCTTTCACATTTTTACCTAACTGCTGAGCTTAGCAGAACAGATCACTGATCACACGAAAAGGTCAAAGTAAAGCTGCTGTATTCAGTTTAGTTGAAAGTATTGATATTTTTCTTGCACAAAAATATATTTTATGTAGTGTCCCTCTAATCCTACCACTGCAAATACACAAGCACATTTTTCCATTATCATGGAATTGAAAATAAACCCATTCTACTATACTAAACTATGAAAGTTTTTTGTTATTGAACGTATTCTGCCTGCATCCAAATATTTACTGTTTGGAGCTAGCTGTGGTAGCCGAATTTTTAAAATTTAATACAAGTGGGTGAGTGCAATAAGGATTCTCCCTAGAAAGTGATGCTTCACCTTTATATGTATTCTCAGAGAACAGCCAGCAAATACATAACACCATCATTATGGCCCCATAACAAATGGTTCACACATCCAATGAAATACTTCTGGTGAGACCATTCTTGAAGCAACCACTCTGTGGGAGGGAGTGCCCATTATGTGACATGGAAAATTAATGCTCTCCATTTATAGGCTGACCCCATGTGTTGAGGACCATTGTATAATGCATGACGCTGCATAACTGAAGCAGGAAAACTGGGGCACAAAGTATGGACAAGAGCAAGTCACAGGCAAAGGAAAACAGTTCTTCCAGTTTTCCTTATATCTCTGCTCTTAGAAATGTGATCCCAACTAAACTCGTATTTCAGAAGCTTTGTAAAACTGTCCAGTCCATTATACTGATGTGGCAGTGACTAGGCATTGCTGTATACAACGTTATCACCTTGTAATCAAGCTGCATGGCACTGTCAGGATCGCTGAAGGACCTTTAGACTCATAGTATCTCTAGTAATTTTCTTGGTGGAGAATTGAGGTACCAGTTTGTAATAGTGGTCCAGCCAGACTTTCTTATTCAAGTCTAGAATAAATTATATTGAGGAGCTACAGAGCAGGCCACACAGAGCTGTAATCAGAAGGCTTGCATCAGTTTTCTTATAGTGATATGGGTATGTATGTTTTTAAACAGCTGACTTGGGCATCTGCTACTTTCTAGCTAAGAAAGAAAGCACATTAGCCCTTCTCCTCAGCACCTGACTTTCTAAGTGACTGCAGGCTGATAAACTGGTAATTCAGGACTAATATATGTTAGTCCATAGGATACAATATTTCATCAAGAATTAATTTATGTGTGATATATGTAGCATGGATATCAGCTTGTGTGTTCAGCTCTTTTTTTTAACAGTATGAATTTATCCATATAGATATCATTTAGGGAAATAATAGATATCATTGGTCAAAAAGCTTACAGTCATGTGGCCTGATGTGTTCTTTGGTACCTTGAAAAATCTAAATTTAGCCAAAATTTTCTGTCATGCTACTAAACCAAGGTTATATCAAAATACCACTCAGCATCTTAATGAGCTTTTGGCTAGAAGCTCAGTAGGGTTTCATGGGACTGTGAGTTTCCTTCTTCCTACCTCTTTCAGTGCTCCTGAGTTCCCCAGACACTCTGATCAGGCCAGGGGGGCTGGTGATGTCCCTGCGGTAGTTCCTCCTGTGGTAGATACCTCAGCATGAGGAGACACAGAACACTGACTCCTCAGTAGAAAGCCACTTGCCATGAAAAGAGAAAAAGTGTAGCCCCTTTGGTGTCCTTCCCTCTGCACAGCTTGAAGTAATGAACAGCAGGAGCAGAGAAGCTGTGCAGGCATCCATTCGTTGACCTCCCAGAAGGTCTGGGGAAAGGATGGAGCAGGCCAGGGATGCAGGATAGTGCAGGACAGGGCTAAGCTCTGCAGAGAGTGGCAGGGAGAAGTACAGTATTAGTTTTGCATATTCCAAATGACTCCTGATCACTTTGGCATCCAGTGGCATTGCCAAGATTTAGGAAACTGGTACTGCTGTGCCACTGGTATAGTGATTAGCACTGATCCCACTACAACCATTGAAGAGAAATAGGGAATCTCCAAACTGGGTGATGCAAAGCAGGACTGGGGATTTGCCATATCTGATTATGTGACACTCTCCCCTCTTACATGGAACTTGCTTTCAGAGCCTGATGGAAATGCAGCTTATAACTGTGCTATTAACAGCACTATGGGGACTGGTAAAGGTGTCCCTGACTCACTTGCTTTCTAAGAGTTCAGATAATTTCTTGAATGAACACCCTAGTTTTGTATATGCTTCTTAGTCTTCCTTATCATATTAGGCCATGACCTAATGTATTTGGGAAATAAAATAATTGGTAAATAAAAGAACCTGGCAGCATAAAAAAAAAGAATAAATTATTTATAATCAAAATAGTTACTGCTGCATACATAAGTGTTAGACAACTATGTAAAAAATTATTTCTTGCAGGTTTTCATGGACTGATTGAAAATGGGTTTGGTTAATTGGATTTGATCCTCTGATGAAATAAACTTATATAGTCACTTCTTGTCTGAAACAACCTCTTGTCCCCATTTTTTTTTTCTCCAAAGTTCAAGACGGACTTCAAGATGTCTGCTTTCTGTATTTAATTACACGCAGATTCCAAACGAGACAGAAAAAAATACTAGGAAAAAAAAGAGTAGCAAATATGTGTCCTCTATCATAGGAAGAAATGACACATCTATTATACCTTCATAAAACTTACTGTGCATATACCATCAGTTGTTTTCAAAAAAATCATATTAAACAAGTATATTTATAAAAGTTTATGAATAAAGATAATAACACAGATTGTGAAATTTTAGTGCCTACTTCATGGAGAAGAGAAAATATTGACAGCATCCCCACAAAAGTCCATGTCTCATTAAAGTATCGCGTTTCATGAATTCTCATTAAACATATTCGTTATGACAGCTCAAAATATTATTCAGCTAATTCTTAAATTACATTTTGGTTTATCATTGACACCTTTAACACCTTCGACAGCAAAAGAAATCAGTGAAACCACCTCCCAGTAAAAGGGAGGTGAGCAGTAAATGCCTGAGCAGAAGTTTTGGCCATCACTGTGTGTCTTTCTTTTCCATAATGGGTGCCCCAGTGTCACAGAATATGAGAAAAACAGGTCTAAAAGTGAATGTCAGTGTTATCAAAGGTATATCTAGCATTGTCTCAGAAACTTCCAATGAGGAAAACTCCACACCTTTCCAGAAAAATCTGTTCCAGATCATTCTCCTTTCTGTGAATTACCTTTTCCTGTAGTCTAAAGAAAATCTTTTATCCTGTATATTAAGTTCATGACTTTTTGTTCTGTTCATGTGGGACATGGAAACTAAGTTCATTGCACTTCTCTCTGCAGCAGCTTTTTCATACAGAAAGACTGACTTGGGTCTTCCTTCTGTCTGTTTCGGGCCTAGAACCTCCATTTCTTCTATCCTCTCTCAGACATCCTAACTTGTAGAACTGAGTTTTATTTGTTCCTTTTCTCTCATTTATGTCTTTTCTGATGCCTGAGTCCCCAGAGTGTTTTAGATAATGTGCACCTGGTATTTACCAGTTACAGGAATACTTTCTGTGTGCTTTACATGCTTTATGCTCAGATATGTTCTCCATGAGAAAGCTTACCTTTTCAGGATGTCCATAGCACTGTCGTCTCATTTTCTGCTTCTGATTTACTAAAAGCGGCAGCTCCTTTCTGCAGGGTGACTTTCTCTCACCTTCTTTTTGCACAACTTATTATTCTTGCCTAGATCAGAATTTAATTTCACTCAGTATTTTGCTGCTGTAACTCCAAGTGATCTTCACTATTTTGAATTCTAATCCTGTTCTTTAATATAAGGTCAGCTTAGAGTACTACTAAAGTTAAAGGTGAGAGTTTTCTGTTTCATCGTTTTCCTTTTCTACATAATTAATGAAAGTAATGAATAGTTCACAAGAACTCCATAAGGCCCTGCCCAATACTTCTGTTTTGTGCCGTGGTGATCTGTCAGTATCTCTGCCCTGCATATGTTTAAAGAGTTTTGAACCTCCTTATATAAGCTTCATCTATACTGTGTTTCTTAACTGGCTTGCAAGAAAGTCAGGCAAAACAGTTTGTATAAGCTTACTGGAGTCTAGTGATGTCACATTGCTGATTCTTCCCTTTTCTTTAGACTTGTCACACTATCAGGAAGCAAATTAATAGTTTGATATAATATGTTGTTTAGGATTTCATCTTGGCTCTTTCTTAAATGCTTGCTTTTTCTGGCATCTTGTTGAGTAACTCATTCCAATAGTTTTCCTGGCTCTGAAGTTGAGTCCAGCATCTACTAGCTCCCGAGCAAGCAGTTCCTGTGTCTCCTGTTGGAAGATGGTGCCATAATCATTCATCTTCCACCCTCTGAAGTGTCACCTGTCCTCAGCAGGCATTCTCAAAGATGACCTCTGATTGCTCTGAGATTATTTCAGCTCATTCTTTAAATTTCTTACAACAATTTTCATCAGGTCCAGCTGGGCAAAAAAGAGTGCAGCTACACTGTCTTTCCTAAACTTTCCCATTTATATTCTAACCCAAGTTCTTGTCTTTTTGATGCTGGTGTGAATTCAGTTAGTAATCCACTTATCGCCACATTTTATGGTGAAGAGTGGAGGAAAAAAAGACACTAAAATGTTTCTGCCCTTTTCCTGCTATCCATCAGCAGCTTTAGCTTGCTGTTTAGAGCCGTTCTTCTGCAGGGAAGCCAAAGAGAAGGGGACAAGGGTCCATATTGAATATCTGCCAATGTCTTTCTACTCACTCTATTAGACTGGTACAAAATAAGGTGATATCATCCACATAGAAGTGAGATTAAAACCTTATCAAACATAAATGAAAATTATAGAGATTCTGTAGAAGTTTCTTACTTAAGGGTAGAAACATGAATGCATANATAGAACACTACAACATATATATATACATATATATATTCACCTCTCTCTTTTCTATTTCATTTTCAGAACTAGATTAAAAAAAGGGTACTTTTTCCCCTCCCATTTTTGGAAAGTTGCCAGAAGGGAAATAGAAGGCTCAATTTTCATGACATTATAATTTCCAAGGTGAAAATAAAGAGAAAAAGAAGAGAGAAGATGAGCATTGTCTTCCAGTGGTATGATAAAATCATACAGCTTTCCTTCAGTTTGAAAGAGAAAGGAACTAAGTCTGAATCAGTGAATACCAAGGATATATTCCAGCTAATTTTAGCCCACTTAATGGCTAAAAGCAGTGTGAGGAATTATAGAAAATTAGCTGATGCTAGTGACAAAATTTCCCAAAAATGAGCAGTGAAAAGTGAAACCTGGAATATAATTTCTTTTCAAACAGGCTGCTTATTCATCTTCAAAATGTCCTTTCAACTGAGAAGTTTATCACATTTAACAACCAAAAAGACTTTATGGCAAAATTCCCTAATTCATTTTTCACACCCATTTCGATTATATAATGCATTTGAAATCCATCTTACTCATTATATCTTGAGCTGATTGAGAAGATGGTAATCAGCATTCAGTTAAAAATTGAATTCAACAAAAGTTAACCATAATTATTTCCTGGTCCTTAAAGGTTAATAATAGAAGGCTGTGCATCGTTAGGGCTCAATACTGTTGCCAAAATGTATGCAGGGAAAAACTTAGGCTGAAAATATTTGCCTGGTATCAGCAAAAGAATTATGAACATGAAGTGTGTGTAATAACAAGTTGTTACTCAGAAGCAATTTCACTTACACTGTGGTTTTCCACTTGAAAAGCAAAGGCATAATGAAATACTAAATTAAAACTTCTGTTTTTTTCACTAATAATCAAAAGCAACATTATTATTTGTGTAATAATGACACAAACATGCAAATAAAACAACTAGGATGGATATAGGTTTGATGTAATCATAAATAAATGGCATGAAAGGCCAATAAGAATTAGACAGCCTACTAAATTTGCCAAATGCAGGTTGGAAAGCAGTGGGAAATTAATAAAGTACAATGAGATGGTTGAGATGAAGGCATGTTGAAGGAGAGGATTATTCCAAAGCACTGGCCCATGACCCTGTTGCAGGATAGGAATTAGTACTTGTCTTTCTCCTCTGCTGTAATTTGAGCCTTTATAGGGAAAAACTGTTCGAGCTGAGTAGGGAACCTTTCCCCATGACTCAGTTTTTGCTGGGTTATATCTGTGGGCTCTAATGCTAATTTTGGATGGACTTTTCAGAAGCAAATCTAGTAAAATCAGCAAGTGCCTAATTACTCCTCTTTGAGATGTCAGAGTGTGTGCAGGTGGTAGAACACCCTTCTGCAGCCAAAGAATGGACAGCCCAGGTCTCTGCTTGAGGAGCATGTACTGCATCTGCAGCTCACCAGGCACCTCCAGATGTCCCATCTGAAGGAGACTGCTTCTCCTTCAGTAAAGTTTAGACTACAAGCCTCTTTTTGCAGAGGCAGCCTACCACCCCACAGGAGCCTCCCCAGGCAAGCTGCCTTAATGGAAACTGGAGTGCATATTTAGAGAAAGTACGTATTTGTGGAACTGAGATTTTAAACAAGTCTGGCAATTAATGCTAAGCTGGCGTCTGTGTGTGCTAGATGTGTTTCCACTGGGAAATGAACATAGTGAGAAATTATTAATTTCACATGGGCCACCTGATGCTCAACACGGAGTTTCTTTTTTCTGTCAGTTGTGCAAAATTTATGAATTTTAATGCAGTACACTCTTCAAGAAATCTGCAAAGAATATTCCTTCCAAGTTGTGTATTGCACATCCTGTCACATCCAACCAAGGACTCTAAAACTTTATAGCTTAATATTAAAAAAGTAAAAGTGCCACGGCGCCAGCCTGGGTGGCAGCGATCCTGACAGCTTTCTTCAGCCCTGGCTAGCTTGCACTGCCACGCCAAAGGTGCCAGACAGGTGTGGGTCACCTGATGGCACCAGGGTCCTTCCCAAGGGACACCAGCCACCAGGCGACTAAGGCCCCCCGAGGCAAGTGGTACCCCCTATCCACATGTCCCTGACAGGGACTGCGTGTGCGGGCTAGTTAGCCTGAGCTTGCCCAGGAGTCCTTGGTTGAATGGTATGGGTGCTGCGACTGTCGGAGGGCAAAAGGGTAGAAAGCCACAGGGCCATGGGGCAAAAACAGGAGAACAGTTTATTGGGGGTCCAAACCCCAAGGCAACCAACAGGGAGTGAGCCTAGACTAGCTCAGCACATGGGGTTTTATAGTGGGTAAGATTGAGGGGCGGAGAGAGGGTAAAGGCCAATGGGGTTGAGGGAGAGGTGAGGTTGAGGGTTGACAGACAGGAGTAGAGACCAAAGGCCTTCCACTCAAGCCTATGGGGTACCGAGTAGGGATGATTGATAGGGAAG
>WEIV01002505.1:302155-337474 GCA_013390005.1 Calyptomena viridis
GTTTTAAGTCCCACTACAACACAGTCAAGAATGGCTTCTCTTAACTTGTTCTGTACTATAAACAATTAATCTGAAACTCATGGCAGGCAAGTTCTGGTAAGAATTATCTACTGCCATCAATTACTCATTCTGTATTGATTGGAAGAATAAGTGAATACAGGTTCATCAAGAGGAAAAGGACAGGATTGTCAAGTTTCTCCAGGATCTGCTAAAAACTGCAATTTACATTTCTTCTATCTTAATACCCTTAATATTTAAAGTTATGATGTCTAATAAGATTGCTAAGTAGAAGCTTCTCAGTGGCATTTGTATTCTAGCAATTCATTTCAGACTTAAACGATATTTTAAACACAGTTGTTCATCAGGCTTGATTCCATAAAGCTCAAGTAGAGAGTATTACCCATGCAAGAGTAAAGCTAAGAAGTTAATAAGCAGGATAAGGAGTTATAGGAGACTCAAAACCATGCTAATAAACCCATTGCAAGTCTGGGTGTCCTGTATCTTTTACATTTCACATTTAAGATGGCAAGTACTTCATATTATTGTTCATGTCTCTTTGTATTGTGCATAAACAAGGAAGGCAGAAAACCAAATCTGATCACTCATGATGAGCATGAGAACAAGTACCTAAGTCTTTCCTGACAGCTGGCATTATTTTCTTTCTAAATCTATTTACATTATGACAAACATGACAGCAGATTTTCACTTTGCATCACTGTAAAAGGATGGTGGCGCCTGTGTTGCAGAGAGGTGAATAATGTAATAGTTAGTCTACAAATAATGCAGTCTGCCAAATGCTGGTGACAAATCTCAGAGTTTGGAAATGTGCTTCACAGAAGAGTCACTGTTTCTCTGAAGGTTATCCAAACACTTCTACAGCTCTGCTCTGGAAATCATGAAAACAAAGTTTCTTTCCAGACAGCTGGTGCTTCTCAAATTTATCTGTGGACAAAAGGCAAAAATAGTTCTTCGTTAAAACTGTTACTCACAGATGAAGTAGTAATTATAATTTTAATTTTTATTTAATAGATGTCTGGTAAAGTTTATATGGCTTGTTAAATAACTGGAGCTGGGACCCAGGGCTGGACTATGCCTGACACAATAGTGCTGGTGCACAAAACAAGACGAAGAACACATTGTCAAGGTCAATTTATTGTGTGCAAACCCATTCCTAACTAGGCTGTCAACAGATAAATGCAGAAGATGTGGCAACACTTCAGTGGTTTTTAACTTCTTTTCCTCATGCATCTGTAAAATGTCAAGGAGATTGTGGAAACCTATCTAGTAAATTCTCCTTTTGCTAAGCTGTTCTTGTTTCCATAGCAGTTACGATTCCCTGCTGTGTGGCAGGAGGCTGATTATATTCTCTGCTTCTTTACTTCTGCCTTGGGATCAGTTACAAAGATGTTGACATGAAGAACATGTAGAAGAGAATCAAGTTATAACACCTCTGAATGGGGTCTGGCTGTCATGCCATCTACTGCTTACCAAGGCAATTAAATGAGGTGCTACCTTTTTTCCTTAAAATTTGATTAGATATTTGAAGCTTGAATGATATCCGGTCCATCACTTTCAGACAGAAATAATGACATCAGCCAAATCCTGACACAGCTCTGAATATTTACAGCCTCTTCAATAAACTGGTGGGAAACCCTGTGTGCACTGCAGTGTACTAAGGGCTTGGGTTTGGTGGGGGTTTGACTGTGGTTGAAAAGGTGCTTTTTTAAACTCTTGTTTTCTTGGAACTTAGAAAAATAGTATATATACTGGTTAAAATGAATTGTAAAAGTGCCTCTGAATCAGAAAAATAATTTTCATACTTGAATACATTTGATAATCCAAATAACCTATATTTGCCCTAATTCATAGGAAAAAAATGAATCCAGAAAGATTATTGAGAAGATAGGTCATCTCCATCGAGAGTCACATATATTGTTGATATCAACTCCAGTTTAAAAAGATCTCCCTTACTTCTAAAATTAATTAGTGTACTAACACTGGAGTATTCAACAATACTGGATAGCATATTCCAAGTTTCTCAACTCAGTCTTACTTACACTAAAGTATAACAGGGCTTCTGTAAGGCAGCCAGGTGCCATAACTGGAGGAAAAGAATTCCAGAACTGAAGAATTGCTGCGTGTCATCAAGCAGAGGAGAATAGAGAATAATATTTCCCTTCTTCCTTATCCCTCAGAAAGCTTAGAACTAGAATTTGTGTCAAGACAGACATTTTTCTCACTGCTGCATGAATGAGCCAGTCCACTATTTTGCAGCTCTTCTGTACTGAGATGTTGGCACTGATGCTTCCTTAAAGTAGAAGCAAGAAACTCAAAGCTATTTCTGCACTGAAGAAAAGGGAGAGAATCAGAAATTTAATGAGTGCAGATACAGGAATAAACACAATAATGACAAGTCTGGGGTTTATGATTTTAAAGCATTCTTAATTTGTAATGTCATTAAAAAAATAATACTATTTAGAATCTACTGTTCTTGTTTACAGGTAACTTTATTATCTGGTGTAAAAGCCAGACTTTTGGTATTTTACAGAGGAAAAATGTTACAAACACAGGTCACAGTTTGTTTTAATGATTAAAATCTGAGCAGATGACTGCACACACGAGTAACCAAAACTTACATGCAAAAATTGACAATTAGTTGAATGCTGATGGAGTTTCTGACCCTTATGGTCTACTGTTTAACCATTTTAAGCAGATCATTTCAGAACAAAAAGCAGCTACAAAAAGCTGAACATCCAGCTGTTGATTTTAGCTCCTGTTCAAGCTTTCAAAGACTTTGCAATTTGGTACATGTTGGTCACTAGTGCAGAGTTAGCTGTAGGGAAATTAGGTTCTTTTCCAGTGTCTTCCAGTGCAAAAATTGCAAAGGAGATTGGATGCTAAATTGCTTGACTTTCACTATGCTTCAGGAGCAACAAGAGCAGTGCTAAGAACAAATCTTTCATGAAGTCATTAAGGTTCTACTTCACCATCCCAAAGTCCACTCTCACAGATGTCCTGCCAAGGCCATTACTGTAGCCATTATAGAACATTTCAATAGAAAGAGTGAAATTTCTTTCCTCAAAACTGTTGTTTTCCATTGCAAAATTCCATGGGTTCCTTAAGACAGAATCAGGGTCAATAGCAAAAGTCATGGGACCATACAAAACAACGCCTGAGTCAGGGGAGGAGTAACAGGTAAATATGAGGTTCTTTAGTAAACTTCAAGTCAACCACTCTGAATCTAGAACCAGCAGATAGACTTGCTCAAGCCTCTGTGAAGTCTGGCTGACTTGAACATTTCATATTGGCTTCACATGCACTGGCAAGATTTCAGCAATTGGAAATTTAAATGATTATTGGCAAACTTGGATGTCTTGGCTATGTAAAGTTAGTAAATTCCTTCATCTGCAAGGCAACTACAAATAAAACTCACAAGAATTTGTCACTTGACTTTTCTTTTTCATAGCAAACATTTGTCATGTTGCTAATGGCATGGCACATATACAACCTGCATAACAATGGAGTTCTTCCTCATTATTTCTTCCTTAAATTAAGCCTCAGAATGTATTTGAAACCTTTGTTTAATGAGAAAGGGACAGTCCTTTCTCTGTATATTTTGGAGAACAAAATAAAAAATAATTCTGTAATAGAACTAGATGAGTGAAATTTTCAAAAAGCATAGGAGAGTTTTAAACCCAACATGAGAAGTGATGCAAAAATCTCATGGCGCACTTTTTTTCATTAGGGAACTATTTTGTTGGAACAAAGATGTTTCAGGGTAACATATCAGGTTTTGTCAGAAGCTTAATGCATACATTGACTTTCTCATTTCATTTCAACAATGCCATTTTGTTGCAACCAAGTAAAAGTATTTCTTCAATGGGGTCATTTTATCAGTTCTAATAAAGTGCTTATTTTTACATATTATTTGATTTTTTTCTTATCTTTTCAGAAGTCTCACCGACTATTTCAATACTGTCTTTGGAGGTTTTTTTAGAAAGTGTTTCACAGTCTCCCAAATGATAGCCATGGTTCAAGCAGTACTGTATGTAGGATCATACCCAACCATGTGCTATTCTCCAATCCAGGTGTACGCAGTTCACCACTCCTGCTTGATTTTCCCTGGAACAAGCTCCCCAGGGAAGTGGTCACAGCACCAAGCCTGACAGAGTTCAAGAAGCATTTGGACAATACTTTCAGGCATGTGACTCTCAGGGATGGTCCTGTGCAGGGCCAGGAATTGGACTCAATGATCCTTTGGGTCTCTTCCAACTCAGCATATTCTGCGGTTCTGTGATTCCATATTTATAAATATACAAACAGCTTAGAGAGTAATTGCCTCAGTAATTGTCAGGTCTGACATGCACAGTGCAATCAGGCGTCTCTCATATGCACCCATCAGTCAGCATTGTCCTCCCAAGGGGAAGCATTCCTTGCAGATCAGTTTAGCCAATCTACACTCCTAGGTATGCCTACCCGTTGCAGGGGATGCTTATAATTCGAATGAAATTTCAAATTAAATGGGACCAAATTCCATGGCAATAGGTCTACAGACATTTGTTTAACTGGAAACATGTCAAGTTCTGTTTCAGATGACATTTTATGAATTCAAAAGAGCGGCTAGAAGACAATGTACAAAAATAGGCATGCTTCCAGATCAGTGTCATTCTGAATGTTGTTTTTTTGCACTAAAGAACCTATGGGCTAATATAGATTACACAGATTATGATATATTGTTACCAGGCAAGGGAAACTACTAACAATTTGCAAGAAGTATGAGGTAGGAGATTGCAAGTACTGATTTATCAGAATATTCTTATTTCAGACTTGGGGTATTATGGATAAATTTGTAAAAGTTTATCATGGATCTGTTCACTGGAACAAATCTTACTGGTTTTGTATTATATTTCTGATATTCTAAAAGAGCCTATGCTATGGCTGTAATTGTCTGGACTTGACTATACTTCATGACTTTTTCTGAAAAATTACTGCAGAATGACATTTTGGCTTTAGCCCTTAAACTTACAACTCAGTTGTTCCCAGTCGGGAGTCATGTTGGCTTTTGGCATTAGCAATGATTTTCCACTGTGCTATCTCACACGTCACTGTGGGAGGCATTATGTAGAATTGACTTTTGTTGTAGGTTCACTGTGATTCTTGCAACATTAGAAAAATTTCTAAATGTTTTTAGTGTATGTGTGCTGGTGTGACATGTTTGGGTGGACAATACTAACAATCTTCACAGCAAAGAAAATTGGCTCCCAACTGACATTTCTCTTGGCAGACAGCAAAAAGGGTTTCTTACTGACCGTTTCTCCACTTGCACAGTTACTCCAAGCTTAAAGAAGAATTAAGTAAGAAAAGTCCTTTAAATTCAGGCTTTTTGTTGCTTACAGAACCCTCCTGAGGTACAATGCTGAGAACAAGGTAAGTTCTGCATCTGCTGCAGGGTATGTTGAGGGGCACAGCTTCCCACATACTCACCCTGTGTAGCTGCTCACAGCAGGTGGGGGAGCACTGGGAGAGCTGCCATTCTCAGGACAGGAACACATGACTATATGACACATATCATGATCATGTTTATCAAGACAGAATATTATTTTTAAGAGAAGAAAGTCTGTATCTTTAACCAAGGGATAGTTATTGAGTAAGACAGTCTGCTTCACACACTGAAAATTTTAGAAGTCTTCTAATAAACGAAGGTGAGAGACTTTTCATAGACTCATAGGATGGCTTGGGTTGGAAGGGACCTTAAAGATCATAAAGTTCCAACTTCCCTGCCATGGTCAAGGAATACCTTTCACTAGACAATTTCACAAGGTTACTCAGAGACCCATCCAGCATGGTCTTGAGCACTTCCAGGGTAGGGAAGTCCATAACATTTCTGGGCAACCTGTTCCAGTGTCTCACCACCCCACAGTGAACAATTTCTTTCTAATATCTGATCTAAACCTATTCTCCTTCAGCTTAAGGCCATTCTCCCCTTGTCCTACCACTACATGCCCTTGTGAAAAGTCCCTCTCCAGTCTTGTAAGCCAGATAGGTACTGGAAGGTTCACTTCTCCAGGTTGAACAGCCCCAACTCTCTCAGCCCATCTTCATAGGAAAAGTGTTCCAGGTCTGTGATCGACTTGGTGGCTTTCCTCTGGGTTTGTTCCAAAAAGTTTTCTTTCACCTTGCTGTTGCCTCCAGTAGTGTCCAATAGTGCTCACACTTGTAGTTTGCTGCTCCAGCTGGTCTTCCCCACTGTCACCAGCTCTCCACATCTTTCACTGTCAAACAATGACTTCCACCGAAGCTCGCTGGCCAAACTCACTGGAGTGACTCCCACCACTGGGCTCCTCCTGAATTGGTGCAGCTGGCACAAATATCTCACAGATACGGGCAAATGTTTACTGAGTGATAGCTGTACCTGACTAAGTTTTGATCACATCACCTCCCATGTATTTCCTGCTGTTTGCCTGCTTGAGGTTAATGTGTTAGTAACAAAGCTGCCATACTCAGTGTGTGGCTCATTGGGAGACTTTACACCTGGTGTGTATTTCTTCAGTACAGATAAATATTCCCACATATCACATAGCCTCCCACCTGAGAAACCATTTTTTTTTTCCTACTGGGCTCTTGCTAGAGGAGGTTTGTATTGGAATCTCCAGTTTCTGAGTTTACATAATTTTCTTTAAGGCCCTGGAGGCACTTAAGGAAGGGGTTTTCTATTTGTTGTCTTCTTTCAGAAGTGAATAATTACCCTATATAGCGTAGATTTTCTTCCATGCTACTCAGCTTTGGCAGGTTTGCCTCTGCAGCTGTATTCCATTAAGCAGAAAACACTCTTCAGCTAAGCTCCCAACATGTAACTGACCTCCTAAGGCTCATCTGATGAGAAGCAGCAGTGTCATTTATCAGAAAGTGCCAGAGAATTTTAGACTTCTTGTTCATAAGTTTACAAAGAAACCCCAGCCAATTCAGTCAGAGGAAAGATTGTAGAACTGAGTCCTTCTTGAACCACTCTTTAATGTAGGCCCACTAATTTCCATAAAATCCCATGATAAATTCCAGTCTTGTTCCAAGTTATGCTTCCCTCGCTGTTTTCCAATGCCAATGGGGTTCTTATTAAAATTGCAGAGGAAAAGATTGTTGGGAAGGGAAGGAGATAATATGGTGTGTAAGAGCAGATTTTAGCATGATTGGCTCCACTTTCAAACCTGCATAACTAATTTGTTCTGTTAATTGCATATTGGCAGTGTTGACACACTGGAATATCTTTTTCCTTGTGATCATACTGCACAGGCAATATATGTGATCCAAACTGCACATGAAATCACATGCCCATAGCTTTCGACATTTGTCATCAAGGAGATATGTGGAATAGGGTAAATCTCTAATTATAGTTAATTCTTTGGCAGAAACCTTTATCTCTCTCTGTCTTGTGCACAATGAACAGCCAACAGGCAACACAAATGAACCAGCAACTTGAAGTTAATTAGACATGTAAATTGGGGTAGCTAGAGCCCTCCATGCCTAAGAAGTGAAGAGGAGCCTCAGCATTTGAAAAAGCCGTTTTGTACTTTGTGCTGAGCAGTGAGTCTTCATAAATTTACACGACAGCAAGATATCTTGTATCTTCTGACTAGTTCCAACAAAATAGTGTGTATAAATGGAAAACGTATTTCTCAACTAGAAGGGAAAAAAGCACAAATTAATTCTAGTTCCTGATAAAGAATCATAGAATGATTTGCATTGGAATGGACCTTAAAATTATCCTATTCCAACCCCACATCGTGGGCAGGGACACTTTCCACTAGACCAGGATGCTCAGAACCCCATCCAACCTGGCCCTGAACATTTCCAGGGATGGGAAGGGACACAATCTTATCATAGAAACATAGCAATAAATTATATAGTCATGTAGATATAGCATATAGATATGACAGTGAGCCTTACAAAGCACTGCTTTATACCGTTCTGCTTCAATGGAAATGCAGTAAAGATTTCCCTTGTCATCAGGCATGCCATCCTGCCTCAGCCCCTGCAACCCAGGCACTATGTCCCTGCTACATTTAACAGCATTCACTAGTATCCAGCCACATCTAATCACTGTAATTAGGCCGGGTTAAGTAAGAAGTCAAATACAGCTTCTCCCTTGAGCCTCTCCTTGACTTTGCATGGTACCATTTTCTTCAGACAGATGCTCTCTAACAGCTGAATTTTGTGTTTCAGGCCCTGCGAGGAGGGGGAAGGCAGAGGGCAGTGGGCCCCAGTGCAGCTGCCATTTCCGTGGTGGCCGGACATGTTGCCAATGCCAGGGTGGAAAGTGGGGTCCTGCCTGCTATTGGCAACTTTTTTCCACAGATCAGTGTTACAAGTGGAAAAAGACCCTTCCTGGGGGGGCTTTTCTGCCAAGTGCAAGGCCGACCCTGGGCAGCAGAGTGCAACCATTTTACATTTGCAGCAGGAAAAAGCAAATCAGAACAATTTCTGGAATTATCAGTTCCTTTTTTTTTCCTTCGCATGGGGACAAGGTGGGTCAGAGTCCACATCAGCCCCTATTACAATGCCATACAAAAACAAAGGGTCCATGTCATTCAACTCACTACAGCCCAGGAGCTGTTCAATGCTCTGCTGGCCTGTGCTTTTCTGCCTTCTGTCATCAGAAGCTGTGTGGAGGCAAACAAAATATTCACAGCATCCTGGCACAGCATGATCCTTTGCTCTGTACTCTGCAACAGCACCTCTAAAAATTAGACAGCAGGACAGGAACCATTTTAATTACATTTCAACACTGCAGGGTAGCCATAAGCTCCTTTTTTTTCTGCCTGTAGCTACCTGGATACCTCCACATTTGGAGTCTGTCTGATGTATGGTTTCCCCAGCAGTGTATTAGTAAAGTATCAAGGGTGGTGGTGGTTGATCAACAAAGGGAAACAACTCAAAGTGAGGCATAAAAGGAAAAGGACTGCTTAAGAAATTGTTGCCTGAGTAAAATGCTATCCAATGGCTCCTCAGAGAGTGTTATGAGTTTTATGTCCTCTCAGAGGCCCTGCCAGGCCTAGTCAGAAAAAGGAGTCAACTAGTCCCTTTTTTTTTGTAGAAGATCACACATCTACCATGCATATCCATAATCTGGGGCTTTTCAAACCCTAAAAAGTTTGTTGTTACTTTCCTGAAGTGGACAAATGTTATATTTCATTGCCCAATCAGTCTATCTGAAATATGCATGTTCATTCGTGTACATTTCAAAGAGAAATGCTGGAGATTTTTTTTGAAAGGTCTAAACTTATAAATATTTCCTTTCAGTGTTTATGACAGGTAAATAAGTCAGCATGACAATATAAATGATCTCAAAGCCATTCTATCCTGCCAGATACAATATTCTAAGATGTCATGGGATCCTCAGAGCTGTGATTGGCACTTTTACCTGCAGAGTTCACACAAGGTTCAGATTTCATTAAATCAGTGCAAACTGGGGAGAGCTACAACTCTGCTTAAAATAGAGGCATCTCTGCTCCTGATTCTGGTGCTTCAGGTGGCAGCCTTATGAATTTTCATGGTCTTTGCAGGACAAGGAATGGGCCTCACAGCCAGACAAGCCCAGAAAGGTTCCGGTTCCTGGCACACCTACCCCAGCTCTGCACTTCATGTAATTACTTAAGCTAATGCTTTCCAGTCAGAAAAGTGCACAGGAAGCATTAGGAAAATCCAGAACTCATTCCAAATTATACAAAGTATAATACCTACTTGGGCAGAGATATACACAGCCTGGCTCCCTTTACAGTCTGTGGAAAGCAAGAGGTGCCTATTTCTCCCTATTGGTTGTTAAAGGAGACTAACATGGCCACCTCAGATGCAGGCGTCTATGCTCGCTAAAATCAAAAGCTGAGTTAGTCAATACTCATTAAATAAGTTGCAGTCATTTCCAAGTTAGCAGTCTGTATAGCCATAGCAAACTGCCTGCAATATGAAACAGTAAAATGTACAAATGTACAGACTAATAAAACAGTCAAGTCATGTGCAATGACCATTGAGAGTCAGAAGTGACTAAGTGTTTTAAAAGTTTCTAGAATGCTATCCAAAACTATAGGATCGTAATCATCGAAGTTATTTTGCACTGTTGTACATGTTAATAGGAAACAGTGAAACAGAAAATGGTTCTGTGGAATAGTTGACTGGTTATTAATTTCTGAGCATGTGTTTTTGCCTGTATAACACAGAAACTGAGAAAGCATTGCATCCTACTACAATAGGCCATGCACCAGAGACTAATAGAGCTCTTTTTGATAGAAACCCAATGTCAAGAAACCCTGTAACCAGAGATAATACATGTTGTCTATTTAAGTTCTATTCCCTGCATAGCTAATATTATAGAAGGCTGATCCTTGATTTCAAGCTCAGTTTCTTGGCAGTGAGAACAGAGCTCAGATTAGCACTGCAACACTGGACAATTACAAAATGACAAAAAAACCTAGTTAGTCAGCTCCATTGCCTATACTTTCATGCTTCTGTGTTTTTTTGCATAGTCAGAGGTAGACTAGACAAAGCTCTCAAAGATTACTGGTCTTGTTTTGAGGTATTTAACATTATTTTCTTGGAGGTGTGTAGTGGTATTTAGCTATTCTCCATTTTCTCTCTGACCCAGCTGTTACCTGACTTTTTGAAGTGTATCCAATGCATATGCTGCTTATCCTGATACAGACTGGGATGTCAGAGGGGTTGGAACCAGATTATCTTTAAGGTCCCTTCCAACCCAAGCGTTCTATTGTTCTCTGTCCAAGGGAATTTGTGAGACCCTGTGGAGTTCTGGAAGAGGGGTGGCTACTAAGGTGAGTCCACTGTAAATTTGAATAGGAACTAACTCATGAGCTTACAAACACATCATTTCTCCCAGCCGTATGCCAAAGTACTCAAAGTACTCTACTTTTAACTTCTGTCCACTAAAGCAGGAGATCACAGTAGCTCAGTTAAATGCAGCATAAGCTTATTCTTTGTTCTCCTTCGGTCACTGGCTAATGCTGATTCCACTCTGTGCTTCTTTTCATGGGAGGAACATCTCACAGACATCAATAAAATATTGATCATAGTAGCTGTGACAGTGAGGAAGGTACATTGCTCCCAGCCTTAAAATGACACAACTAAGACATAAGGTTTGTGGGTGCTAGGAATAGGTTGATTCCTTGAGATGAAGAAAGCATCTAAATTTCCAGGCTTCTATTTCTATAACTTAGTACACTTATTGTTTTATTCTCATTCTCACTGCAAGGTATCACCCAAAAATTGGAGCAGACTCATCAGGAATCCAAGGGAATAGTAGGTTCCTTCATCCCATTGGTGCAGTGCATTGAGGTATCTGCTCTGTGATACAAGGGAGCTCCTCTGCTTCGCCCTCAGTCACTGTTCTTGCACCACATAGGGTCTGTAAAGCTGCTTTGGCTGCAAAGTGCAAAGTGCTGGCAGAATCAAGAGTTTTCCCTATTTAGAAGTAATGTACCATTTACACTGAAAGTTCTGTGAGTAGGAACAAATTGTGTGGGATGGTTATTTGTGTTTTCTGTTGCTGAGAAACTGAGAATTACAGACATGTTCATCAGTAAGACAAAGACCCTTAGTCATACGTCTGCTACTGAAAAGGCAACTCTGCTTTGCAGTTGTCATGACAACACTGGTTATATAAAGAGACATATCAGAAGAAAGATCATTTGCTTGGTGCCCTATATTTCAGTGTAGGAATACATCCTATCTCTACAATGGATTTATTTTGTTATAGACAAAAACTGGTGTTTCTAGCAAGATAAGTAGTGCTTCAGAAAGCTGCCTGATGATATGAAAGTTTATGGTGCAAAAATGGCTTCCAAACAAATAAAACACCTTGAATGAAGACTACTTTCATAATTTGTGGATCATTTGGACCAAGTTCTGCTGAATGTGGAGGTGATGCAAAATGTTCAAATAAATTTCCATTGCAAAGATATTATTTTTGCGAATAAATATTACCCTTGACTTAACAACATCACAGGATTTAATAAAATGAAAGGAAAGTGTTAGTCTCAAAATGCCTATAAAACTACATCATCTTAAAAGTTTCAGCACAATCATGTGCATGGCCTGAAGTTGACAAACACAGACCATATCTATTGCTCAGCTAAAGACAGAAAGAAAATCCATGTATGGCTCTGCAACTTACTCAACGTGGCTAAAAGCTAAAGCTGCCAGAACAGTTTCAGGACTATGTCTGATTTTGTGGTATTATGTAAAATGACATTTTTGAAGCAAAAAGACCTGGGGGAAAAAGTAAGTAAACCACACTAGTTTCAGAAATCCCTCTTCTTCCTGGAATTATATTCTTCATTATTGAAGAAGTCTTTGCTGTCCTCAGAGAGGCCAACAGTGATGCACTGCGAGGAACTGCAAAACTGTAAGTACCACATGAACCAACAGAATTGCAAATTAATTTTGAGAATTAAAGGTCCATGCAAAAACAAGACTTTAAAAAAGTCTTTTCAGGTGTGCACTGTTCTTCTGAAGTTAATCTAGCCAATTTGTGCAGCAAAGAACATTCCACTAAATTTTCCATCAGAAACAATGCCTCTAACAGTTGAATCTCTACAAGTTCTCTGGTCTCACTTGTAACTGAGAGGAAAGATATCTGGGATTCCAGGGTGTTATGAATGAAACCTGTGTGCCCAGATCCTACTACTGTTGACAAGAGTCATTTTGCACATCAGCAGAAAGAGGTTGCCTCTTCAAACTCCATTTTTTATGTAACAACTGAGCTCTTCTACCCAGAATCTCTAGCAATAGAAAGGTCTTAGATATCCTATTCCAGCCCTGAATTTCCATTTCTTGACTCATATTCCTATTTACTCTTTCGCCATGTGTGCTGTCCCAGAAATCTCACATCTGTGCCCTTTTCAAACTACAGTGCCCACTTAGTCCCTCTATGTGGTTCTCTCCATGGTGACCACCTGGTATGCCCTTTTCTCTGCTATTTATTCCTGAAAGGCTGGCAGAACAGAAGGCAGAAAGCAGAGCAGGGTTTGATTCCCTGTAAAATGATGAAATAGGACTGCAGTCCACTGCCTTAGCTGATAGAAAGAAAGTGGAGGAGTAATAACTGGGTTTTCTAACAGAAGTAAATACATGATTGCCTTTAACTTGACTGAATCAATTTAACTCTTAAAATGAGAAATCCCCAGCAGGTTTCATAAGGCAAATTATTAGAGACTCAGTAGAGCAAATTGTCTGTTTGAAGAGTGAACTTCATGAACTCACATCTCTGTCACGTGTACTGTGCTCAGCAAACAAAGGGAGATTTTACTTCTAAAGCTTTAATGTACACAGGAGTAGGACCTCTAGGACATATTTAGCAGCTGATGGACTGAAGTGACTTCAGTGTTTTTTCTCTGCCTACCTGTAATAACTGTCCTTGTCATATCTAAGCACTTCACAGAAATGCAAGCTGTTAGCTGCACAACATTCCTGTGGAAGCAGGAAGGATTAGCTCCCAATCTGATACATGTGGAGAATTAAGCACAAAGAGTAAATACTCCTTCCAAAGCCTCCTTCATAATTCAGGATGAATTACTCATATGGAATGAGAAATTCAAAAACTAAATACAGTCTGGACCTGAGATTCTCTTCCAGGGTTACACAATGAGCCTTTAGCAGGTCCAGGAACCAATCTGGGGAATCTTAAGAACTGGCTTTGTTCTTAACCAAAAACCCATACCTCCAAGGATTTTTTAGCAAGTGCTCTTATCCTTTTATAGTTTCTAACTCATGTCACACACTTCTCTCACAGCATTTCCCACTTTCTATCCTGCAGAAATGGAAATAGAGATAAAATAGCTTATGTTTCTTCTGTGATGAGAGAGAAGGCTGTTGGAAGATTTCCTGCCTATCACCTGTGTGAGGAGTCCTCTCTGATTTGATACCGACAGGCTAAAATTTTAAAAAGTCACAAAACCTTTAACTGAAAGGTGAGACTTGCCAGAAGCATTTGACACAGCTCTCACCACAAGGATTTTAACTGTTCATAAGAGAGAAACTCCAGAAAAGTCTGTGGAATGGTGTCAGTAACTAACTTCAAGTTATAAAGCATGCAAGAAAAGTATGTCTTAATCTAGCAAGAAATGTGGAGCGGGCTTCATTCACCTATACTTACCAATATAGATAGCTCTTCATCTACACTTATTTATGAAAGGGAATGGAAGAATAGGAGACAACAACTGTTTCATGCTGAAGTTAATGTATTTTGTTTCTTGAACAGAAATAAGACTTAACTAGAATACAGTAGAAAAATATTAGAGCCATAAATGGAAACTTCATTTTCAAGATAGGCAGAATTAGATATTAGGAAAAAAAAATAAAAAAAAAAGCAGGTCCTGTCAGAATGTCCTAAAGATATGAAAAAAACCCTCAGACTTTCAGGAAAGAAATTATATCTGGGATTCAAACTGGCATTGTTCTCATTAACTTGAACATTTCATCTTCCATTAGACTTCTGGAAAATGAAAGAAGATCTTGAATGAATCTTTTAAATCAAAATGGTAACCTTTTACATCCACTTAGAATAGCTGTGAACACCTGCTAAATTACTGCAGACACTACTTTATTATTGTCACTAAGAAAATCAGAGCAGTTCACTGCATATGCAAATCAGTTCAGCAATTATATCAGGAAATGAAATCCTGTTGTTTTCATAAATTTCCACACATATTAAGGCATCAATTTCATTGCTTTCTAGACATTTCCAAGAGACATAAAAATAAGAGAGAACTCATGCAGGTAGCCCTTTTTCCATTGTTCTTGAAGTGGATCACAGCACAATTCAGAGAGTTAAACAATAAAGGAAATAAAAGAAGTACTGGAGTGCTGAGGATGTTCTTACAGGTCATGTCTGAGCTAGTAGCTTTCATATTTAATCTCAGTTTGTGATTTACTTTCCCTCTGTACATTTCTAAGTCTCTTTTAGATGACCAAGTCTTTATGCAGTGACCTTAAGTGCATATGCTGTCTCTATGCCCTTTGCCTCACAAATCCCCATGTCTTACCAGGACACAAGGGGCTATAGCAGTCGTGACCATGTCAGCATCCAACAGCTCTGGTGACTACTGCCACTGCTGCTGTTAGTGAGTGAATGAAACCTGCTTCAGGGTCTCCATGCACATATGACAAAACACATATGATAACAGCTCTACATGATATGGAATTGCTCATGTGGTGACTCCTGAGATGCAGAACAAAATTTCTGTCTGTCCCACCTTTCCCTACATGCACTATCCCTCTCAGATTGATGCCGTCTCTAGATTTAATAAGCATATTATCTTTCATCGTTCACTCCATTAGTCAAAATATTAAAAAATATCAGATCCAAAACAGACACTACTGCCCTCTTTTTGACATTGTAGCACTGGGAATTAGTAAAGTAGAGATTTGTACCTATGCCACAGAAGCTTCTTCCAAACCATGTCTCTCTAGACTCCTTCTGAGAAGGCATATTATGCTTGTCACATGCCTTTAGTGTATGGGGGCTGTAGATTTCAAGTCTGGCGCACAGGATTTACTTGCCATATGTTATTGTAGCAATACATGTGTCCTACCTGTGTCCTATTCCTCAATACAATTTACAAGCCCTGCCAAAGTGCCCCCCTGACCTTCTATCCTCTTCCATGGATTGAAATTTTTTTGAATTCCAGAGTAGTTTTTCCTGTGTTTCTGACATTTTTGCTATTAAATGTCCATTCATTACTGGCCTTGGAAACTCACACTGTTCCAAGTCCATATCCAGTGACTGTATTTTTGTACCAGCTGATTAGGATTAATCCAGGGTGCAAAAGCATATCTAGATCTCATCCAGATTGCCCATATTATGTGTCCATCTATCTTTGTTCTCCAGCCTTCTCCTCCTTGCGCCTACATTTCCAGGAAAAATAAGTCCTGGCAAACAGGCCAGAAGAGTGTTAAAATAAGCTCTATCTATTCCTTGACCTGGAAAATAAGAGGACTAGGATTCTGTAGGTCTTCCTAGAAGGCCTTATGTCTACAGCTTGCTTTTCTTTCTTCAACTAGTGCACAGGTTTTGCTTCCATGTTTTTTATGCTATTGGATTTTTTTCAATCCAGAGTTTGTAACTTGAGGCTTAGTGCCAAATATTTTTTGCCTTCTGAAAGCACATAGTCTGTAAAACAACTGACAGACATCCCTCAGGATTAAAACTGCCACAAGTGGTGTGATCTGTTCCAAACCTTTTCCTGCAAGTCATTTACTTCAGATAATTCACTTTTCATGTCTTATAAAGCAGAGGCAGTCTCTGCATTTAAGCATCAGCCAAAATAATGTTAAACTGGGTTTTTCAGCATTTATTGACGTGTAATATATGAGACAAATGACTCCACTAGTCTCTGTTGGAAATGAATGCCCTTGAAATATATATGAAGATGCATATAAGGACCTAAAAACAATTAACAGTGAAGCTGCAAGGACATCATGGACCAGCTTTGGAAAGAGGGCTGAATAGATAAAAACAAGGAAAGGTAATTAAACTTCAGCTTGAACAAGAAATGTTTCTGTACTAATCAGAACAAATATTGAGCTAGTTGATGGAGAACTGTTGGTTTTGGGTTTTGTTGTTGTTGCTTGTTTGGGGTTTTTTGTGTTCATTTTTTTTCCCCCTGAAATATTTGTGAATTGAAACTTCTTTGGTATATGGAAGGAAATTAAGTGCAGCTTCTACTAGGAAGCTCCCAGAGTCTGGACTTGGTTCTCCACTCAAATGGACAAGACTGGACACACTGAGACTACTGTGAGTGATGTGCAAGGTAGTACTGAACGATTCAGCTTTGCAGCTAAAAGCTGTATGAACCCATAAGGTAGGGCCCACACAAGCCCTCATGCTACATCTGGGACCTGAGGTAGCATCCATGTGGGGCTACCACATGGATATGTCCATGTAAACTAACTCGATTGTGGCTCTCTACTGCACAATCAAGACTTTGCCTCCAACCAAGACAGGGCGGTCAAATAAAAGTTAGAAAGCCCAGGTTCAAGGGCTCTCAATTTCTCTCTCAATTCCTCTGCCACATCTTCTCTAAGTTTTGAAGATAATTTTGTGTACTCAGACCCAACAGAAGACTGACTGAAGCCTGAATTATAGGATGTTTGTAAGAGACCTGGAACTCTCCCCAGACCGTGTCCTACTTTCTGACACCATTATGGTACTATATTAATATTTCTCCCTAAAAATAAATGTGTTTGTTTTGCTTTGAGAAAAGAGATGACATATTGAGAGGCAATTAGCAGATCTGTGCTTTCTAGTCAACCCACTTTCATTTTAGATATATGGAAAAAAAGGCAATCAAAAATCAGCTTCATGAAAAAAAAAAAACAAAACATCTTTTTCTGTTGTCTGTCATATGATGCCATACTGAGATTATCCCCCCAAGCCAACTGCCTCATGGAAAAATGGCAGAAACTTTTTGAAGATCTAAACTGTTAACATGTATGCATGTGTTCCATTAAGCACTCTAGAGGGATGCTACAGCGAAAGCATCCAGCAGAGCAAAGTCCCAAACCTGAGTTACTAGTTTGATGCTTGATACAAAATTAGGTCCACTGTTAAAGTTTTTCTATTTCCATATATTCGTCTTACTAACTGTCCAAGAAAAGATGGTTCAAATGGTTCCCTAAAACTTGTTCTCTTTTTCTGAAACCCACATTCACAAGTGCAGCAGCACATAGTTGCTACATGCAGTTAAATGAAGCCCACTGATGCACAGTCATGAATGAAAACACCTGCTAAACCTATATAATGAATAAAGCAATACATGTCTTTTTTTTTTTTAACTTCCCTGCACCTGAAATGCTGGAGATATACAAAATAATAGGTTTTGCATTGATAAAAACTTACTAATATGTTAGGCAGACTCAGTTTCAAGAATACTTTTTATATTGATGACTACAAATAAATGTGAGCTTGTTGGATTTCCTACAACAGAGAGCTAGTGCAGTAAGTCTGTAACAAGTTACCACAGTGACGTATTATACACAGGGAAAGTAGATTTCTCTGCACTTATTTTTGGAGCTTTCTGTAAGGCTATATTGTCAAGCAAACACCAGTCTCAAAACCAGTGTATGCTTCTCACTTCTCCATTGCACAGTGGAGAAAGACTCGCATGTTTAGGATGTAACATAACAAGGCATCTCAGTGAGATTGTCATGTTTTGGTGTTTAACTGAGTTTGTTATTGGTACCAAGCAAGCTGCACCTCACTTTCAGAGGTACCTCACTTAAGCATCACAAATTAAATGCCTAAGTGCTTGTACAAACTTTGTTCTCGTCTCTCCATGCTTTGCCTCACATCAAATAAAATCACAGCATCTCACATTTTGTGAACACTGCTTTTTTTCTTTGGATAGGTTTTAGTATCAGTTAATAGAACTGCAGTCTTCTGTCTCTCTTTCCTGGCCTCCAGATTTCAGTTCAGAGCGAGTTCCAGCCTCCACATAGCTTTCCTTCTCAGTACCAAAATCTTTCACCTCATTCACTGGCCATTTTCTTTCTTCCCTTTACATTCACACCCAGGTGAGGCTGTAGCAAGAATGTGTGAGAACAAGAGGTGCTCCTGGATGTTTTGGCACTCAGTGTGCCCTTGTGTGCAGATGATCTTCCCTCCTTAGCACTGGCAGAGCAGACCCACATACTTTCTCCTGGGGGACACTCCATGTGCTGGAATGAACCATTGTGTTGTCATTGCTAATACACAGTGCAACCCCAATGCTTGGCTCCCAGCTGCTCACCCACACACTTTCTGTTCCCTGCATGGAGGGAGAGGCTGTGTGGGCACCCTGGCAGTCCTGGGAAAGAGGAGGACTGGAGTCTGGCTTACTCACCTCTCCTATTTCCTCTGCAGCTTGGAGGTCCTCACATCTGCTACTGGGGTTCAACACCTGTGTCTGCTGAAGGGCAAAGGGGCAAAGGCAAACAGGAGCAGAGCTTAACCATGGCTGTCCATTTCAGGGTTTCAAGTGCTCCCTGGACAGCTGTGATGTGTGGTATTTTGTATTGGGTCAGAATCAAATGAGTTTGAATGAGCCCCTTTTCAGTTATCTTAGTCTGTGCTGCTCCTCCCCAACACAAGTTGTAAAACACAGGTTGGCTGTATATCCCATCTGGTTATCTCTTACAATTGCAATGTAATTTCTCTCATCAGGCAATGTAAAACATATCAGGCAGTAGTGAGGCATTGACAATGCCTGTCTCCAGCCACTTCTCAAAGGGCTAATTTACCCTGCAAAAAGTGATGAAGAAAGTCAGAATCCAGCTCAAGGACTAATTGACCAACAAGAACATGTTTCCTTTCAATGCTATGGAATTTCAGAAACATTTAAATCTGGTGTCATATACATGTAAAGTGCACTCTAAACTGAAATGACTTACACATTTCACACAGTAGAAGCAAGAAGACAGTTATGACATATTTCATATACACAAAAAAATGCGGAGATTAAAGTGACACTAGGGCAGCAATTATGCTCTTTGAGGCACATCTAACTGTTCAGCTGAAACTCTTATCTGTACCAAACACTGATGCCAATCTGGATGTCTTGCTACAATTATATATAATAATTATGCCACAATAATAAAGGGCAGTTAACTTAGACATACCAACCAAGTTGCTGCGAGTGTGTGACTCATTAAGTTGTGACTAGAAAAGCCTGTGAACACCTGTATTAATATTAGTAATTCAGAATTTCTCTACACAAAAAAAAGAAATTTTGAGTACTCATATATTCTAATGAGTCTTTCAGTAATTTCTGGATTTGCTTAAAAGGTTTATTCAGCTCCTCTATATTTCAAAGGCTACATGTGTTCAATTAAATGTGAACCCAACAGCAAGACTTTCAGAAGAAATGTTGACTTTGATGTATAAGTGAAACAAAATTCAACCCAGTGAAATGATTTCTTATTCACACCTGCTTTAATATACTCAGAATTAGGTCCTCTGTCCTTAAAAGTTAACATAAGAAAGTGAAAGAAGTCAGCCTCAAAAAAAAAATCAAAATATTTTTCATTGAAAGGAATAAGGCTGTACCTTAAATTTAACCTTCTCATCAGTAACAGCTTCCTGATTGTGCACTTCTCTGTGCTTGTATGGGCAAGCATGATTTGCCCTTAAATGAATGCAATAGGCTAAAATTAACAGTCACCAATGAGAATAATGTCTTACCTGGCCCTTCTGGGGATTGTTTTCAGTCAGATTCAAGCTTGCTTTGATTTACATATCAGAAGACTGCAAAGCACCTGTGGTTTTTTTTGTGTACTCTGTCACCCCATGAAACTCCCAGCTCCAGTGAATTTTACCAAAACTGATGCCAAGGCTTGGGACAAAACTGTTTCCTTCTCATCCTGATGAAGAACATATGTTCTCAAAAGTGTCATGTTATTAGACAACTACAGCAGTCCAATTTCAAAAGGCAAGAGCATAGTCTTCAATTATTTCAGCACATGCCCCAGTGCCATTTTATATGTCCAGTGATATTTGAGACATCCACATGGGACTAAATTTGACAAAAGATCTCTGGGAGACTTGGACTTTTCTGGTAGGATGTAGAATAACCTTGAGCATTTGACATAGCACCAGAACCTTATGTGGAGGCAACTGAATCTCATACAAGGAATAATGATTGGGTTACATTGCCTCTAGTTGTTTTCATAATGCAGCAAAAATTTTTTTCCAATCTTTCTGAGTAACATAAGTAGAATTCCTCTTATGCTAGAGAGGTTTTAAAGTAATTTCTTACATGTTTTAAGCATTGGGATACATCATGGTCTAAGCATGATGAATCTCTGAATTCTTCCAGCCAAAGTTATTGCATTTTATTTTATTTTATTTAGCCAAGGACAGATTATTAGTGTATGCTATTGTACATCCAGTGCAATATCTCTCAGTAGCACACACCTCATTACACTCAAGCCTTCTGTGTCTCCTTGTAGTCTGGCTTTCTGTTGGAGGAAGCTCTCTGTGACCTGAACCTTCTTCAAAAAGACCCACATTGGTTGAAGTGTGGGATTAGTGTAAAGGACACCTGGAGAAGAAAAGAAATGGGAAGTCAATTTACATTCTCTGATCTCATAGCAATTTCATATAAAATGCTTGAAATTCCCTGGAAGCGGAGAATGGGGCAATGATGAATGGAATGGGCTGATAAAAGCCTCACTGCTGGGTTAGCAAAGAAAGTAACATGGGTAGGTCACAGTGTATGTTCAAAACCCCGAAGGAGAAGCTGGTCAGGAGCACTTGTATATCAATGTGAGAGTGAATATCTTAATTTCTTGGCTGTAGAATATCCTTTTGTAGAGTCTCACCATTTTTGTTTCACCTTAAGACTGACTGGGAGCACAGAGAATTATAAAACCATCAGTGAGAGGTGATTTAGGAACTATTGCCTTATTGCCAATATAGCAACAATGGCAGTGATCTAAGCATGTGTTATCGTATTTGATATTCTACAAAGCATCCCATGAATGCACTGAATGATGTATCTCACCTAACATATCTTTCCATGCTTATGGGTTTGAGTGCTTTCAGCTTTCCAGATCATGGCTGAACACTAGGCTGAGATTTTCAGTTTTGAGATTAGCAACTAAAAACAGAGGCAAGTCTCTGCTCTCTAAGTGATTTTACTTCTTGACCCATTAGTGTAGTGTCTTCATGCTTTGCCCTCATTTTTTGGTGTTGTCTGATGACACTGAACTATTGGAAAAAAAATAAAACCAATCTCAAATTACCAGTAACTAGGGCTGATCACATTCCAGAGAGACTTAGGGTCTATGATCTCTTTTGTTTTGTTCTTTTTGGTGAATTGTCAGTGTAAACATAGACATTTTAAATTTTCTTTGGTTGCTTTTTAGTGCAATCCATCACTTGCTCACTGTGCCAAGGCAGCCATTTTAGTGAGTTCACTCGATAGTATATGGTGATATAGAAAAATTGTCACAGGGTTACAGATGTTTGCTATGGTTACAAAATCCGAGGGAGTCTTCTCTTATTCACAGACTGAAACAAAATCCTTTAGGTGCTTGGGCAAAATAAAATGTCACAGAGTGAAGAATTCAGTTGTTAGGAGGGTTGTTTAGTGGGATATGTTCCTGGCCTTTGATTTGAATTCAGTGAGGACTTTCTGTTCTCTATACAAAGAGTCTTGATCAGTCCAAACCTATGTCTTTACAATAACTCTGAGGCAGTAAAATAACATAAATAAGTCTGAACTATAGAACAGCTTTTTGAAGCTTCAATCTAATAAATTTTTTAAAGTACAATATGTATCTGAACATATGAAAAGTCTCCTGGAAATGCTTTATTGGTATGGGGTCAAGAGACTTGACCCCAAATCCATTTAAGTCAGTAGGACTCTTTCCAACAACCTCATTATAGTATTTTAACTCTAACTTTGTGTGGAAATAAAAGTGTGCTCTGGTTTTGAGTGACAGAACCACTGCTTTGCAGTACCAGGAAAAAAATTAGATGCCGATGTCCCTTGTTTAAGCACTTACTGGCAAGCAGACTTGGACAGGGCACTTGTCATGCTATTGCAATTAATTGCTTAGAGTCAGGATTTATGTCACTGTGACTTCAGCTCCATTCAAAGACTTTTTTATAGACATCCAATTAGTTGTTCTACTTTTTCTTAGGAAAAGCAGCTGCATTTGCAGTGAATTCCTGAAGAGAGCTTTACAAGATGTACCTGATGAATGTGAAAATAAATCATCAGCTCATCTTCTTTAGCAGAAGTACTTGTGCAGATCAGTATACTAAAAGCAAGTTTGAGCTTACAGGATAAGCCACCTGTTTTAAAAACTCATTGTTTGTATATATATATATATCACATCACACATAAATTGCAAATCTTTTCAAAATAGTGTAATTTAGACATATGTGAGGAGTATCATATTCTTATGGGTGTGGAAAGAAGAGCTTGTAATGAGAGGTTGAGATCATTTCACATTTCAGTTGCGTGAAACATTTTGAAATTGTCACAGATGCACATTCCTTCTTAGATACTGTGCCATATATACCCCAGAAGCAACCTTAAAACCTAGAGAGAGTATGTTTATGTCAGCTCCTGTGTGTATTACTGTCATCTTTGCTAACACAGCACTTGCAAGTCTCCCCCCAGTCTTGCACAGGACTTAAATAAGTTGTTAGGCACTGCTTAAATACACAACAGAATGGCCTCTTTCCCAAACCATCTGTCTATTGTGTGGCTTATATTTGTCCCATTTAACTGAAAGCACAATGACCAAGCTCCTTAAGCTTCTCTATGCAGTTTGGAAAGACTAACAAAGTAGAAGACAGGGAATTGTAGTCATTTACAAAAACCCTAACTCCAGCCAGCTTCCAGCATATCTACAACTCTGTTATTAGTTGTAACAGGTTTGAGCATCTAATGCGGCCAAGCTGTTAAAGACTTTTCCTGAGAGTGTGGGAATGCTGCTGGCAGGGATGCTGCCTGCCTAACATGTTACTTCTGTGGGTTTTTTCAGCTGTATGTATTTTATTCATTCAAATGTGGAATGAAATGAATGCAGATTTTTTTTTTTCCACATTAAATTAAGCTATCCATTTTTGTCCAGGTCTAGAGGAAGGCAGGAAAAGGCTGATTTGAAAATCTAGTGCCCTTGAGAAAGGAGATGAATAGGCATGTTACTGGTTTGGACAGATAGGAAAAGGATGGATTTCAGGGGGTGGAAAGGAGGTGGGAGATGACAAATGACAGGGAAGTAAAAAACCTCAGAAGCAATTTTTTTTTTGCCAACAAAGAACAAAAGTAGTCAGTAGGGTTTTGCACAGCACAAATCTGCAAGAGATAAGGTCAGCAATAGCACTGAGTGGCCCCACAGGTTAAATATCAATGCATTTTTTTTCCTCAGTTCTACCATAACTTGAGCACAGTCTCCAGAGAAAAATCCCTTTATTTGAGTTGTGAATGAGGTTTTTTCCTGAGGATTTGAGTACAGCTTATATGAAAGGTTTGAAACAATACAACCCATGAAGCGAATTGAAAAAAAAAAAAAAAAGAGGAACAAACAAAATCTTACTCTTCTCATGCAAAAGTGCAAAGCCTGTGCCTGCTACTGGTTGCCCAAGCAGTGCTGTGAATCCACATCTTCTGCACTATGCAGAGTCTTATGGGTGTCAGTAACTTTTGCCTAGGTATGATGTGTGTCACCCATCTGCAAAGCAGATGTAAAACCATGAAGTATTTTCTGTAAACCAAGTTTCCAACATGGAGAGGCTGTAACATCATCCAGAGTAAATTATAGCTGTGCTTATAAAATTGGTGTCCATCTTCCACTTCGAAATGTCAGTGCAAAATTAATCTGAATTAAAATCAAGATTTAGTTAAAAAAAGAATTAAAGAAAAAGAAAACTTATTTAATGGCATTTTGCATTTGATGATGCAAAAAGTACAATGTCAAAGCACAGAGTAAATTACCACAGATGGCAATATTCTGGATTAAAATATCATTATAGAAGTTTTGACCAAATTTAGGGTCTTTTTCTTTAAAATGCAGCTTTAGGTACCACTTAAGTAGACTAAAAGACATCTGATGCTCTCATTTAATTAAGTTAGAACAAGAGAATCTGGAAGTGAAAATGAAAGATAGCAAATCTTACATTGCAGATGAAACAGAGATGGCTAGAAGGGAAGAGGTAAAACATGAGGTCATTGATTACTGCATTCATAGTTTGGGCTTTGAGATGTTTATTTATTGAATTTTCTGCCTACTCCACAGAACAATACTTCACTTGCATGTGTCTTCTCCAAATATGCACAACTGACAAAAAAAAAGAAACAAACAAACCTCCAACACCTTGGTAAGAACAACTTGTTTGAACGACAGTGTGGCAGAGGAGGCTGCAGGGAAGCATTATGCCTATCAGAGCAAGTGTCTGCATCCATGCTCTGCACACACACACCCCTCTCTTTTATAATTATTTTTTAAATTCTTTTTCTTTCCACACCAAGTCCCAGTTTCCATTTGAGGGCTGGCAGCACAGTGGCATTCATTATCTGTGTGCTCAGTCATGAACGAACAGCAGGCCTTTCTGCAGTTCCAAAATGTGTGTTGTTTTCATCTAGAAAATCATAGCAGTTTATACCACAAACACACAACTTTTCTCTGTTCTCTATTCCTTCTTCTCTTTCCCAGAAGGTCTCCAGCCAGCTGGTAGGGAATAGAAAAATCTACCTGAAAGTAAGTGACATAAGAGAAGAGCCAAAGCAAAGATTTTGAAGATGCCCTGGAGAATGACACATGTTCATCCAAATACTACCTGTAGAGACACCACTAGCTGAAGAAGGATTGTTTTAGAGAAAAAGAAAGATAAAGTTCGTTGTGTAACTAACTATACACTTGCCAAAATCACTTTCTCTTTCTGACAGTAATACTGGGAGTAGGATCCAGTTGTCTATGTATGTGTTTCAGATGCCCTAGAGTACTCCAGCTGAGCTACACCTGCCTTTCTAGGAAAGAATGAATCTTCCTAGGTTTTGTGACAAATCTGCCAGCCTACACAGGTATCTCAGACACTGAGGACATTTCTCAAGGCACCAGGTCTTATTTGTCTCTTGACTCCTCTCACGTTCTGCACACAATAAGCAATACAGGGTGTCACAGGAAGGTAGATATTGTAGTAATGGAGACTCATGTCTTTCTGGAGAGGCATCAAGGAGCTCAGGAAGGAATGGCCTACTGCCCAATCAGCTCTGAACAATTATATTTGAATTGCTGTCAGTTGACTAAAATAACTCCTTACACTCAATACTCATGACATACATGGCATGTCCTATACATGTCTTACAGTGTCTCATTTAAAAAGCGGTGTTTTGGAGGGAACTAAGGATTTTCCCTTATGCACAAAAGAACTGATGAAACTAAAGAAGACAAATTAACAGTGAAGGAAGAAAGTCCCTTGGCAAAACTGCAGCTGTGCCTTTGTTTTTGTTTTTAGAAAGCTATGACTTTTTATTGGATGGTTATTCACTCTTCCCTAAAACAGTTTTACTAGACAACACTTCAAGCAAGTGATCAACCATGTGTACCATAAGATATATTTCATTAGACTTGATATGTTTGGCATAGTGCACTACCTCTCTTTGAGCAAATCGAGCAGAGCCTGGGAAGATTCCTGGGATGTGTAGCTCTCTACAGTAAAATTCTTACTTGTGTGCATTGCTGGCTCGTGGTCAACCATGATCTCCACTAGGACCTCAGAGCCTTTTTCTGCAAAGCTGCACTGGAGCCGATCAGCCTCCAGCATGTACTGGTGCCTGGGTTATTTCTTGCCATTTGCCTCTGTTCAACTTCATGAGATTCCTTGCTGGCCATCTTTGCAGACTGTCAGGGTTGAACAGCAGCAAAACCATCTGATGCAATGAACACTCCTCCCAGTTTTGCATCATCTGCAAACTTTGTGAGATGCTCTCTGTCACTTCATCCAGGTCATCATTGAAGTTATTAAACAGTATTTGTCCTGATGTTGGGAAGCACCAACAGTGACTGATCTCTGCTTGGACTTTGTGCTGCTGATTACAAATCTCTGAGCCCACCAGTTCAGCCAGTTTCAGTCCACCTCACTAATCTGTTTATCTAGTCTGTACTTCACTGGTTTGTATGTTAGAATTGTATGAGAAACAGTTTTGAAACCTTTGATAAAATCAAGATAAATAGCATCCCCTGCTCTCCTCTTGTCCATCAAGCTAGTCAGTTTGTCATAGAACACTATCAGGTCAGTCAGGAGTAATTTTCCCTTCATGAAGCCTAACTAGCTTCTACCTTCTAGACCTTCATACATTTGGAAATAGTTTCAGAGTTTACTTTTAGTTGTAATTGTTGCAGAATGAAATGCTTCTGTATCTAGCAATGCTGCCTGAAAGAAGCAGGTCAATGAAATAAGGGTCACAAACCAAATTTTTTCAAGACCATCATAACTAATATGGAGTTATAGGTGTTCAAGAACGTGCCATTTACAGACTCCTTGACTCAGCAAAGCCAATCCTCAAGACTTGTGACAGCTTTATATGTTTTCTGTTATAAACCAGCTTAGTGGAGACTGAAAACTAGCTACAAAACCTCAGAGAAGAGGGTGCTTCTGAGTTTCTTTGTGCATCTGGGATATACCAGTGGCCAGCATATGTTTAATCTGACATCTTGTCAAAGCCAAGCCAAGCAGTGAGGTGGTGGTTAGTGCTGCCATGGCCAAGGCAACACAGAAAGCAAACACAAGGAATGCAGCAGTGCTTGCTAGACAGGCTTCTTGCTCTGCATACCAATAGTGGAAGCACATCTGCCTCCCAGGAGCTCCAGAGTGCTCTTCTGTTTTCTGTAGCTGACTCTGAATAACTTTTAATTATATGGATGCTCAGTTTCTTCATATAAAGTGTGATGTAGAATGCAGGAAGGCAGACGTGCCTTCAGCTAAGCAGGGTGTGATTTTCTGTGTTTAAATAGACATGAGTAAACAGTGAGCTGAGCCTTGAGTAGGTAACACAGAAACAAAGATACATAGGCTTTCTTGCAGCTGAATTTATTTTTGATCAGAGGAACAGCACTGCTGATTTAATCCATCATGTCAAAAGTCTTCAGTGTCAATGCAGAAAGAATAGTAATTTAAATCAGCCACTGACAACTGCCCATTTTCAGCTCTAGCCAACAGTGCAGCTCGGCAAAAAGAAATGGGAGATACACTAACATGAAAGGAGATGTCTTTTGTAAATTTCTGGTAACAACCACTGGCCTCTCACTAGAAAAGGCTAATATTTGTTTTTAAACACAAGTGTCTACCTCTCCAGTGACTCGTAGATTTAATTTCATCACTTTCTTTAATATTAAGTGGTTGCATTTTCCTTGCCATAATAACACTATTAGAGTTTATTCAATAACAGAAAGGCAAAATGGACTGGCTTGGAAAAGTTTCTAGATTTAATTGGCTTGAGTTTGCTGACAGAAAAATCTGTAGCAAACTGCCACTTTCACTGGGTAAAAGCTAAACTATGTTGACTAAGGTATGTCTGTTCAGCAGTCTGCTCTGTGAATACAAGGATTACAACCAGAGCTAGTAATTAGATAGATACAGTCAGCTAAAGCCATCAGTGCTGCCACAGAGACACCAGCATGATCTAACTGCTGAAGTGTTTACTCAGGGTGTGCTTCATACTTCCCAGATCACCTCAGTTTCCTGGCTACCATTATTCCAGGACACTAGCTTAAGCTAGTTGATGTGTTCACCTGAGGTGCAGTCACAGCAGGGGTGAGAGCACAACCTGACACCAATTTGCCAGCCTCATGCTCAGCACGGGTTTAACTACTACTCTATAAAGCATTTCAATGCGAATTGTGAATGTTTGGTAAAACATTAAAGGCCTATGGCTCAAAACTTTCTTAACACAGAAATCAATCAAGAAATATTGCCGGGTAGTGCTGGGAGCCACACAGCCTACCTGCTGGTCTGAGTGCTGGGATGGTGTCTTCAGACCTCTGTTTCCACATATGCAAAGGAGGAATAGAATTTACTGCCACAAACCAGTTTTTGTGTGACTTAATTCCCTTGAGAGCTATGAGCTCTAGAGGTGCCTTGTGAAATTCTGTCTGAAAACACCACAGAAATATACATGGTTTTTTATGTAGAGTATCTGAATGAAACAGGAAGGTATTATCTGTTTCTAGTCTGAATGTGAAGAAGAAAAGGGTGCAAATACTGATTTAGCAGCAGGCAGCACTGTCAAAAATTTGGCAGAATATTCAGAATGGATGCATGTAATGAAATGGGTAGTATGCTTGTTGTGGTTTTAAGTAGCCAGAGTTTTATATTAGCTGGGGGGGCTATGAGAGAGGCTTTTTACGAAGCTGCTGGAAATTTCTACAGCTACTGTTAGCTCCAAGCTAGCCAAGGTCAGCTGGTAATGCCTCTGTGATAACATATTTAAGAAGGAGAAGAAAAAAAAGGCAAGGCAGAACATCATGGGCATGTATGGGAGAGGAGAGGGAGAAGTTTGATTAACACCAAGGTTGGAGAGAAGGAGAAAGAGAAAATGCCTTAAACACTGGAACAGTGCCCCAACAACCTGTGGGGGATCATAGGGAGTGAAAATTTTCCTGCAAACCCATGGAAGACTGGAAGATTTCATGCTGGAGCAGATAAGTGCTGGAAAAAAGAGAGGCTGTGATCCTGTGGGATGTTTGATGTCTGTGTATGAAGCGGGGGCCTGATAGAGTCCTGTAGGACGTGGGGAGAGGAGACCCACACTGGAGCAGCAGAGCAGCATTTCTTGGGAGGACTGGTGGCCTGTAAGATCCTACACTGAAGCAGCCAAGCAGCACCTGAATGACTGCACCTATGGTAAAGTGACTTACGTGACAACAATACCTGAAAAGCTGTTGTCAGTATAATGACAATCCAGGAAGCAGTTTTGTAACAGACTGTTTTTGGGAAGTAAACTCCCATGGGAAAAGCCTGGGGTTGGACTTCTTTTTTTTTCCTCTGATTCAACGGCAGGAACAGCCTCTGACCGTAACCCCCCACTCCCATCTTCCTGGGCTGCTGAGGGAAGGAGAAATTATCTTAGAGGGAGGGGTAGGGGGAGAAGGTGTCTGTAACATCTATCAAACTTCTCACTCTTAAACTCTTAAGCTCTGATTTTAGTAGTAGTGAATTCTTAATATTCTAAGTTAGAGCCTGTTTTGCTTGTGAAATAGTTAATAAACAGTTGCTTACAATCCTTATCACAAAAGTTGAGGTATTTTTCCCAGAAACACTGGCTGTGTGTCAGAGTCAAACCGTAACGATGCTACACTAATTTGGAGAGAACTACACCATGGTAGAAAGTCATTCCTTTACTGGCTATGTGATTACTTTAAGAGTGCATCTTTACATGTGTATTCTTCTAGTTGTATCACCCAAAATAATTTTCCTACAGGCAAGATTTATAAGGAACCGGGCCTTTCATGCCTTCTATACTTCTGTGATTCTGAATAAAATTTAAGCAGTGTTCTTTTCCCAGAGTTACCTCTACCCCATGCAATAAAGGCAGGCATGCAGAGCGTGTTCAGGACTACTAGTTCTGAGTGAAGTGATGCAATATTTACAAGGTATATATTTATATGTGGCAAAATATTTTAGACAACTTACATTGAGTATCTTTTTACCCTACTATCCTTCAAAGAGAGTAAGAGCTTTTACAGAGCAAGTTATAAACCCTATAGAATTTACCTAGATGCAAGCTTAGGAGTATGTTATATCTCTTGCATTCTGTACATGACTCAGGGGTGTCCCTGTCAAGTCAAAGTTCTGCAATCCTCTTGAGCAAAGAAACACAAACTGAGCACATATTAACCAGACATATTCCACATTACAGAAATTAAAACAAATGTTTCTCAGTTTGAATGTGTGAGCTCTCATCACACTTTGTATTCTCAGTCTTGTCCCTTTTAGGCTTTTCTATTTTCAGATTGTTGATTTCTGAAAACAAGGTTTTTTACAGGGCTTTGAAGTATGTCCTCAGTATGCAGATGTCATCTTTAATACAGTTCTAAAGGTAGAGATTGCAAGTTGGACTATGCGAGAACTGAAAACAGGAAAAGGAGCACAGTTCTACTTCTTGATCTAGAAACACCTTCTAACCTTTATGGACACCCAGTTCTGTACTCACAGAGTAAATTGCTCCAGTCATACTGAAGTTTGGAACAACTTTTGTTCAGTGGTTCATGAATTTTTTATAGATCGAACTTCATGATGACAACAGACTCTGAAAAAAAGTAATTTCAACTTTCATTTTAAGTATATAACAGAGGTGCCCATATAGGTCTCTGCAGAGATGTCTATACTACCCCATGAAAACATCACTAATACTGTCCTGGAGATGGAATGAAAAATGCACATATCAATGCTGTGTGCACACAAAGGTTATTCGCTCTAAGAAGTATATTAGTTCCTCTAGGACTGACCTATGTTTAATTTTTTATATGCAAGATATAATATGCTACTACAGCGGGGTGTGCACTAAAACTCGTAAACATCACCAGGTCCTTACAGGTAATACACGAAATAAAGTGAGCACACATGCACAAGGTGGTGCTGCTGGGCTGACACAGTGAATGTCCTGCTACTCCACTGCACAGACCAATTTGTGAGAGAAAACCTCATCCATGAAAAACTTTAATCTTTGATTTTCCACTTTCTGAATTCTCCACCCTTCACATTTCAGCTGTCTGGGAAACAGCGGTCTTGTTTCACAGAGAGGGTGGAAGTCTGACTTTTGTCTTTGTTTGGCTCTTCAGTATTTTTGTCACTATTTTCAATCATGTCCTACACACTTGTTTCACTTGACTAGAAATACCACACAACTCTCTCAGCAGAACTTTCGCCAAAATGGCATAAGGTAAAATTTCAAAGTCCCTACATGAATGTCACAAGAAGCATACCAAAGGTCCAAATATTTTTTTTTTAACTGAGGTGTAAATTTCTAAGTCATGTGGATATCTTGGCAAATTTTATTCAGTCTCCAGTTTAACTCAAAATCAAAACAGGAGACAACTTAAACCACTTCTTTTATTGAGGATGAAATTCACACCTGTGTTTTTAATAAGCATTTACATAATACACACTGAAATGTAAATACAACAAAAAATTGAAGAGGTAAATTTATTTGATGCAAAGTATGAATACAAGCAAATATGGAAAGTCTCACAATCCAAACATTTGTGAGAATCAGTGTATGTGGGTATATTCATAAGTTTATCATTTCCATTAAGTAATACTCTTTCATCCCAATTGAATTACATGCCATGCATTTGCAGATGCTAAGGCTTGAGTTCTGGAAGCTTATGCTGATGTGAACTGGAAAAATCTGGAATTTCTTAAGGTTTACACCTTAATAATGCAGAGAAGATTGCCAAATTGTTTTGTTAGCCATTAAAACCTAAACAAAACCAAGAATTAAAATAGCAATGAACATATGATAAGAACATATAATAATAATGGCTGCAAGATAGTTCTTAGCAAAATTTTAAGTATGGAGGGAATCTTGAAATATTAATTATGCTCTCTGAAGTATATGTTTTTCTATATGATTACCTCTGCACTGACTGTACTGACTCTATTGCTGAGTAGTCAGTCTCCCCAGAGAAACCTTTAAGGTCTTTTAAGGATAGTTAGTGTTTAGATAATCACAAAGTAATTAAGGTTTGCCTAGCCATCAAGTGGATGCAGGTTATTTATTTTTCTTTGAAGACACTGAAGTTGCTGTACTTACAGGGTGATTGCACACACTGGCAAAACTAAATAGGCATTGCTTTGCTAGAGAACAAGCTCTGTGTTGTCTGTGATCAATTCAACACAACTTGTTTGAAAATTTTATCACAAGAGCTCTCTTCTTTAATTAGCACAGTGTGGCTGGGCAGGACACTTGCTGTGATTGTGAAGAGAGCGTCTCCTCTTTCTGAAGATTTCAACATAAATGGTCAATTTGTGATCTCAGTAGTGGTGGCATAAAAATCTGCAGTAACTCCTCAGTGTCACCAGGGTCCATTAGTTAAACCACTGTTCTTATTCCTAGCTCTCATTCTTGATGATGAGATAAAAATCTGGATCATTGAGACTGTACCTTGAATTTTGATTGGTTGATTCCTCAAAATATATTTTTCTCCTTCATTGTTTGTCCCCAAAAGCAGATTTTCCCTGTAACAATTGTCAGTTTATACTATAATTATAAGCATAAAAATTCCTACTGCTTTATTAAAGCACCAGTCTCTCTTGCTTTGTGAGCTACCTTTATACTTTACAAAGATATTCCCTAGTAACTTACTTGCTTCTTTGAATAGTGTCTGCCTTTCTATTTTTTGTGCTTTGACACATGGGTTTTTTAAATGGTGTGCTGAGTGCTAAGTTGCCTGTTGATTCTGATTTTGAAATTCTGGCACCTACGTTTTATTTTTGAAGCAAATAAAAAGCAACAGTAAAAAAAATTCTCTTTATTTCCCCCAGTCTGTGCATTTTTCCACTGCCATTGGGCTTTTTTTTTCATAATTCCTACTGTAAATTTCCATTGTAAGTCTAAACATCTACTGTAGATGGAGCTTTAAGTTTTTTACAAGAAGAAATCCATTCACTTAGAGACGTCTCAGTGATAGGAGAAGGAGGGAAAGACTCAACAAGACAAGTCAGGGATTGGGACGATGCCAGGTACATTTGTGATTTGAATTTGTACTCTTTGCATTTGCTTCTAACAGAGTAGCACACAAAAAACATGGACTGAGGAAAATCTTGTCTTTATCCTTTCTGTAATCCTCAGGAAAGTGTGAGAGCCTGACCAGAGCCCTTCTTAGAGCAGGGAACCAAATTTTAACCCATAGAAAGGAGAGACAACTTTTCAGCTGGTGTCTTGAAAGGAACAATGCTAGCATGGTAAGGTAGAAGAATTCCTGTTAATAAGTGAAAAAGATTCTTTCAATCAACAGTCTGTATGAAAGTGAAAGGTCAATGACCAATTCTAATTAACATGACATTTTTAATGGGATTAGCCCTAGCCATGTGTATCAGCAGCAAGTGCAGGCTTACAAAAGGAAAACTAAAGTGGGCAAGAGGTTAATTATGTAGGTAGACTTCTCAGGACTGCTTTTACCAATATCCAGAAAAAACCTGCTGATTTTTTAAAATTGTCTTATTCATTTGAAAGTATACTTTTCCAGTTACTCCCATTCAGTTGGAAACAAGGTTTCTAAACAGATACTTCAACTTTACTGAAAAGGCAGAGAATCAGGAGCTGCTGTGTTCTGAGAGAGTGATGATGATCCAGACTAGCACAGCCTGTTTTACTCTGTCTGTATGTCTCTTCCCTGTCTACCCCATACACACACATGCCCCCCACTTTCCCTCTAGCTAGCAGGCCTACCCTGTACCAGGTAGGAAATAAGTACACCCTGAGACCAAGAAGACTGGATTTAATCTAGGGAGGTGATTGCCAAGCAGCACTAACTGCTGACCTCATACTCTGGACACTGCATGATGAAGAGCTAGAGCAACCAGTAGTCAGGGAAGGCTCATCTTACTCATCTTTAAGATGTAGCTGAAAGTACTTTGAAAGTCCACTCTTGTCTAGGGTAGAGGTACAGCAAGCCCTGACTTGCAATGTCTCCCAAAGCAAACGAAAACTGAGTAAGACTTTGCTCTGCTTGCCTTTTAAAAGCGGTCTGTGAGGTCAGGGGTCTATGCATACGCCAGAAAAACTGGATCCAGTTTCATCCTTACCCTTGGGAAGCTCACATCCATATCTCTTATCTGCAAAGGAGCAGATAGTCAGAACCTGTTTTGTGGTGGGTGCATACGCCCTATCTCCTGTTGTATCACATTGCAGCTCATTTGCATTAGAGGGAGGAAGAACACGTCTGTACCATTGTGATGCAGGGACTGACTGAAGTCCCTGAAGTCAGAGCTCTGTGAATTGCCCGTGAATTTTTATTAGCTAAAATACTGCATCAGACCAGAAAGAAAACAGTGCTCCTCCACAGTCTCATTGCAGATAAGGGCACTGAAAGACATTTATGTTGATGTAACTGGGCTCTTCCAGCCCATTTCTCCAGTAGGACACCTGTGCCTGTCCTCTGCTTTTACATCAGAAGGCCTGGTACCTGTATCAGGTGACCTGACTTTTACTCCCACCTCACATTGAAGTGGTCCAAACATAGAGCCAAATCTCTGCAGGGAATGCTGTAGTCACCTGGAGTATATAAATTTAGCTTACATCTATCTACATTATTAATAGACATTTTAATAAATTGCTGTAGCCCACTGGAGCAAGACCATAGGGGAATAAGCTGTCTTAAACAATAGCTCATCCCCACCTACTGCCTTCTGTTGGGATGCATGTATCTATCTATTTATGTCTGTGACATGCTGGTAACACTAATTAACCCTCCATAAACTATTTATAGTTGTTCCTTTTATATAGAAGTGTAATCTGAAATGCAAACACAGGTTTATCACCCTCCACCACACTCCTGGCTTGCAATAGCCCGTCTCAAGGTTTAGATTGACAGCTGGCCTCCTTTTAAGCACACCAGGGTGTGAGCCCCCACCTTCTTTCAAGATTATTCAGAGGTAGGTTTTCAAACCAACTCAGCATCAAAGCTGAGGCTCAGCATCAAAGTGGTGGTTTCTGTGTGCAATAGGTACATTCATTAAGTATGTCAGTGCATAATGAAGTTACAATGTCAGCCAGAATAATGTGTTAGGAAAAGGATCTGTACAGTCAGTGTATTATTCTACAG
>WEIV01002506.1:301-37781 GCA_013390005.1 Calyptomena viridis
ATATTATTGTGACAACTGTGTGCAATTCCAGATTATTTTTCCACATACAGTTGTCTGAACTTTGCCACTAACAACATAAGCACACACTAAAAAATGGAAGATGACAACGTCATAAGATAATATTTGACGAAGTCTGATAAGACTTTAGACTGAAGGTGGCTCATTTCTTATAAGTGCTGGTGGAGTCACCTGATATTCAAAGCTGAATCCATTGTAGATTCATCTGGCAGTATTATTCAGCTATGGGGAGAAGAATACAAATGAGCAGGCAGACTTAGTTGGAGAGCAGAGAAGAAAACTGGTGCACATCACATAAATTCAGTGCTACATATAAATAAATACATATACATATACAGTGTAATCACAGCAGAAGAGAGATGAGCAAGGCGTAACCACCCAAATCTTTACTTAGCACTCCAGGACAACTTTGAGTACCATGCTCAGTGCCACAGTCCCACACTCTGGCAATTGGTAGCTAACAGTGGGCTAAAGCAGGTATATCCACATCTGTAATCACACCTGGACTGCAGCACTGACTCACAGTCTACATTCTGAGGAAAGAACGCAATGCTAATTAAACTCAAGTCTGATGAAGCACTTCAAATCACACTTTCCTTCTCATTAAGCGAGCAGATCAATTATTGGGAAGTAGCAACAACTGATTAGAACAACTTATTTGTTGCTCAGACAAAGCACGATCACTGAACACTCCTCTAAATACAGTTGCTCCTGTTTGTATGGATCTTGCATTTGCAAATTTTGCAAATCTCTAAACCTTCGAGCTGCAGGTATGACTTTAAAAGTGCACAGGTGTGTCTTTAGAACTGCAGAAGGTGCTGGGTACATTAAGAGCAGAAAGTGTATAATTGATTTGAGGCTACCTTAAAATAGCAGAACACTAAAATAATGAACACCTTATACCAAAAAGGAAAGCCTAAAAACCATAAACTGCAAACAAATAAAACTTTATAGTTGAACAGTAGAGCACAGATTAATATGTTATTACTGAAACTAATCCCCTCTTTTTTTTTCCTTGTTCTGTCAGCACAATTGTTCTAGAAAATTTCTGTTCAAACTCTCTCAAGATTTACCAATGCACTTAAAAGCATTGCAGCATACCAACCACCACACAAGGCAAATGGCATCATAGATGAACGATTCCATGTTTTGATCATAGCACAACAGTCAGTGGCTCTTAGTTGGATTTTCTCCAATGGAGATTTCGTTTTGATTGCTTCTGACTAACACAGAGCTGAGATTAATTCATGGTGTTTCCGTGGCTCATATAAACCTGCCACATCTCATTAGCATTCTGTCATATCTCCATAAATTCTATGTGATTGAAGGCAAAAGGAAACAAGCGGAATGAGTTTCTTTTCAAATAACCAAGCTTGAGGTGAAAAAGACACCAAAATTTCAAATCACGATGGGCATTATTTTTAATTAGCTATTTTCTGCATTGCACTTTAATATAAAGTGGTAAGTTACTGTAGAAAGCTCCTCAGTAAACACATTTTTACTTAGCATAAAATGCCCAATATCTATGGTCTTGTTTTTTGTCTTACTGTCACCCTGAATGTTTACTAGCTTGAACAGTAATGCACTGGATTACCTGTGGTATTCTGTTGATGCTTTATTGAAGTACTAACACAAACTAGTACATATTTTACAACCACCTAGGGAACAAGCATATACTAATCTGCACCTCGTTCAAAAAAGTTGGCAGAGAAAAACCTGAACTTTGATTATCCGAATTCTTATTATTTGAAAACAAAAGGATTATAGAATAAATTGTCACAGACATTATTTTTGTGAATGACCTAGTCAAGACTTTCAGCAAGCCTTTAATTATTTGTAGTAATAAAAATACAGTATTAAATATAAAAATAGCAATGTATTATGTTGTTCTTCCTGGGTAGGCAGGCTTAATGTCTGTTTTGAAAAAAATATTTGGCTGAATCACTTTTATAAGAGAATGTGTGTTTTAAATATCTTGTTGGGCTAACTGTAACCATCTTCCTGTAACTTCTGCATCATAAGTCACTCTAGACCAGATATTGTCTTCATATGAGAGCATATACACTTTTGAGACATGTAGGATAATCCAAGTGAAGTAATCTTCTAGCCATTGAATGAGGTATTTGCCTGCCAGCACACAAGTGGCTCAAAGGCTTTATCTAAAAATCACATGGACAAAGCTGTCCCAATATTGGAAAAGTATTATAAAAAGTTTGATTTTGGATATAAGACACTGCTGAAATCAAGAAGGTATCTGTAATAAAAATAAAGTACTGGCATGATCCTGGCATGTGAGAAGACAAGGCAACTTCAAAAAAGCTCTCCTTCAGTAGTCAAGGATGCTGCTCCCTGTGCTGAGAGTGTTTGGAGGACTGAGAGCTCCAGCTGTCTTTTTGGTAGCATAAAGGATTGAAGGAGTGGTGGCCTTGGCTCCTCTCATCCATCCAGCTGTAAATTTACAGTTTGCCTTTGATATCCAACTTTGCACCTTCCACCTAAACACTAGGAGGCTGCTGCAGCAATGAATCTCCCTTTCTTCTTACAGGTTGTTTCACAAATCCTGAGACAGTTCAGTCCCAATGAAAATTATACAGCTGCTACAGAACAAGAATTTAGGGAGAAATATGTTTTACTGGAGAGGATCCTCATCTATGAAACACCCTGTTGCTCCTCTTCCTGCCTGGCCACTGGAGAATTTTCCCACTCTTTTTTTTTTTTCACAAAGAGGAAATCTTACCTTTAGAGTAAATGCATCCAGATATGAATGCTCCTAATAGAGCTCTGTGCATATTAGACTATCTCAATATTACTTGCACACTTTCCAGGTGCTAGTTGATCAGCTATCTGACTCCTTCACACAAGCTATTCCTTAACTAAATTTAACTATTTTGTAGACTACCTAGTATTTAACACGTAGACAAAAATTTCAATATTAGTTTCAATACTTATTATCTCTCCTCTGTCAGGTTCGATGGCATAAAATAAGGGTAATTTTGCACATAGAATATGATTTTGGGGTTTTGGTTATATCAGGCATGTGAAATGCAGTATGAAAAAAGAAGCATCTTCAAGTACTTAAATTAACTTTTCTCCCTTCCAAAGTTTCATGAGTAGTGTTCTGTGGGACTATAATTTTTTCTCTTAGTTTGAATTCTTATCTTTTCAGATTTAAAACATTTCTTGACTACTGAAAAAACTGCTGGGTTTAAGTATATTGCCCAAAATATTTAATTTTGCCTAATTTTTTCTGTCCTGAACTCTGGTAATGATTGTCTGAAAAATAAACACAAAAGCAAGACAGATGTGTTAGAAATATGGTTATCAGGGGAGCTATTTACACAGCAATAATTATAATGTGAGATTAGAATTTTATTTCCATATCCTTTTTTGGTTTGATTCATTGGTTTTGATGATGGATTTGGGTATGAATTATATCAATTAAGTGACTATAAATTTTTCAAGTAAATGATGTTGAAAATATCATTAATAATGTCAAAGAATTTGCTACCTTGCTAACCAGTTTCTCTAAAAATAGAATAAATTCATAGTTATCCATTTGCTGATGTCTATTCTATACACTTAAGCCTACACAAACTGATACTTTCATTGTTATAGCTTTTAGAAACTTAACTGCAATAGAGAATTCCATTTGCTAAGTGTAGAAACATGTCACAAGAGCTCTGAATTCATACACATATAATGGTCTTTTCAATGCACGATGCCAATGTCACCTAGTTCTCTGCAAAACACACAACAGCCTTTTTTTCTAGCCTAAGCCAAGGACTGTCAGGCTGACAGAGCAGACTCCTGTAATGGCTTCTATGCCTCCAGCCTCGAGTTTCTATATGCACATACAAACTGTACTCTCCTCTGTTGTGAAGTAATTACTTTTTCTTAATTGAGGTAATCACAGCTTTGAAGACTCACACCTCTACCTCACAATTCATCAGCCTACATGTTGCTACCCAAGTACTTATTCTAGGGAAGCAGATGGTTTGACTCTCCAGCTATTCACTTCTGAAAGAACTCATTGTAAGCTGCACTGTCACCTACTCTTGCATCAGGACGAATCCAAACATTTCTATACATAATCCTGTATGTTTTTTTTTTCGTTAGCAAACACACAAGATTACAGTAATACATCTTCTCTCACCTAACTTCATGGAAATTTGGGGAAAATGGATGAGAAAATAAAACCAAACATTGCAGGGTTTCAATTCAACGAAACTGCTGCTTTGCATCTCTTACAGTAATCTGGAAGCATCACGCTTCTGTACTCTTCTGTAGGCCAATAAACAAAGGGAAGTGAAAAACAGTACAACCAAATTTCATCTCATGTGAAACATCACAACAGCAATACATTTCAGACTTGCCTGAAAACTGCAGTCTCTATGGATCATTTACTTTCTCTTTGCATGAGTCCTTTTCAATAAACTCTTAGTTGCATTAAGTCCTGAAAATATGTTGAAAAACAGTAATACAATTTCATGTATCACTGTGCCAACGCAAATCTGTAGTGGAAAGGTTGTGAGGGACTTACTAAGTATACATATAGTGCTGGTATTGGCTAATATGTAACAATTAAACAGCAGTCAATGAAAGATTTGACAGCTAATCTATCGTAAATACTTGTTCTTTTTTACTGAATACACTTCTGGTTCATATATAATGTAGAGACCTAGAAACAATTAGATAAAATTATAATTCTTTGCTATTGTTGACTGATTTTTTGTGGGTTTGGTATTGTTTGGGGTTTAGGGGTGTTTTTAATAAAAATAGACAGTAATTTTAATGAAGTACACAGTGAAACTAACATATTGAGCTCATTCTTCAATGGTGATAGAAGATCTCTCAGGCTGAGTAAATGCAATATTATGTCATTTTAAAGTAGTAGCAATATAGAAAAGACTTTGTTGGAGTGGTCTTGATTTAAAGACCATTTTTGCACTCTGTGGGCTATTGTTGCATAAAGTAAACACACATAGCCCTAGAACAAATCAAGTATTTTTCTGTTCAGAATAATTAAGCTGTACAGAAATGTTCTTATTAATGAAGCGTTCTTATTGAAAGTTGTTTGTGCTCAATTAATTTGTTACTTAAACCTGTAGAGATTTTGTTTTACTAAATCCTAATTGTTATTTTGAACTGGAATATATTGTATTAATTCATTTTTGAAATCACGTTTCTTACTTAAAATACCCAGCAACCAACCAACATCCCCCCAAATAACCAAAAACAACCACCCCCCAAAAAATCCCCAAAACAAAACAAAAAAAAACTCAACAAAGCAAACCAAAAAAGGAAGCCCCCCATACCCCCAAAACCCTAGGGAAAAAAAAAAAAAAAAAAAATCAACAAACCTCAACAAACCCCACCAAAATAACACCAGACCAAACCAAACAGGTAAACCCAAATGTCCATGCAGAAAAGCTAATTTTGTTCCTTGAGACAAATTGAAGGAATATCTTTGAGGGAGCTAGTAATTATCTAAACAATCGACCTATAATACAATATTAAATTAGAAATCTACACTGAGAGAACACAAATATTTTACATTTAATATGAACTTATATTATTTATCAGAAAAATGATAATATAAGAATAAATTGTAAATAAAATATCAAGTAAACTGAAGTTAGCATCACTAACTGTCACAAAATCAGAGTAGTTTTGAACTGCGTTAGTTAAATATTAAATGACTGCAGAATCCACAAGACCTGTTGTGTTAACTTATACTGCCCAGCCTTTGGCTAAACTGCTTGGATGATAGCAACATCTAACAATAACAAAATTGTTAGCAATAGCTAACAATAACTAACAATAGCTAGTAAGGTAGAAGAGTGAGCATAAATTTTCTGTGTGAATAAAGACTGTTTGAGAAGGTATTGACTCAAAATTGATTCACCAATGATTATCACTAACTACATTCAATGGTACCAAATTAATTACAAAGACAGATTTCAAAGGAGAAGTCAGCTTCAAAAGAAGTGTAAAGGTAGGCTGAGAATCTGTAATAGTGGTGATTGATAATGGAATGCAAAGAGCAGCAGCCAAAACCTGGTTATGACACGCCAGAGTTCATCTCTCTGGTGCTACAACCACTGCACAGACCAGACAGCATCACCACCACTGGATGCTGCCAGTAGGCTGCAGCCAGCTGGTGGGCTGACAGTTTGAGGTGCTATAAGGAGGGTTGATTTCTCATGGCATGTTTAACAGATTGTAGGCAGTGGTATGTGTACACATTAAGCTGGAGCAGGCATGTCTTCCAAACTCGCTTTCACATAAGGGGGAATGTGTCCCGTGGGAGAGGGAGTACACGTTTCTCTGGACAAGGAGGCACTGAAACTTTTGGGAGTTACTTATGGAAGGGTCTTTAGAAATTTGTACCTTTATTAATGTTTTGTATTTTGACTCATCTATTGGACTGATGCTGTTGATCTTGCATATCTACGTCACTGACTGGCAGTTAATTACATGTCATCAAAAAATCAGTAAACTGCTTCAATATTGTGAACTGAGAGTGTTCCCCCCTGACAATCCATTTGTCATGTCTAAGTTCACACATGCTAAGAAAGAAACAAGTCTCTGAAAAATTGTACTCACGTAGTATGATCAGTTAATGGGCTGTGTTGTTCTTGCTCAGGGTAGAGCTCTGCCCCGCTTCCAAGTTTCCAGTTGAACATGTTTGTGATATGTATGAAATAATTTCCTGACATGTGTTCAAAGGCTGGTTGTTGCCATCCACATAGGTTTTTGTCTTCAAAGTCACAGACTTCCATAACTTTAGAGAAGAACAGTTAATACGTCATGTTTATATAAAAATTGAAAATCACTAGCTGGTGTTACAATAGCATAAGCAACATGGAAATAAAAAGGATTCAGTTTATAGTGTCCATGAATATTTTCACAGTACTGACATGCATAGTTTTTTTCTCTATAGATAAAATATCAGTTTTCTATGTTCTCTATTGGGCAGATTCTATTTCTGAGAATATATCAACTCATTTGCACCTCAAAATCTACCTTCATATGTATTCTGACTAGCTTTCTGATCATTCTAATAATCTGTTCTATGATATGCATGGAAATGTTTGTAAAATTCACCAGCTGCAAATCTGTGTGGTTCTTTCTTCAGTTCTGTAGATCAATGACAATAGCAGGTCGTTGTACATTGTGTACCAAGCCCACGACCAAAACTCTAAAAAAACCCCTCAGTATTTCAGGGAGCTATTTGGCATTGGTGTCAAATACTGAATAACTAAGTTATCTTATTAAATAAATATTAAATATTATTAAATAAATGTGTAGCTGGCTGTCACAGAGTTTTTAGTTCCAGAACAACTGAGCAAAAAAAGTGAGTTCACTACTGACCTTCCTCAGGGAAAAGAGACGCATTTATTTTCCATTTCTTCTATGAATGTTTATTCTCCAGGACATCTTCCTGAGAATTTTACAGAAACTTTGGCTACATGATCCAATTTGAGTCTAGTCACTCTCCAGAACTTTGAAACAGATTACTGCAGTCTAAGTGACTGGTGAGAGAATTATGCAAGGGCAATGAGAATTTATTTTAACCCATGAAGCTTGAACGTTTCGTCAAGAAATCATAGTTTGTTAGGAGAGCGTGCCTGATGCTTCCTTCCTTGGAGGCTAAAAATGGTAGACTAAGGAGAGAGTGAATTTTGATTTATAGCTTGTATATCCCCTGTAAGGAAGCAAACTGAAGCCACTGTGGTCTCATGACTTGCCCATATAAAGATTTGTGATGTTTCCTGAGAATGATGAGTGGTATAACATTAAGTGTTTATTCCCCTTTTTAACATGCTTGGTGAACATTATGTTTCAAGTGCCTCTGAGACACATAACACCTCCTTGAAAACATTTTTCTGTTTCAGTCAGGACATACTTAACTTCTATTCCAGTGTTGTTGTTTGAATGATAAATTGCCATCTCAGTGATGAGAGACCTCAGACAGAGCAAATATGTAAGATGCATTCTCCACAGTTTTTATCTTGCTCAGAAGAAAAGAATGTTTTGTAAGATAATGTAAATTTCTGAGGGGAAAAAATAAAAGTTCTATGCATTTATTTTTTAGGGCAAGATTTCAATGGTTGGTGATTTTTCACACCATAGGAAACTACCCAGTGATATTTATATATCAGATTCATTTCTTCCAGAGTTATTTCCACATAAGAAATAGACAGAGGAAGTCTAATGTTACTTTTCCTCACTGAGCCCTCAGTCCCGAGAGAGGTAATTAAATTCCCTACACTCTTTGTAATGAATTCAGGGTTTTGATCTTCAGTGACAATAGTTTTTCCTGCAAAGAGGTCGCTCTTTAGATGTTTGTCCCCCTTATTAATTGGCTTCGATAAAGTACTGCTTCCAGGTACTGTGCTTCAAGGCAAAAGAAATTCATTAACAGCTTCTTCTAAAATATTGTGAACTGCTGCAACTCAGAAGCAACCAACAATTGTCTTAGACCTTTACAGACGATATATGGGGACCTTGTCCCACTTCCCCAATTCCTGTCTGACTAACAGAGCTTTACAGGCTGGAACTCACTTCTGTATGGAATAGGTTGAATCTCATAACCATTGCTGCTGCTGAAACTATTTTGTATGGGAAAAAAAAAAGCCCAAACAAGCAAACAAACCCCACGTTTATTGAAGTGGGGAAGAAGTGGATCCAGTTCTCCCAGATGTCCACCCCAAACAGGAGACTGTAAAGTTATTTTTTTTTCCAGTCTGGACTAGTAAACATTTTAAGAAACTATTCTCACCTAAAATTGTAATGTATAGCTACCAATCATTAGGGAACTGAGGATTCCTTCCTCTGCTGCATTTCAGCAACTTAGATTGAAATGTCAAGTCTGAATTGCAAGGCAGAAAGTGCGTAACATCTCGGATTCTCACATTAAGAGCAAAATGTTATTATTTTTCTGGGGAAAATCAGATTTAAAATAGCATCTAGGTGCTAATACCAAATTCCAAAGGTAAATACAGAGCAGCTAGATCAATGTTTATCAGCCAGAAACTAGTAAGGTAACAAAGTACAAGATTTTGTACACTCACCACAAGTTGATTCATCAGATTTATCAGAGCAGTCAGGTCTGAAATCACACTTCTGGGACATCTGGATGCAGTGGCCAGAGGCTCTACAGACAAACTCCTTCTCTGTGCAGTTGTTCATGGGGAGTGTGGCAGGAACTGAAGTTCCCATAGTAGTTGTAGAGATAGTGGGCAAGTTTCCTTTGAAAAAGAAATCATCAGAATGTTGAGTGCCTGGATCAAGGCATTCTAGCTTCCTCATGATGTCTCCCCTTGCCACTCCCACCCTCTGTCAGGGGTATAGCTTTATTGGAAACTTGCCCAAACAGTTGAGTTGAATGACTTAAATGCTGCTCAGCAGGAACTAAATTGAATATTTCCTAGTGGAAAGCCCTAGTTTTGTCATGCCAGCCAACCATGATCCATGCAGTCTTCAACACTCACAAGAATTTATTTACACCTCTTGCCTGTCTTTCAAATTTGGATTAACTGAATGAGTCATTTCAAAAAATTAATACCACCGAGACTGGCAAAACAATAACAGGAACTTATTTTCCTTATGAAGCAAGGCTAACAGATTATTCTGATGATAATGCCTTTTTTTAACATGTTGATTACTCCAAGCAACTGTGGAAATTACTATGTAGCCTTTTTACCTAGTAAATTTATCACTGAAAGAAGATTATTCTTTTCTTATTAGAGAAATTATTCTGAGGTCATAACCTTTTTCCACCACCTCCTTTATGTTTCATTCAAACTCATTACCGTTACTTTAAAATCAATTGTATTTTCCTCCTAGTCTTTACTATGCACCTTTCTTCATGCTCACTCTCATTTCTTGAAAGCCTTTGTTATTTTCCATAAAAGGAATTTTTATTGTAAAACTCCTTTTTAAAGCTCAGTCATTAATGAAAATAATTAATTAGCTGTAGTGCACAATGGACTTGAGGAACACACCTTAGTTAATTAAAAAGTACATGTGAAGACTTTTTATATTGAATATGTCTTGGATAGCAAGGAGATTTTTTTTCCCTGAAGCCTGGAGCACTAAAATTGATAATAAATTATCCATGAACAGGAGACATTTCTATTTCAGAAGGTAGAAAGCAAATCTATGACATCAGATAAATTATTCTCTAACCAAATTAACAATAATCCCATAATATCATAAGACTAAAACAAAAGACTTAGGGGAAGGATCGTTTTGAAGGAAGAATTGTATGAATTAAAACATTTATCTACAATTAATAATAATGTTTAACTATAAATGCCACATTTGAGTCTCTGATCCTAATTCACTGGAACAGGAGAAGCAATTTTGAAGTACTTCACTACATCTCAGAACAAAGGAGAATCTGATACTTTACGTGTTTAGAAACAATTAATTTTCTATAATTTATATAATATCATTTTGTCCAGAGCAAGCATCATTAAATAGCCTTTTGTTAGGGCATTCAAATAATGTATGGAAGCAGTATACTCAAGTTTCAACATCTTTAATATTACTTATGAGGTACTTCACCACCAAGCTACCAAGCCCATCCCTCTCTAGTTGGCATTTGGTTGCTTAAAATGGAACAATGGCAACTGTGCAACTAATGAATAATTCTGGGATGCAGGGACATGGGAATCCTGCTTTTTCAATCTGATCCAACTTGTGTTAAATATAGTGGAATATGTCATACCTATTGTTTATTTTGCATGCTATTCCCACAGTTTCTTTGACTATTTTCTAGTTGTTGGGATATTTTTATTACATGGAGGAAAAAAAAAAGACAGGACCCTGGAGTGTCTCAAAAATTGTTCTCAACACTACAAACATTTTAAAAATATACAGAACAAAGAACCTGATTCCTGTCCATTGTTATACTTTCCACACAAGATGAGGCTTTTTTCTTGTTTATGAAGTTTGAGACTCTGACTCTCTATACTTTCCAAATTTCTTGTTCAATTTACCGTCTCTCACAGTATCCTTCTGGACAAAATGTCCAGCACACAGCTGAATAAACATATCATGTGGTGGGTGAGCAATTGGCCCATGGGTCGAGCACAGAGGTTAATAGTGAATGGAGTGACATCAGACTGGTGACCTGTCACTGATGGAGTTCCACAGGGCTCCGTCCTCAGCCCTGTGCTCTTCAAAATCTTCATAAATGACTTGGGTGCAGGGCTGGAAGGCATACTAAGCAAGTCTGGGAGACTTGCTTAGTCTCCCACACAAACTGGGAGAAGCTGTTGACTCCCCAAAGGCAGGGAGGCCCTGCAGAGAGACCTCTAAAGGACTCAGCAATTATTAGAAAGACTGGGCAATCACCAACCATGTGAAGTTCAACAAGGGAAAGTGCTGGATTCTGCACCTGGGATGAAGCAACCCTGGGTGTCTGTACAGACTGGGGAATGAGATGCTGGAGAGCAGTGCCAAGGAAATGGATCTAGGCGTCCTGTTTGATGGCAAGTTAAATCTTAGTCAGCAGTGCCCTGGCAGCCAGGAGGGCCAATCATGTCCTGGGGGGCATCAGGCAAAGCATCAGCAGCTGGACGAGAGAGGGGATTGTCCCCCTCTGCTTGGCACTGGTGGGGCCTCACCTTGAATATTGTGTGCAGTTTGAGGCATCACAATATAAGAAGGATATTAGGCTATTAGAGACCATCCAAAGGAGGGCAATGAAGATGGTGAAGGGCCTTGAGGAGAAGCCGTATGAGGAGTGGCTGAGGTCACTCGGTCTGTTCAGGCTGGAGAAGAGAAGACTGAGAGGAGACCTCATTGCAGTTACAGCTTCCATGTGAGGGGAAGAGGAGGAACAGGCACTGATCTCTTCTCTGTGGTGACCAGTGACAGGACCTGAGGGAATGGCCTGAAGATGTGTCAGGGGAGGTTTAGGTTGGATATTAGAAAGAGGTTCTTCACCCAGAGGGTGGTTGGGCACTGGAACAGGCTCCCCAGGGAAGTGGTCACAGTACCAAACCTGACAGAGTTCAAGAAGTGTTTTGGTGATGCTCTCAGGCACATGGTGTGACTCTTTGGGACTGTCCTGTGCCGGGTCAGGATTTGGACTCAGTGATCCTTGTAGGTCCCTTCCAACTCTGCATATTCTGTGAAAATTGTCTCTCATAATTAATTTGAAAATATTTAGGGATTTTCTGATTAGTTATTTTAAGATTTTCCTCCCCAAATATTAAGCTGTACATTAACTGAGGATTTACAAAAAACATTTATATTCAAAATGTTATAATAAATGCTACACACTGTATAAATTTGGTAAAAAGTAAGACAATTAACTGTAAAACAAATACTATACACACTTGATATTCCTCTTAAATGTAATTATATCTCCAAGAAATTTTTGGAGTAGAAAAAATGCATCTGCACTAGGGTGTTTTAGATGTAGTGACAGGAAACTAATATTTAGACTGTTATAAATTTTTCATTGTTCTACAGTCCTATTTTGACTTTACAACAACTCTCACACCACACACTCTCACTGCGATGCCTGTTACAGCTAACACCAGTCCTCTTAAAAGCCCTTCTGTGATGAACTCACAGGTCTTGTGTCTGGTGTCTTGACGCACATATACTTTGGGATATAACATTTTAGAATCCTTTAGCTACAGTATTACCCTTGCTGACAATGATTTCTGAGGACACATTGCTCTATTTCTTCAACTAATTTTGTGCTGTCATATGAGATTAATTGGCACCATAATTACATTACGAATTACTGGGGGGAGGTGAAGGGCTGGATCCAACTAAATTGGCTGAATAAAAGTTTACATTTAAACAAAATTAAGTTTCTTTTTCCTTCTAGGAATCAAGATCTCAAAGGGTTTGGAAGCTGCACACTTCTCACCGAAGATCTCTTTTGGACCTTATATGCACAGCAGAAACTATTTTATGCTGATGCCTGGATATGAGGATCTGAGAAGCAGGGAAAAAAATCTGGATTTCCTTTTCAGGCATGAGTGACAGTTTGATCTGGGTTTTGCTTTTCTAGTAGCAATATTTACAAATGAAAGCAATGAATCACACCACAAGTACGAGATACACACTTCAACTCTTACCATTGTAAAGAGTACAGCCTAGAAAAGACATGTCATCAAGTCCAATGTCTCCAGTGAAACCATCTCCTACAGTGCCTTTCACCATGATCTAGGGAAACAAGAATTACAAAAGCATTTTTCAGTGTATAGCAGACTTCCACTACTCATTAAATATTTTACAAGAATTGATAGAGAAGTCATTTACCATGTTTCACACTTAAAATGAGATTAAATTTATTCTAGGGGATATATTCTATTTAGAGACACTTTATGTAAGAGACTAATTATTGTAATCTTTCACTGGTGGTTATATTAATTACAGTGAGCCATAACAGAATGGTTGGCTTCACAATGGTGTAAATTCACTGAAACTTCATTGTGATATAAAATGATGGCAAGACATTATCATAAGTGGCATATTATGATTAGCTCCTTTGGTACTTATTGCAATAACATTAATCATACTTAAGTATAGTAATATTCGAGTAAATTATAGACTCGTACAAATCCCAGTGTGATGAGAACAATTAAGCAGGTTAGAGATGAGCTATGGAACTGTTTAAAGAAAAATATTCTACTATTTCATTAGAGTTGTCAACGCTGTGTTCATTTTCTCGATATTGTCTACTGCCAAGGAATGGGAGAGGTCAGTGTTTGTGAAAAACTATCCGGAACACTACATAAGTCTCTTTTCTTTGGACTGCTGCTGAATAATAAATATCCAAACAAGTGAGAGGGAAAGATCTAGTTAGAATTGTCTTAGTTTAACTAATTAATAAATCCCCATTCACAAAAATAATAAAACCTTCTCCAACCTTAAAATTTGGAAAGGAAGATAAATGTATGTTTTTGCCAATCCAATGGAGTTCAAATTTTAGTTATTTCTTTGCCATTTTTTTGAATACTTATGTCACATACTACACACACACATTCAGGCTTCCAGATTATTTTGAAATGCAGAATAGAATTTCTTATATATTTTTCACAGTTTGTTCCTCAGTTCAGTAGAAAATTTATACAAAGGAATAAATTTATACATAGTTGAAAAAATATGGCAATATGGCCTCACAGTACTGATAATTCTAATTTTTTTTGTAATTTAATTATTTGCAATTTTTCTACTATTCTGAATCGGCATGTGAATTTATTACTGATGCTGACATCATCAGAGTAAATAAAAATTATTACATTTCATTTATAAGTTATGTCCATTCGACAAAATAACTGAGTATGGTAAAAGTAGACAGGTATATGCCCCATACTATAATAGACTCAAGGTAGGTCATGTTAAGTTTATAAAGAGATTAAAAATATCCAAAGCTAGAAGTGGCAGGACACAGTTCTGTAGGGGTAATTGAATTCAGAATACCTCTGTAAGATCATCGTTAAGATGATGATTACGATTGTATTGTTTAAAATCCCCCCAACCCAAATTAAGTTTTTAAATTTATTTATATACTTGGGGAATCTGATGCTTTGGCATATAGCATGAACTCATTAGCAACATAGAAAATGTAACAGAGATGAAAAATAAAATAAAAATACTGAAAATAAGGTGAATTTATGCGTTAGTGCCTCAATGTAGAATATAGTCTCTCTGCAGCTGCGGTTAAACATTGACCACTTAAATTAATTTGCCAGCTGGAAACTTCATAAGCTATTATTAAACAATCTCCAGGGAATTCATCCACCATGAAGCTCATTTCACATCTCATTTATTATTTGAATGAGAATAAATAGTTCCGAATTTCTCATTTTCAGAACTCTAGAGATCCAGTCTTAATGAAATCTATAAAGGTAGCAAAAGGTATTCTACATTAAAAAAGAGAGAAAAAACCCGAGAAAAGCAAACTGCATTAGAATGATAGTCTGCATACATAAAAGGAATGATCCCTTAAGATTTTTAACAAAGTGGGCTTTTGAAGGGTGAAGTAATATTATGACAAGTGTTAATAGATAAATTACAATGGGTAATACTGTTCTGTACAAATGGTCAATTTTTACAGCAGTGCTAATTTCTGTCATCTGCCAATTCCCACTGAAGGTTAGCAAAATAAAATCTTAGTTTCTGTACAAGCATAGCCTAAACTAGAATGGAATTAATTTCAAAAACTGTGAGGTATTCAAATTTATGACAATTTCTGAATGTCTAGGAAATAACGATGTTAGTTCTAACATGTTTAATTAGTAATTTAGCCAAACAATATCTCTAGTTTGTCACAGGAAGTGTCAACACTGTTACTTAGTGATTTTATTACTAGTTTGAGCATGCTAATTTTGATTAGGTTTGCTAAGATTATTTCTGCCAAGAAATCATATGATTTGGTTTGAAGAGGAAAGAAAAACTGGACAAGTGTATAACACTACAAATAACTGACAAAACCCATTTCCATTAAAAACTTATTTTGTAAATTACTGAAAGCATATGCAGAATTGAATTTAATATACATTTCACAACATGTTTCTGAAGTAAACAACTCCTATGTTTTAATGCTAGGGATAAATAAAGAAAAATGTCTAATCAATTTTCATCAAGAAAAGTAACAAATCTCTTATGAGATGATAGAAATTTTGTAATTACAGTCAAAGGACAAGCCATAGAACCAAGCTTCAAAGTTTCTTTTTATTAAGATATCTTCATCCAAAGATCATGTCACAGTAAGTCTTCACTGTAGGATGACTTTTTCAAGTTACTATTTTATTCCTATAATAATATCTCAAGAAGTGCATAAAAAAGGGAAACTATTTGTCAAGAAAAGATTATTTTTTTCAGAAAAAAAAATCTGAGAAATTTAGATTTAATTTTGTCTTTTTGAGTACTTATTGGTTCTTGTCAAATAAGACTTATTGACTTCTTTGAAAAGTGAGTCCAAACATGGTAATTTATTCCTACCTGGTTTTGTTTTGCTGCTGCTTCCTCAGCTGCAAAGGATTAGGCATTATTTCCTAAATTTCTCACCTAGATGTCAGTAGTTGCATCCTGACTATATGGCACTGAACTTTTCTTCTGTACCTTCTGCAACATAATTTCCCTTCAGAAAAAAACACCTAGGTGAATGGGCAGAAGGGTTGTCACAGCATTTTCCAGCTTTCCCCCTCATGATGAGAATGACTAGGTAATCAGGGCTATTGTGTCTTGCATGATACCCTTCTGCCCCCAAAAGCAAGCACAAGTGGAGACAGGCCATCAGCTTCTGGAAAGATTACCCACATTGGATCACCACAACATTTTAATCATGCACTGCCTTTCTTCAAAGTCCATCAGCCCCTTTCTTTTGTGACTATCAAAAATGCTTTAGAAATTAATGTCTCAAGACTTCAAAAGTTTAAATAAAGTCCTTTCACAAAACTGTCCAAATGAATTGTTACCAATATTCTTAAGGTTATATACACCAAATATGAAAAATCTTATGTCAAATATTTGATGTTTTAGTGCTTGATTTTATAAGATACCAAAAAACGCTACATCTAGTTCAGTAAAGCAGTTTATCACACTTCACTACAAGCTTGTGAACCTTCATGCTGATTTATGATGTTTTTCAAAGCATTTCTCTAAAGTGCAGGGATGAATCATAATTCTATCCTGTTTTAGACTCTTCAGTGGTGTTGGTGGGACTGCTGACAAGCATAATATTAATAACTGGTTACATATTCTGGGGGTCTTGTCTTTGCTGTATTAAGGCCACAAAACTTCACTCAAAAGTAAAGATCCTATTTTCACTCTGTAATATTAGCACTGGAAAAATTATTGCAGAAGAACTATATTGTCAGTGCCTAAAAATTTCTGAGATTCTGTGTTTACAAAACAGTGTGATTAGCCTGCATACTTGGGAAATATCGCTATAGTAATTATATAGCTATATTTAATCCAATTTAAGGTCATGATTATTTTTTTACTTAATCTACAAAGACATACAGATGTCTTCTTTCTTCTCTCCCAAGCACTGTTTCCCTCAGACTTTATGAGTGAGTAAGTAAATAAATAAATAACTAACTAACAGAATTCTGGCTGAGTTACTATATAAAATTCCTGGGACCTATGGTCCTGAAATATCTATCTCACATTGACCAAGATGACTTATTATGACCTGAGTACTTCTGTCCCTCCTTTTTATACAGTGGAGCATATCAAGATATCAAGGACTGCAGAAAAACATTTCCACATCTCTATCCAGAGATGCCTGAAGAGCATTGAATGGACAGACTTGCGTCTGACTTAAGCAGTGCTTACTGCTAAGGCAATTCTGCCATGCTGAGCTAAGGAGTGTCCTAAGAAGAGACACACATTGCTTTTTTTTCAATGCTTATGGAAACATCTGTGGCAGAAGCACAGTGAATTATTTGTTCAGCAGCAAATGGTAGTGAGGAAGGTTATCACTATTAGATCCTTCACCTAAAGATGTGGACCTTTTCTGATCCAAAGGATTTTTCCTAACTAAGCTGCTCCTCCATTCATACATATGGCCTTGAACTCCAAAAGTAAGAAAATAGTAACATAGGGATACCACCAGAACATGCGACTTGACATAAAATCCTGTCTGCATTGAAAATGAGAGTTTTGCTATATACTTCAGTGGAGTAGAATTTCTACACTGTTTCTTAATTCTGCTATAAGCATACTCAATAAACAGAAAGATTATTAAAAATATTGAAAAAAGACTGTTGGATATAAAGCATATATCAAGGATATAAACTATGGAAGGAAATTTAATTAAAGCTTCAATGAAGTACAGCTTTCCTGTGATCTTCCTATTACCTTTTCAAAGATGACTTCTAGATCCAGTAAAAAAATGAGAAAAAACTCACTAACACTTTCCTTCTCCTTGCAAAGTTATTCAAGTCTCATTTTCATATACAGAAATTGTTGATAATATGGTAATATCAACAGGAAATTTGAAACACTACTCTTAATTTTCAGGAAAGAAAATCTCCTACCTTACATGATTCCCCTCAAACTCAAATGGCTCAACACAGTTTCTCAGTGGGTAGTAGGTTCTGAAAGGTAGTGAAAACCTTTCATGACTTACAGGTTTTCCATATTTAAAACATGGGCAGTACCTGACAGTTCAGATGTGTATAGAAAGATTATTTTTACCTTGTGCAGTTTCCTTTGTGCAGTCTGTATGTAAATTGGGAAAAAAAGGTAAAAAACACCAATCTCTGCCCTCTTTGTCCTCTCCCCTCTCAAGATAAAATAAATTTGCAAGGAAATGACAGATGTGAAATTAAGAATATAATTATCACTGGAAAAGGCATTTTTAAATATATATTAGAAATTCTTCTTCTTGGTCCCCTTTGTGCACATAGTGTGACTTGATGACATCGTGACAAGTCTTCTGTGGCATATAAATTAAACAGTAACACAAAGAATTATTTCTGTTATTAGAGTGGATTATAGCTTCATAATATTAAGTATTGTGATAGCACTGAACAAAAAAGCACTATCTTTTCCAAAGAACTGAACTAAATCCAGGAAATTTTCTCTGAAATTTTCCTGACTTCTCACGTGATTTCCCAGTTTCCGCAGTTTTCTATGCTCTTTGTATTTAAAAAATGGAAATACTGATGCTTAGGAATGACTTTTTTAAAAACTCATACTACTTTTTGCTTTTCAACTATACTGCATTGCACCACCCATATTTTTGAGGTGCACATTCTCTGTATTTCCCTTCATACTGTAGCTATTGAATAGCTTTAACTATCAATACAAAGGTCACCACCCATCACAGAGCCTTACGGTTGTTTTTCACTCTATCCCCCTGTTGGCCTAGTTTCCCTCATAGTTCACTCTACATGTATATTGTATCACATCTAGATTCTGGACTGGTTAAGAAACCTGAGCATGAATTGTCCAAACTAGAGCCTACACAACAGACTAGAGACAAAGAAGCTCAGTCAGGAAAAAAAGCTACTAAAATGCAGGAAATACGGCTGGATATCCATGTATTTGAAGCAGTAGTGGAGGACTAAGAGGCAACAGAAGAAAATGGTAACATTTAAAGGACAGAAAAAGAAAAAAAAAAAAAGAAAAAGTTTCTGAGTACTAATCTCAGTAGATTATTAGGGAAAGTATAAAGACCAGGAGAAGGAAGACAAGGAATGATAAACTGAAAATTGAAACTGAAGTGGTTGCTTGATGGTTGGATTCATGATGACTAAATCATTGTGTGGAAAATGCTAACAAGGAATGGATCAAAAGCACTTACAGAAAACTGATCACAAGTGAATATTAGACATGTAATAAACATCTTAGAGAAGTCTTTGATAAAATCAGAACTGCTTCAACACCAGATTTTGATGAGAAATTGTGGCATTATGGATATATCTCTTCAGTTATTATCAGTCTTGAAGACTTAACTAAAGACTTTCATTAATATTAATTTTTACATCTGTATATCTTGCATGCCACAAACACATACATAGATAGTTAAGGTCACAAGTTCTTCTACATGGCTTTATCTCATAGCTCTCTTAAGCTTCTTAGATCTCTCTCCTGCTTCAGCTTCTTCCATTGTTCTCTCATGGTTGACTGTCATGCTTCTTCCTTAGTTCTCTCTCAATCTTTCCAAGAACAGCTCCATACATGGAAAACCATATCCAAGCAACAAAGTAACTAACCTTTGGTTGGCTGGACTAGTTTTGCCCAACATGGGTCACCTTTGTTACCACTCTGTAAAGGCCTGGCTCCAGGCTTTATTAGAGCTATCTTAGAGTCATCAGGCCAGGTCTATTCATTTGTTAATAGAACTTAACGACCTTACTCCAACAAGAAATGCATATCTGACCAACTACATTTTAACAAACTCCTACTGGTATGTCAACACACACTGAAAATGAGGCCCTGAAGAAGGAAGCAAGCAGACAATCAAATCAAGGAAGAAGGCTAACAGCACTTGACAATAATAAACCTGGTTCAATAAGGGTGAAAGTGATTGCAGAAAATCTGAAATCATGGTTAGAATATCAGTTAGAATATGGAACGAACCTCTCAATGTGCCAAAAGCTCTCTGCAGCATGAGGACAGATGGACCAGTGGCTGGGTCAGCTGTCCGGGTAACTGCAGTTTTTCTCCCTGCAGACTGCTGCCACATCCACAACGAGAACAAACCTGGCAAGTGCTGGTACCACCCAGACTCTTAGCAGTATATCACAGGTGGGAGGTTATAGCCTCATTATTGTGCTAATCCTTAACAGACTTTTGATAATTTGCCAAGTTACTTATTGATTCAAGTCATACTTTCTTGTACCCAAAACATCCCTCAGCAATGAATTGTACAACAGACCATCCTAAAATACTATTTCTTTTTGTTCTGATTGTGGTAATTAATGATTGCAGAGTTCCTCTCATTCTGTCTGTTCAGAAAAACCACTATCGATCTTCCTCTATGCAGCTTCTCTGTGACACTGTTGATTAGAGGTTTCTCTACTATACCTCAAACATTTCTCTTTCTAAAAGCAAGATTTTTACCCAATTGTTCTAGAAAAGGTCAAACATCTCTGCTTCTTTTTTTCCCCCCCTCGTTTTAGTATTACAGACATAAAGGAAAATATACAATTACTTTGATTTTTTTTCTTAGGATATATATAAGAAAGAACACAGATTCTTAAGAACCGGTTTCCTTCTAACAACATTGTGAGTGGCAAGGATAAGTCCTAGGTGTGTGTGCTGATATGCAACTGTAACAGGCTGAAACATTGTCTCCACATTTTGCTTTCTACACAGGAAATAATTGGGACAATAAAGAGTTATGCGGACTCTCATAGGGAAGCTACATGCAAGAAGATTGGCTAAGTTTGGTCAAGTTTGGCCAGCCCCATTTTCTGGAGTATACCAGTATAAATTCATAATTTCAACTTGGTGCTTAACAATTATTTATTACAGAAGATTGAAAACTTCACACAGTTAAGTCAATCTACAAAGGCATTGATGTTACAAGCAGCACTGAAAGTTTCTTTGTGGGGGGCTGTAAAATGTAGGACAAGATCTGTAGGACAACCTGTAATCTGCATAGTTCTGATGCTTGTTAGGAAATGAAATTTTAAATTTTCTTACTTCAAGTGTATTATAGTTAACAAGGAAAACTAGCAAGTCATTAGCTTGTCTTAAATTGGTACAAAGGGTATTTAGTCTACTGTAACAAGTCCTCCTGCACTATTCACGTCTGAAATATAATTATCACCATTAGAAATGCATGAAAGAAAAACATTACATTTTGAAACCTCATAAATTTCCATGACAGATTCTCGTTGTTTGAAACAGAATTCAAAACCATTTAAAAATAGTTCATAAAGTAGAATTAGCCCAAAATTTCATTTACCACTCAAATTCTGAGTTTTTCATTATAGAAATGGCTGGTGGGGTGGGGGTGTTGATGAATCTGCTCTCTTCACAGAAAATTAATGTCAATGAACAGCTAAAATTGCAGAAATAGCTGAAGAGTGAACTTTATGATGCTATTTCACTCACTACACAGCAGATCATCAGAATGCCCAATAGAAATCTCCATCTCATCTCACTAAGGAATGAAAAGAAAGAGATGAGAGGGTGAAAAAGTAGAACTGCCTATGTGATTTTAACCAGCTGCCTGGTAGTAACTTGCATACAATTTTTAGCCCTTCCTGTCTCTCTTTTTAGATGACTGGCAAGAGCCTGGATGCAAATGATGCATTGTCACCACATATGTTTTTGACACCAAACTGATATGTCAAAGGCATTCCAAAAACCATAACACAAAAAATACTTGGATACAACAACAACAAAAATCATAACAGATACTAAAAATAGTAATTGGAGAAAGAAGGTTTGTTTCTATTTGTGTTCATAGAACATAGTGCTATTGTATATTCCTAGCAAATGTATCATTCTAATTTTCAATCAATACTCCATTACTTTCTAAGCTAATACATAATTGATAAAAAGAACAAAATTGTTACAGTGGATTTCACTGTTTATTTTTGTTAAGCACTTGCAAACCAAATGCACTTTATATCTACTTAATTACAATGATACTTTACTTGTAAACTTTCAGAAGCAAGTATTTTTCAATTATCATTCATTATTTATTTTGTCCTAATTTTGGTCCCTACTTTCCACACTTAAATGGAGAACTTTTGTATTTGAAGGCACAAGCAAGTTTTTATGTATGATACTCATAATACTAAAATTTTTAGTAATGATGCCAAACATAGCATTAATAGTTAATCATGCACTTAAACAGTGCATTTGCATTTTTAAATTTCATAAAAACCAACTTAGAAAAAAAGAAGACTAATCTTTATAAAATCATCACAGAATGTTAGACTCCCTTATGCATTACTTATGTTTTGGAGTATCTAAGATCTATAATCATCTTTATTTAGAGAGAGAAACATATAGATTGCAGATGAGCAAAAAGTAAATAATTGCATTGGGGCAAAGATAACTATTAGAGTTTTTAATAATATATTTCACAATATAGTAAAGTTGCCCTGAGTCCCTTAGTACAGACAAGGTAGGTATGTGATTTGTACCATGGCTAAAAGGAGACGACACTGCCCAAAAGACTGAGATACAGAATTTTGCTGTTGCTCAGATATTATCATTTTCTTATTTTGTATCCACAAAAAACTTGAATTAATAGAGCAAGCTAAGAGAGAAACATTTCTCTAAGATGTTAAAATAGAATCTTTGCACTTTCTTCTGAGCAGAAATTATTTCAAGTATTATGATTATTCCAAGATAAAAGCAAACATTATTCATCATCAATACAATTAGATTACCACTGACAGATTTTTATTTTACTACCTTTTCAAATATTCTTCTAAGGAAAAGACATGTAAATAAACTTCTCAGGGGAAAGAAAATAAATGCAGATCAGGTAAAGAGACAAGGACACTCAACAGTGGAGGTTTTTTCCATGTCGAAATAAGTGTCCCGTATAATAAAAAGGAATAGCTGATAAGGAATTTATTTTTAACTTGAACTTTTCCAATAAAAAAAATAGCATAATTTCTTACTGAATATCAAATCCCTTGCAGAGGAAAGGAAATTCTAGATCAATAAATCTCCAAAATTTTTATAAATGTGTTTTTTCAACCACTTTTCACTTGTAATATTTGACAGAGGTGCTTAATTTTGACTTCAAAAAACATATTGCTTTAATTTAAATAATTCAGCTCTAAATTTACCTTTTCCTCGTCCTGCTGTTGCCCTCATTGAAGTAACATTTAATATTCTGATGTAAAGCACCTGACGGAACAGCAACAAATGTCAGCCATGGTTTAACGGTTTAACAGCAGCTAGAACAAAGGTTTCCTGGAGGGATTAAGATTCTGAGGCTTCTTGTGAGCTGGTATGAGCCAAAGGAGTCTGCATCTGCTGTTCCCTTTGGGGTTTTGTCAGAGCATTCAATTAAAGAGCCCATAGTTTCATACTTATAGAGTTCAAAACTTTCTAAAGTGAATCTGGCTTTCAAGAGGTTCTCAAGTGCCTTTCTTTGCTGCTTTGAATTTTTGGCTGACAAGTCCACCTTTTCCTAGAAGTTGCGCCCAAAGTTGGCTTCTCATGCTTAACAAAATAAACTGAAAATGTAAACTTGAGGGATTTACTATTCATGGTGATTCTGACTCACAATGTGGCAAACAAATGACCTACTTACAGAGGGATGAAAGAGGAAGAGGAGGTTTCTCAGAGGTATTGATTATCTCATACATTTAGAAGAGAAAAAAGCAAAACAAAAATGTGCTACTAAGACTTAGACCATCTTTGGCCCCAGAGTCTAACATTTTCTATTCACTAGGAATCTCTGAAAATCCTGAAACATCTGCTGAGATGCTCTGTCTAGAGACAAAGAAGATTATGGAGTCAAGACATGTATTTTGACCAGAAAATTATAAAAATGTTCTCTCATTTTTGGACTTCTGTGAAAAAAAATCTATTCTCAAGTGAATCTAAACGTTTCCTTTGAAGCACTGACGTGACCTAGAAGTCTTTAAGCATGTGGTATGAAAGCAGTGAACTACTAACTTTATAGAGTGTGGGGAAAACAACATAGTAAATATAGAAGGTACAGCTTTAGTACCATTACTCAGCCATTAGATAGCACAAAGCTAAGAGGCTCTTTTAGTCCACATTTCAGTAGAAATACACCAGAGAAAAAGTGTGAAGATCTTTCCCCTCTGTGTCTTCAGCTCTGGAAGCATCCAAACGCTATACACTTAAAAGAAAGATTCGAAAGAGAAAAAAAGATTGGAAAGAGATTAGCACCTGTCAACTTAGTAGAAACAGAGTACAATTTGCTCTCTTCAAAATCTCTGAGTTTTGAAGGATCACTGGTTGTGACACAGCAAGATCCATTATAAAATACAAAATGTACAATAATGAACATCAGCTCTTGATCTCTTTCTTCAGAACAAACTATCAAACTGTGCCTTACATCTCATGTCCCTCAAAAGTGACTATGAAAAACAAAACTACACTAGAAGAATACAAGATCCTTGAAATTCCCTACATGGAACTGGGGAAGTACAACAGAAAACTCCTAACCCTTGGGATGTCAAATACAGGACGCATTACTTTATAGCTCTTTAGTGGGAGGAGGGGGGGAGGGAAGGGGATGGAGGGAGGGGAGGATGAAGGGGGCAATGGAGGGGGGAAAGAAGAGGGAGGGAAGGAGGGAGGGAAGGAGGGAGGGAGGGGCTTTGTTACCATTATGTTTATACACCTTTTCCTTTCTACAAAAGGTCTTTGCAGAAAATGAACACTCTCCTTCCAGGTGCCTCTTTGTAATCACAGTAATATTAATACCTTTTCCTCCAAAGAGGAGAGAGCTTCTCTTTACCTAAAAGTAATCTTTTAGGAAATAAATAAATGTGAACAATCTAAAGAAAATATTGTATTGGTTTTAAAAGGAAGATGGAAAATGTTTCTTTTCATAATTGGGGATGGGGGTATTAAGTTAATTGATTTGACATTCAAGTGAACTAACCCTCTAGTAACCCTGCAGGATATTTCAACCAGAATAAACACATTACACATAGTAAAAGGTAAATAATATATACATTATTTAAAAGGTGAGAAAATAAGTCAAAATTTATAACTGTAGCTCATTGTAATCACATCTTTCTCCAAATGATATGTGATAGTTAGTGTAGCCTAGAAGCCAAATATTTTGAACTGATATATTTTCTGGCATCATAGAATTAAAGATTAATTTGTGACTCTGGAAAAGTAAGGCAGAGCAGAGGATATTCCTTTTAACAGTCTTTACATTAACAAATCAAAATTTTTGTCAAGCAGTTTCGTAGTAGATTTGGGTAAGTTTATTTTCACCGAATCCTTGAGAAACAAAAATAATATCTGCTTTAAATAACACATGTTCCTGTTCAAAATATTGAAATTAAGTGCTTTAGGGGGAAAATTTAATGCAACAACAACAAAAATATTTGACATATTTCCTCAAAACCAACCAGTGTATTTCAAAGTGAAATTGATCAGATGGTTACGAATAGCTTTGAGATTGTCCGTTCATTTATGTACTCAGTGTTTTACGATGCAGCAAATAAGGACTTCACAACCTAGAAGGGTCATACCTGAAATGGCTTAGAACTGCTGATGTAGAGTGTCTGTCTGATCCATCTGTTCTCTTGATTTCCAAACTTGTACCACAATAGCCATCCCATAGTATTACTCACAGTTCTTTGGAAGACTGACAGCTTGTAAACTTGTTTTCCAAACATATGATAATGAAAGCGGAAAACACAGGTTCCATTGCCAGAGGGGTTGAAGAGAGGACTAAGCAAAACTGTGTTATCTTGGAATTGCTGCGGCTCAGAGGATTCCATGTAAAGGTAGTGTCCCCTGGCTGTGCCTGTCGTGTGATCCTTTAATGGGCCTGTATTAACCGTGGGGGTTGGACCCTGTATTCTGATCCAATCAAAGTCATCCTTTACACTCTGCTCCCAGTTGCACAGCCCATTTTCAAAATTACACTGTAGGTCAGGGTCTGAAATGTAAATAGAAGAGACTGTCAAAAAAACTCCCAGCACTATCAAAAGGGGATAATGCTTTAATATCTTTTTTATCTTTGCAAAAATTTCTTCCTAGTTTACAGAAAAAGCCCATATCTTCTTGAAAACGTACCTGTCTGAAGAATAAATATACACTTGTCTGTACATTAAAAAATTATCTTCTCTTTTAAGATATCTGTCAAACTGTACATAATTTATGGAATAAACAGAATTGTGAAAAAAAATTTATTAACCATGTTATGAATTTTATGTATTATTACAATTAAAGGATGAAAAGTTCTTTAACTGAAATTGAACTGAGTAAAGGAGTTAAAACTGAGGTTAACTGAATGTAATAAATCACAGGATAGAGTCTTGTAGGTATATGTAATAAGTGATCTGATATATTTTTGCATGGTAGATGTAGTCCTAAAAATGAGACTGTGGGTTAGATTTTTATTATCCTCAATAATAGTAGCACCAGAACTTTATCAAGGCTAAATTCAAGAGAGGTCTTTATAACAAAACTGCATTTTTTTACTTGACACCAAGGCAAAATATATTGAGCAACCCAATTACTTCCAATGTAAAACAATAAAACGTGTCAGAGGTGGTGCACTCACATTCCAATTTTGCATCTTCTCTTCATAAACAGTAACTGAAATTATAGCCAATTCTTTTTTTTCTTAACTAAGCTGTTACTTTTAATGATGTTTAAAGCTGCAACTCATATCTCATTGTAGACCTCGAAATGGGTTATAAAGAAGATAGATATATATTTCACAAGGGGGAAAACTGAGAAAGGCTGAAAAACCTTCACTTTCTTTTAAATTCAAAGCAGTTTTAAGTTGATATTCAGCAAAGATCACTGCAGACTGATATCCCCTCAAGTGTGTAAGGTGTCCCCTGTTTCTCAAACTGATTGTGATTTGTATAATTCAGTTCCCTCAGGATGTGATAAAGCAACTGTTGGTTAATTTTATTTTATATTAATGTTCTTGAGTTCTTAAAATTGATGAATGCATGCTTCAGGGAGAAAACCATCAACAGCACCCTTCAGCACTGCAAGGTGAATGTCAAAAATGTGAATGACTCATAGCTTTCCTCAGTAACTACAAGTTCTTTCTTTGAAAGGGCAATTATGTCCAGCATGAGTACTATCTTTAGTACAGATATTTTAACTTTTTTTTTCATAGGAAGAGTATAAGTCATATGAAGAGATAGGACATACACTCTTACCAGTCTATCAGTACGTCTTACACTGTACTACCATCAGTATAAGCAAAGACAGCATGTTGACCCAAAGCAACTGTCAGACTTTAAATCCTCTCTTCTAAAATAAACTTGTAATGTGTTGTGGTGTATGTTCTGCATTTATTTCTATGTTATATATTTCCATAATATATGGTTCTGTTACCCCTGTTTCTCACACACAGTTGGTTCATCCCAAAGTTGTATCTTCCCCTCAAATGTAACCCCACCCTCACCCTTCCTGTCTGTCCCCAAATATGTAACCCAAACCCCTCCTGACCCTAGAACTTTCTTCTAGGAGTGTGACCCCTCCCTAAACCACTCCTACTCCTCCTTAAACCACTCCTACCCCTCCTTCCCATTGGTCATTCCCTTTCCCCTCCCAGAAATTTGAACCCCCTTTATAAGTTCATGTTCAGGAAGTCATGTGGCTTTTGTCGGTTGGGTTCCCTTGAGGTTAGAAGCTCTCTGAGGCTGTGCTGACAGCAGAGGGTCAATAAACTCAAAATGCATCAACTATAAGAGTTGCCTCTACCTTTTTACTCGTCGTAGCTACAATCTCTGGCAGAGCCAAGCAAGGCTGGACTTGCCTGCTTGCTCTGAAGGCGATACTTGGCTGGTCCTCCTGGAAAGGAAGCCTTGAGCTAAGTATTGCCCCAAACATCTGCTGCAGTGCCCCTGGACGGTGATCCAAGCCTAGCTGGGGTAAAACTGGATCAGCACCAAGCCAGGGACTCCAGCAGTAATGCATGTTAGTGTTTTACACAAATTAAAGAAATATAATTGGTTTGGATAAAGGAGGTTGAATTCTATTTACCTTCAGTTGTAACTCATCATATGCATTTAAGTTTAAAATTTTCATTCTTTTTCATCTGTAACTATATGCAGTGGAATCATCACTGGTTATGACATGGATCAGCTATAACAGTTGTGTGCTTTTTAACTCCAGGGATGAATTGAGAAGTAAATTTTTGTGTGATGTAAAATAAGCAATAATGAAAAGTACTTACTACAGCTGTCTTCATCTGATCCATCTCCACAGTCGTCCACAAGATCACAGACCAATAAGCTGTCAATACATGCTTTTGTCTCTCTGCACCAGAAGTAATTTGGACCTTCACAACTTAATGCTGGGGGTGGGAGAGCACAGTTTTCAAATCTAATATCATCAATTGCTGAGATGCCATCATAAAAACCCAGACTGATTTTTTCAAGTGAAAATCGAAAAGGATGTGGAAGACGTCCAAGCTGAATGACTGCCTTCAACCATTGATTTCCCTCGTTGAAATATGTCCTCCAAAGGACAGTAGGCTGTTTCAGCCCATCCACAAGCAATTGCAGCTCTGCTGCCCCAACCGACCATCCATAATTGTAATACCTAAAGTGATAAACAAAGAATGTTAAATGGGCAAAAGATGAAAATGGACCTCATCAGGCACAATGACCTGACGATCTTTTCTGTTATAGCTCTGTGACATATAGAAAGTCCACACTGCCTATTTCCGGTTTATCTGTAATTCAATCCATTTTCTGAATGACAGTAGGATAGGCTGCTATTTCTGTCTAGGCCTCATTTCAAGAATTTAAGATTTTGAGAGAAGAAGCATGCTTCATGAAATTAAAACCCATAACTCAAGAGAAACATTTGCTTTCATATTAAGCAACAAACGCTGCTCACTCGGTTGCATAATATTTTTTATAAATTCAATTCAGTACACAATTCTAAAGTTTCAAGAAGGAAAAACAGAATACTTACTGAATGCAAAAGCACGCCTTGTATGTATGTTAGTTATTTTTAATATGTTGCCATTTTTAGCATTCTTGGAGGATCTCAAGGCATTTAAAAATGATAAATACTTAGGTTGGCAATTGTACAACAAAACTGGGAGTAGAAGCAGAAATACAACCAACAACTTGTAATTTCCAGACTTGTACTCCAACCTCAAGTCATGAGTCTTGGATAAAAAGACATTTCCTTTTCCTATGGCAGACATTTTTGACATTACTGACACAAACTGCTCTTAATAACATCAAAGTCAGTCCAAACATTTATTTAAACAGTAGCACCAATTTGACCTTAGTAAACAAATTATCACAGTTAAATCTTTCTGTCCATCTTTGACAAGACTGCAAAAAGTCTGAGACAAGACAATAACTGAAAGTGTTTGTATGAATTGGTTGTTGATTTTTTTGTGGGTTTTTAGGTTTCTCTTTAGGGTTTTTTTTCTGTGTATATAAAAAACAATTGGAAGCAAAGCACCAATTCTCATGCTGGAGCTCTTGCTTAAAGACAATGAAATCTAATTTTGGATATTGTAGGTGTCTCAAGTACCTACTAGATATTTCAATTCTTTGTTCTCAAACAAAATTCCACATTTTCAAATTTATTTAACTAAAGAATTGTTATCAAAAAGACTGTGGTTTTGCCAATGTATACACAGGCACAATTCTTTACTAGAATTTTGGTCAGAACCTGACAGTTTCCCTTGTTTCAGTTCAGTTCTTCAAGTGCTTCCACATATGTTAGCATATTGTTCACAATGAAGACTATATGATTACAGAATTAAATTAAATAAATGCTTCAGAGGAAGATGTGTCTGTTGCAAACTATAACCCCAATTTCAGTCCAAGAGAAACAATATGAGATGTTCCAGGAATTCTATAACTTCATTATTTCATACCAAAAGGACAGTGTGCAATCGGATCCAGTTTGCCTGAACTTTGGGCTTTGCAGCTGAGCTATTTGTGAAATGTTGTTCCTCTTCTTCAGAATGAACATAAAATGACCTATTAAAAGAGAAAAGGACTTTTCAGGCCAAAGAAATAAAGGGTTTCTAAAGGCTTTTAAAGAGCTCATGGCTTCCACTTAAAATCTGGTTAAAGAGGAGGTTTATCTATTCCATTTTTCTTTTTCTAGGCCTGGCTTTTCTTACCTTCAGATTTGTTGTAGGTGTGATCACATGGAGGAGCTTGCTTCTGAAACTCAGCTGGAAGAGCACTACTGGAACTTCTTACCCAGTCAAATTCATCTGCAGTTGCAGTTTCAATCCAGCCACAGCTCTCTCTTTCAAAGTCACACACAGCAGCTGAAATGAAGAAGGAGACATTTTATTTTTACATATGGCATTACTAAACAAGCTTTGCAGTTTCAAAAGGAAATAAAATATTTCTAATAAGTCACCAATATTCTAGAAATACATCTAGGAGGGGGGCAGGGAGAGGCAGAGTGTAGCTTCATATGGGAGATGAGATATTTGTTTAGGGTGAAACCACAGCCTCACAGGAACAACCAAGCCATATGCAATGTATTCAGTAAAACAACTCCTTGCCTCTTAAGGTGCTGAAGTGCTGAAAGTGAAGGAAGTGCTGAAAACAGAACTCACTATACTCATTGTACAGAGCAAGAACACAAGGCAAAGCAGTAACAAAGCAGTAACAAGTCATCTCCAAGATCTCTTAGGTAATCAATGTTGGAACCGGAAATCAAATTCTTTATTTCATGAATGTCAGCAAGTATGCTAAGGATAACGAAATCCTTCCTCTATTCATAATAGGAATTTAGTTAAAGATCAGGCATTGCTGAGATACTATGACATTAGTAATCTCTGAAACACAAACTCCTGCAGGGAAAAAGTTCTGAAAAATATATTCAGCTGCATTCTTCAATTCCTCATTTAAAAGAGCAGTTATATTTTAGAAAATGTGTATATTATAAACAAAGGAAAGAAAGGAGTGGAAGGGTGTCATGCATGAATGAATGTAAATTGAAAAAGATTGATTATGTTGTAATGAAGAAACATAAAATTATAGAATGGTCTGGATTGGAAAAGATCTTAAAGACCATTTAGTTCCAAATTCTGTGCACTGGGCAGGGACACCTCCCACTGGACTAGGTGGCTCAGAGTCCCATCCAACCCAGCCTTGAATGCTTCCAGTTTTGGGCCATCCACAATTTCTCTGGGCAACCTGTTCCAATGCCTCATCACACTCACAGTAAAGAATTTCTTCTGTACACCAGGTTTTCCTCTTCTGCATTTTTTAAGAAAACTTCATAAAATTACAAAAATTATATTTTCTAGTCCTGCAATTATAACAGGTTTTTAATGGAAAACATTAAGAAAATAATTTAATGATTTTTAAGCCATAATTTATTGGAATATATTTAGAGTAAATAAAAAATACTAAGGCATGACTGTCAGAATTCTACTGTTGTATTTATAGCTCCTACCACAACTTTCAGTGGTCATATTATGGTATAGAATATGAACATTTCAGAATCATATGAAGTCTCTTAGGGAATAGGATAACATCAATGTTTATTTATGGAAGATATGGAAGGGGTTTTTATTTGTTGGCTTTGGTTTTTTCTGTTTTCCTCTTTAGAAACTGTGTCACATTAAATTCTACATCATTTTTTAAAAGAATGAAAAATTAATAATGAGGCAAATTAGAATTATTGTTGGCTATGGTTTCTAAAGAGGCAAGGTTTCATGGATTGTCAAGCAAAGTATGTAGAAATTCAAATTAGCTTAAAAAAAGTTATTCCACAAATATGAAAAACACAATGTTTAAGATATCAAAGAAAAGAGAATTTTGCTATACATATAGTGTATGTGGCTCAGAAATGTCAGCAATAAAATGATGTAGATCAAATGTGACTAAAAAACAGAGGGAAGAAATTTTTTGACAGAATGTTTTGATAGAATAAAATGAAGACAAAATACACCTACAAATATTCAAGGACCTAGGCATGAGAGAAATGACTGAAAATCCCCTGACAGAACATAATGATAAAAGAATATGGAGAGATATTTTTGATTTGTTTTTTGCTCGATAGAAGAAACCATTCCATATTCCCAGCAGAAGAGCAACAAAGAATATGACAGACCTCAGACACAGATGGTTACACCAAATGAGGCAAATAAACAAGATAAAACTGTTAAGTCTGATCCTAGACTTCTTGCATCTGTAACTTGTAACACAGACAAAACACAAAAGAAAGGGTGCACCAGACCATTTAGCTTAAGCGTGGATGAATACACTGAGATAAAATAACCCTGAAACCTTCAACTAAATCTCAGACCAACTATTTAATAGCTAGGGAAAATACAACCATAGAGCAAACCGGTAGAGCCTGAGTGAAATGCACTTAGATCTTGATGCTTGATAACACTTCAATTACCTAATTGTCTTATCCCATAACTTCTTTGACTAGCACTTCCATTTCAGATAGACTGTCCAGAAAAAAAAAGTGCTGTTGCTTGGATACATCTGTAGTTCCTTTTACAGTGAACTCACACAAACTAATCTGCCTTCTCTCCCACTACTTTAGGTTTTTCTTTTCTCCTATTTCTTATTCTTTTCCATGCTCTCTTTACAATCTAACAATCACATGATCCTATGGACTCTACCAGGCTTTCTCCTCATGTATTTGGTGAATTTATCTTTAGTGTTTCTTAAACTCTTGTCATCTTGTCACTGTGTTTTTACACTTAACCTACCAAAATTTGTCACATTTTCTACCTTTTTCATTTAGACAATACTTCAACTATCTGTTTGACTTCAACTATCCAGTTTCAAACTTCTGGTGGTATCCATGACATCTGTATGGATACATTTTTCTTTGCTACCTCTTTTAGCATCTTTTTAACAAGCTTCCTCAATAATCACAAAAGAAACAGAGATATACTGTGAGCACAGCATTTAAGAGTGGTTGGCTTTGTTGATGCTTTGAGAAAGATGCCTCTTCATCTTCAGCAGACTTCGTTTTTTCTGAGCTATCTTGTTACCACAACACTCTAGATACCTTTCTGATTTTGAGTTCTTATGCAAAGTATTTTGTCCTTTTCTATTTTGAGGAGCTCTATTCAAAGGCCTTCATAAATCAGATGTGCAGCTTCTCTGTAAAATGAATATGCCTAACAGGAATTTAACAAATAGTTCTGCTGAAAATGGTATTTTCAAAATTATATTTTTTCTTAAATGTTTAAAACACCAGCATTTCCTCAAGACTAGAAGTTCATCAACCTCTATAATCCCCAAAATCTCTCCTTGTCTCTCAGCCCACATAAGTTTATACAGCATGCAGCATAAATAAAAAAACAAGAGAAGTGATATCATCACCACTACTGGTTTATAAAAATTTCTGTTACTTAAAAGCTATTTTAAAAGGCCTCTAGTAGTCATTAAACTTTCTTTTTTTTTTTAATCTGCAATTTTAAGATAAATTTAGGAACTTATCAATAGATGGCATAAAGAAAACTATAATCAAATCTAGGAGCAAAAACCAAGTTTAATCTGGAGATACACATACTAATGCATTATTTTAACCCCCTTTACAACACAAACACACTGAAAACGGTTACATCTGCCTTCTAAAAACTGTTTTCTGTCCCAGCTACTATTTACTAATTTCATGATATATACTCAGTCAAATAAGACTGTACTTTGTAGGCGAGTTGGCATAATTTCTACAGTGAAAAACTGAATTGAGGTCAATCAAAAAATTTCCACAAAAGTTCATCAGTAAGAAGCAATGCTAACTGGGAAAAAAACCCAAGACAAAAAGCAAGTCACAATTTTGAAAAACAATCAAACAAACAAACAAAAAACCAAACCAAACCAAAAAAACCAACCAAACCACCTACACTTACAGGTTTAGGACAAACAGATACAGTAGTTTCCTCTACAGATGGCTACAGGAAACAGAACACTTCAGAACACTTTCTTTTGCTACTGTGGGGAAATCCATTTCAATAGCATTGAAATTACATTTGTGATTTCAGTCATGCGGGCTTTTTAGTAATAGACAGACATGACTTGTACATAACACAGAGGTGTATATCCCTTGTGAAACGAGAAATGGCTCTGCATATAAGACAGGCAAAATATGCACAGTGAAAAGATTTTGTTATAAATAAATCTAGTGATTTTACTGTGCACCTACATTTTTAACAATGAACTGTTGTTAAACATGTACTACATGTTTCCTAATTAGCTGTAGAAGCTGCGATGATGAAGGTTTTTACAGGAAGTAAATGAATATCTATAAAAATTCTATAAAACTGAAGGGAACTATAAAAGATAAAGTCCAATGGTCACTATTCACACCATCTTGTTATTCACCCTGTTTTCTCTACCACTGAAGCTCATGCAGTATTTGTTGTCACAGTGCATAATGTGCAAGAAAATGAATAGGAATAACTATACAATGAAACATACTTTTTGCCCCCAAATACTATACATACATTTGCTGAAATAAATTGAAATGTTAGACTCATGACTTCTTGGTTCCCTAGAAGTTCTGAGAGTGTGTGGTCTCTGTCAGAAAAATGGCTTTGCTCTTTCCTCATTGTTCTTCCTTTCCACAAAGGAAAGGAAAAACACCTTTCCTGTTTTACATATTCCACAACTGCTTTTCTCTGATCCTTTATCTCAGTCCTAGTATCACTGGAAAACTAGAAATCCCCTCTCTCTTACCTTGTTTCCCCAAACAACTTCTTGCTCCAGGTTCTGTCATCTAGTCTCAGTTCTCTGTCACTTAACTACACATTTTATACTGATCCCTCCCACAGCATCACTGCTCCACATCTGTATTCTTCATTCCCATTTTCTCCTTGTTTTATTCTCTTACCAAACTTTCCCAAACGCTATTGTTATGTCTCCTGACACTTTATCACAGGCACGTTGACCAACAGGTCTTAGTTCTTCCTCCATAATAAGCAAGGTCCCTCCTGTCCTGTCTTCCTCCAACCCCCTGATTACTTCTCTTCCACACAAGGAAGCTCAAGCAATGCAGCCTTTGCAGACATTCCTTGACACTGTCAAAGGTGGTTTCCTTTCTCTGTAGATGACATTATAGTCTCCTCTCTTCCCCATTTAACTTCCACAAACTGATTCTAATGCAGGTGTCTAGGCACTTCCAGTATTATGTACCTTCTCCAATTTACAATCTGGCAATCTTTGAACTCCTTGGATTTAAACCCATCTTTCTAATGTGATTGTTGTTTCTGGTCTTGCTTTAAAAACTGCTGATTTGTCTGACTGAAATGGAGTGGCAAGCATATGAGATAGACTTTTTGGTATGCAAGACTGGACTCTAAAATTGAGACTTTAGCAAGAGTTGACTTATAAACACAGCAGAATTTTTATGCTTTGGCAAGATTAGTAAAGGGAAATATGGGGAATGTTTCTTATACTACTAAGGAAATTTTTATTACTTATACAAAGAGAGCCATTAGAAACCAAATAATGTTTATCATTAAACAATTACACCACAGAAGAAGTTTTTAAGAAGCAACATCCATCATTTTCTTTACTTGCATTCTAACTCAAATTAAGGTACACAAAACTCACTACAAACATATAGATTATGTCCAGTTTATGAATTACTTAATTTATAACTAGCCTTACCATGCTCGTGCTGCCCTAGATTGTACACCATAGAAATAAATGCATCTTTCATTTAGACATAAATACAAAATGATACTATGTGTATATGTATGCTGGTTTGGGCTGGGGTAGAATTAATTTTCTTCACAGTAGTTGGCATAGGGCTGTATTTTGGATTTTTACTGGAAAAAGTGTTGATTATTTAGAGATGTTTTATTTATTGATGAGCACTGCTTAAAAAGAGTCAAGGCCTTTCCTGCTCCTTACACTGCCTCACTAGCAAGGATCTTAGGGATGTACAAAAATTTGGGAGGAGTCACAGTCATGACAGCTGATCCCAACTGAACAAAGGGATATTCTATACTATATGGTGTCATGCTCAGCAATAAACTAATGGGGGATGTTTGGAGTGATTGTGTTTGTGCAATGTGTAATAGACCCTCACTTTCCTGGGGATGGCTGAGCACNGGCTGGAACTCCAGTGTGAAATCAAGTCAAAGGGACTGTGATCTCTGGATGAGGCCACATGGGATCAAAACACCTTGGAGCACCTGTGGCGGAGAATATGCCCATGCCAGAGCAGGTACATCTTGAAGTGTCTGGGNCTTACTTTTATGCATCTATTCTCTCCCCATCCCACCAGGGGAATGAGTGAGCAGCTATATGGGGCTGAGCTGCCAGCTGGGGTTAAATCATGGCAGTCCTTTCTGGCACATGGGGCTCAGAGGGTTTGAGATAACAACAGGTTTGATTGNTGAAGTGTCTGGGGTCATGGTTATGTCTGTGCTGCAGCAGGTATCTCCCGAGGGTAAGTCCACTCTGGAGATGTTGTGTCTCAAAGTATCTATGGCTGTGGATAAATCAGTGCTGCAAGTCACTTGCAGCATCCGTGACTCTGTATGAGGTCATGTTGGGGCACCTTAAAGCATGTGACCATGGATAAACCCATAAAAATGTATTTTTATCCAAATGTAAATTATTTTGTATTTATTCTCTATATAAACCCATATAATTATTCTTGATAATCTACACCATAAGTAGACAGAGGAAAAAAAACAAACACAAAAGACAGAGTGTAAGGAAGGAATTAACAAAGGTCAGACTGAATAGCAAGAATACATTCCTGTTACCAGATTACTTTTCAACTTGATCTTATTTCTATTCCATGGTAATAATTCTTATGTTGGAAAAGTGAGCATTTAGACTCCAACAAATGCATAGAGATGCAGACCATAGAAATCATGCTGTACATTCATCTTCCAGAGCACAAACACACAATGTGACAGGTATGTTAGGTCACTGCTGTAAATCTGCTGTTTGAAAAAGCTGTTCTACTTTAATGCGTGGACGTCATGTATAACAGTTTTATGGCCATAGTAAATTCTTCATCTGCAGAAGAAAAGCTGTGATCTAATAGTCAGGGGTAGTAGCATTCAAGAAAGAAAACATTCAATGGCTTTTTTTCCCCACAACTGATCAGAATAAATTTGAATATTTATTCAGCCTAGGACATGTATTTTTTAAAATGTAACTATGAAATTTGGAAGAAAGAATAATCTCATCATGTGTCAGTACCAAAAATGTGAATGTGGACCAAAGTAGAGAGCACAAATTCACTAACATATTCACTTGCATATGAAGACAAGTAACAGAAAGTTTCTTGTAAAACTGGGAGAAGAGAACTCTACTTTAAGGTAAAAAAGACAGTCCAAGAAGTGGAAATCTTCAGCTGAACTCTTCCT
>WEIV01002507.1:0-105769 GCA_013390005.1 Calyptomena viridis
TCCCTCTGGCAGTGAATGCATTCCTTGGTTTGTGTCTTTGGAGGGTTTTAGCTTTTCTTACCACAGTGCATTTGAATTATTTCTAGGGTTGTTTAGATAGATGGTGAGATTCCTCTTCCACTCAGATTTGTAGAATCACAGGATTAGTGGTCCAGTGCTAGAAAGTCAGATCTCCNGCACCTCTTGGAAAGCTACATTGTGCTTGACCGTGTACAGTGAACTTTTATTCTGTCTGCAGAGCGTGGGTTTGTTTTTTTTCCCCCCCAAACTGTAATAAAGGTAAAGAAGTTTGTAACATCTGCATAGTCCAACAAAATAGTAATTCTCAACTTCCTGGAATAGTCGTGCTGATTATATTTTTTCTGTATATTATCACAGTATCAGTGCCTGATATTGTTGCAGTTTTTTTCCACACATCACTCAGGGCCTGCAGTTGATTGTTTAGCTCTGTCCTCACGCTCGTGCAGAGCATCATGCACTTCATTAGAAGCTGAGCACAAAGAGCTCAAGCTCAGTTCTTAGAAGATTCAAAGCTTTAAATAACTTTGCCATGGACAACTTCTGTCTAGCTAAACTGTACCTGAACAGCCTTCATGTTGTTCCTTCTTGCTTTGTAAGAAAATGCCTTTGAGCATAGTGATCAAGTGTTATTTAAAGCTGTTGCATCTGAAGCACTGAATTTCTGATCCTGGAACTCCAGCAGTGAGTATTTCCTTTCAAAAATTTATATGGCAATTAAATGCAATTAGATCTGCCCACAGTGCTCTCTTTAACTTGACATAAATGGGATGCCCAAACTGTGCCAAAAAAGCTCGATGAATCCTCTCCTGTGAATAAAAGAACTTTAACTCCTTTTTCATCAGTTTAAGTGGGGTACTTAGTTGCCTCTGTTTGCTTTCCTGAGATGCTTCTGGATTTTTGTTAATGGGATTGTTCAGTGATAAGTTTTTCCTGCATCTTTATGTAGATTAGCAATACAACTGCACATCTGTGGTGCTTCCTTCAGGAAGGACTCTCCTGTTGCTTCTTGGCATCATCTTTCATATTTGAGGTTCTATTTTGTGTATTAGAAGTCACATGAACCAAATTTGTGCCCTTGAAACTTTTTCTTCTATTAGCTTCTGTTCCGTGCTGGCATATTCCCTATTTGCTGTACTAATTATCAAGCTTTTCCTTGGATGTTCAGGGTTTTTTCCACCCACTCAAAATTACTTGTAATGCTCTCATTAATTTCAGAATAATCTCATATAACAGAAACCAGCGAAATGCAGAGCATATTCCATAGCAGAACAACTCTGTTGGTGTATTTGAATGCATTACCAGCTTTTTTTGCTCTGTCTGTAACCTTTCCAAATTAGATTTATAGGGGATTTAAAAAAAGACTGTTAGATCAACATGAGATCTTTTTATCTCAAGCTTATAGTTCTATTGCAGTCCTGCTTCAGTCCTACACAGCACCATAGAAGTTTGCCAGCAAGAGGAGTCATTGATGCCATTGTGCAAAGTGCTGAGGAAGTTTCATTTAGGAGACAGTTTACACTCCAGATCGCTGGTGCTCAGGAAGGAGCAGCTCAAGCTGAACCAGCTTCAGGAAAAGCTACTGTAAAGATCAAGGGGAATGGGAAATCTCCATCACAGGGGATGGAAAGCCTCATGTGGCTTGTTTTGACCTAGTGATGTGAAGTCTGATTACTTGAGTATGTGGTTTGGGAAGGGGCGGGAGATGCACTTGAAAATGCTCAAAAAGTATCCAGGCTAGAAGACAGTGCTGATGTGAGAATAAAGTGAGAAAATTTAGGATGAAAATTGCACTTCTGACAGTCAAAACCCAGAGCTTCTCCCAGTACAGCAAAATAAGATAGCTTATGCTTAATTCATAAAAGGGCTGTGGCTGCCCACTTTAGAAGCCTTTATATGCCCCAGATGTCCCATCCCAATTCTGTCTTTTGCTAGATAACTGCTTTGTGCAGTTCTAGGGCATGAATATTGCTGTGCCTGCCTGTCATTCAGCCTTTTTTCTCCTCTGAGGAGACAGTTGTGGAGGGTAGAGCTTTTTGAAGCAAATGTGCTTTAGATGGTACATGATCAAATAGCTGAACTGGGGCCAACTGTGTGTGTGTGGATTGTACTGGTACAGCAGTGAGCAGCTTCCCCAGGGTCACGGACTGAGAGGGTGCAGAGCCTTTACAGACACCAGGAAAGCCAGTGGAATGTCTTCTATTGACTTCAGCAGACTGCAAATTAAGCCTTTAGTTATGATTCACAGTAACTAAGGAAACCTAAATTCACAACATAAGAGTCTGAAGCCTTCCTTTTGAGGCCTGAAAAAGACACTGACAGTTTGATTTTTGAAGTGCAAAGCCCTCTCACCATCCCTTTGTCAAGCACACACTTGGTTCTGATGTGAGACTTGGTGAGGTGGGCTATTATTTTTGTGTGCCATGAATGCAACAGGCTCCCTACATGATGTCTCTGATGCTAAACTTGGAATGTTAGTTTCAAGGTGTTGGGTTTTTTTCTGTGTAGTGGGTTTTTTTTATGGTCGGTCGGGGTTGTTTTGGTTATTTTGCTTTTTGCTCACTTAAAGTGGTGGACATAGTACCCTCCTGGGAGTTCTTGCAGGGTGCAGATCTTGCCCAGGCGCTGCTGTTTCTTTTTCATAAAGAAACTGAAGGGATTGAGAGGTTTGGCCAAATGTATTTTAATTATGCTTATTAATGAAGTGGTGGTTTTCTGAGGCAGTTTTGTTTTTCCAGAGTAACCGATTTATACTTCTACAATGATACAGATCTTAACAAAGAAGCCTTGAAATGAGAAGCCTAACAGCTTTTTTTGTTTTACAGTCACCTCTTAGCCATGACCTCATCCTTAACCTGACTCAGGATGGAATCAAACTGCTGTTTGATGCTTTCAATCAGAGACTTAAGGTAATAAAACACCCTTATTGCAGACAGACAATACAACCCAAAACTTCCAGGATATATTGACACTTAACAGAGCATAAGTATGTGGCTCTTTTAAACATTTAATTTGTTGTATGTGTAGTGCTCTCCTGTGATTATGAACTGCATGTCTTCAGTTTGGGGGTTTAATCTCTGTTTATAGGATTAAGATACTTAAACATTGTTCTGGGGACTGTCTGAGTGCCATAGGAGTGTGGTGGTCCAGTGTGGTCTCACTTGCCCATCTTGTCTTGAGTTGCACAGGAGCTGCAGAAGGTCCTTACTAAAGCTAAGCCTTGGATTTGAAATTGAATCATCAGTTAATGCAAACTTAGACAGTGGTGTTTTCTGTCCAGGTTGTTCCTTTACCTGTCCTGCTATTTTATATATGAAGTTAAACTTGCTCCTATTTGTTGTTTTCAGTTGAGTTAACCTTGCAGAGAACTTCTGTGGCTGTGAGTGTGTGATTTTTTCCCCCAAAAGGTCTGTTGTGAGCAGCTACCTCCTGCACTGACTTCAGTTTGTTCTGGATGAGTTTTTATTCTTGCAATTGATGTCTTTGGTTCTGCTTTTGTGCTTTTAGGTGACCAATTGTTGATCTTCCCCTTTCTAGGCTGCTTTGTATAGTTAAGATGCAAAATAAAAGGCAGGCTGGTCACTACCCTCCCATAATGTTTATCTTTGCAAAATACCTGTAATGGAAGTGATGTGTTTCATCCATGCAAAATGGGTAACTGTGGGACTGTATAGTTATGACTACTTCAAAATTTTGAAAAGCTCTTAACTGAAGCATTTAAAATATCTGTATGTAACTTCTTAGTTATTCAGGGTGGTCCTTTAAGCAGGACCAGCTGTGCTGAACAATTGTCACTGTGGTTCTCACCTGGTGGGTGTAAATTCTTTGTGACTGAAGTGCTTAGGTGTTGATTTGGAGAATTGGGTTGAGTGAACTGCTCTTATGTGCTGTTTATATTTAACATTGAGAGCAGAAGTGTGGGGTTAAATGTGATGCTGAAAAATTGAATGTTTACTCTTTAGGTAAGTCTGGAATATGTTGCTCACATCCATACTCCCAGGATTTGGAACAGTGGGAGGAGGAGCCTTGTGCCCTTTACTCACTCATGTCTAAAATAAAACCAGCAGAAAAAACATCACTCTCTGAAGTTCAGCCCAGGGCTTTATCCCAAAACTTACTGTAAAACAGTAGCAATGTTCTGTCAGCTGAAACCTGAGCTCTTTATGTAGTTCATATATATTAAATTGTTGAACAGCAACCTAGATTTGTTGTTGGAAGTACTTATTTCTCTAAGAATAACCTGCAACACCATGAGATACTTGTATTTTTCAAAATGTCTTGTATATTAACTATAAAAATACACATTTTGAAGAACAATTTTCAGTTCAAATTGAGCTCAGCTGGAGGACAACTGAGCACTTTTTTCCCAGATTTATTTGTAATTGCCTTATGGTAGTTTCTGTTCATGAAGCCATTCTGTAATAATGCTATTTTTATTTTTGTCGAGGTTTTGAACTTTATTCAGATTGTGTATTGAATTTACAACTTTTAAGAGAGTATCTTGAAAATTTTTTGTCAGATGGATCTTTTCGTACAGCACGTGTAGCTTCCACTGATCATCTTTCCAAATGTATTTAATTAAGGAGACTAAACTCAAAACTGGCATAATCGTTTCAAGTGCATGGCTTGCTTACTGACTTTTTTTGGAGTGTTGCAATCCTTTAGTGTTTTTGAAGTGCTGTAACTAGTGTATGCCCTGTCTCACCATCCTGTTTTTGAGGGTCTGACTTTGTAATATCATTACTCTGTGTGCTGAAAACTAAGCAAGAGCTTTTCTTGTCTTTCTCCATAGTGTTTTAAAATTTGTTTTAAACTAAAATTAGAAGACTCGGATTCTTCTGGTATGTGTTTTTAGGTTTGTTTCAAAAATAAAAAATACAGGAAAACCAACCTCTTATGGTATGTTTGAACTATGAAAAAGTTTTTTGTTTGTTTGAGCTATGAGAAGTCAAGCTGTGTAAATGCATATAGGGCTATGAGAACTTGTAAAAGTGTTCAGAAAGCTTTATAGAAGAAATTTGAGATCAGTTCAGATGTGAGTAACAGGACCTGTTAAAGACTAGTGTAGGTGCAGAGTAACTAACACCTGTTTGTAAGATGGTGTGACTGTTTTCAGTGTTGCTCAGCAGCAGCAAAACTGGAAAAATCAGGATGCCTTTTTTCTCTGCTTTGTGTGTTTGGCTTTTTTTTTTTTAATACACACTTGCTATTAGATTTTACTGTGAAAGAGATTGAAATATAGACTACTAAAATGGAAAGTATTGACAGTTCCACAGAAGCTGGTGCAGGAATAAAGTCATAAAGCATTCCTAAAAAATTTCCTCCCTTTTTTCAGGGAGTGGGGAAAAGCTTGAACATAATCTCTGAAACTAATGTGAATTGGTAGATCCAGGGCTGGGTTCTGAAAACATTGCTGTGAATTTTAACATCAAGGCCTCTTGTGTGTGCCCCCTCTGAGGTGGAGAAAGAGTTAGATTTCAGTGTTGATCTGTTATTGCTGGTTCGTAGACACCTGAACATTTTTATGAGTCTTACTCAGTAGACTGAGTGTGATGAAACATCAGGTGTTACTCATTAAAACCATCTGCCTTCTGGCTGTGTAGTAAACACATCACTGAACAGTCTTGGTCTTCTGTTTTTGTTCTCTGCACATAAAAATAATCACATTAATCCTTTTGTCAGTGCGGCTTCTGTAATTTAGAAAAGGCCTTTTCTAGTGCTGTGGTCTGTTCTTCAATATTTGTCTTGCATGACTTTTGAGATCCTTAGACTGCTGTTAACTTTTGCTAAGTTGCAATTGTTTCTTACTTTGCTGTTAGTAAAAAGAGATGTCGACATGAACACATCTGTCTGAATCATGGAAAGAGGATGGATGGCAAACTGGTGCCTGCTGGCTGCTGTTAGGGTGTTTCTCTTGCAGGGGACCTTGTTTGTGCAGTGTGCTGTTCCTTCTGCACTGCTCCTTGTTGTTCAACTCATCCTTTATCCTCTGCCATTGCAGGGTGTTTTAGCACAACTTCAGGAGAGGACCTGGTGCCCTACAGTAGTGCCTGCAAAACTAGATCTGGGGTGGGGCTGATTTTCTCTGTTTTCAGAAACATTTAGTGGGGGAAAAAGATACACAAGGTCACTAAAAAAAAATGTAAAATCATTCCTAGCTTTTCATAAAAGTAGCCTTTGTTTTTTAACAGGCTGTGCAGTAAAGGAAACCCAGACATGTCAAACTGCATTTGAATTAAAATACTAGACAACCAGGTTTTTCCAAGAAGCACAATTCCAAGTGTATTTTATTAAGAAGAAAAATTAGTTTGCTCTTTTATGTTGGCTCTGCCAACATAAAATGTAATTTGTTACTTTCTTTCTCTACTTGTTGCTTATATTCTGAAATGCCATTAAATGTTGGGGTTTTTTTCCTAAGTATATATAGATATAGTGGTTTAAACATTGCAAGTTGTTTTTATTTAGGGTCGTTTTCTGGGCATCTCCCAAAACCAAGACTTCCTTCTTGGCTGGTGATATTTTTAGGCTTTAAAGCCACATTTGGTAGCAAGCTCCCTGGGAAATGTTGCTTTATTCTCTAGCTGAAGAGTGAGTCCATTTTAAATCTGCCAGTGATTTGTTGGGGGATTATACAAAACAATAAAAAGCACTTTACCTTTTCTTTACAGCAGTTGTGATGTGCTGTATGTGTTTTTGTGCTGACCATGTATGTAGGGTGCAAGACACTTGCATTTGTCCATGGTTACTTGCCAAAAATGATCTGCTTAAAGCCCAGTGTAGCCTCAAAATCCAGCAACAGTCACATAAAAATCATATGAAATCGGTCTCAGATGTGTTGTTTGCAGTAATGTGTTCATAACAAAGGATCCATACCTTGGAACATTCAGCAAGGTCTAAAACATTTAATAAATATCAGAACTAGGTATTATGGCTTGCTCTGATTCTTTGTGGGCTGCTCTTCTGATTGTCTTCTGTAATGCTTGGCCAGATTGCAAGCTGTCTGTTTATGTAGTATCGAAATAGGGTATTACAGCTTAGTCTTGCTGTGCTCTTTTACTTTGGAGGGAGAGGTGCAGTCGGTGTTAGGGCTGGGTGTCCTGCACAGTCATTCTTCAGGGTAAGGAGCAACCCAAGGAATAGCCTACTGTTTGACATTCATTAGAGGATTCCCTAATTAGATGATCTTTGCTTTCCTTTGGATTTGCTTAAGAGTAAACTGAGTAGAAATCAAGATGCTGATATGTCAGTGAAAATACTGCTTCCTGCAGGCAGTGCTGAAGTATGTGGAGTAGGGAGGGTCTCTAATGAACCCAGAGATGTTCAGTACTTGTTTCAGATGTGCAGTTGCCGAGTCAGTTTTTGGAGTTCAATCTCTAACAATGTGACTTAATGCTGGCAGAGTTTTGTAAGAAGGGAAGGGAGTAGCACTGGTTAGTCTTGCCTTTTGACAAGGACTTGCAAATGTGTAAAGTATGGTAATGTTTCTGTTTCCTGTATTTCAGGTGATTGAAGTTTATGACTTGACTAAGGTGAAGTTAAAATATTGGTAAGTGATTTAAGACCTCCCATGATTTCTTCTTGGTTACAGTGGCTGGTTTAGTTCATTCTTCTAAATCCTGAATTTTTTTTTCAATTATTCTTTTTAAAAAACCAAAATAGCTGTCATAAAGGAGTGCACATAATTATCCTTTCTTGAACACAGCACTTGTTTGAAATATCAATTTATTCTCTTTTTCGGTCTTGGAGACTTCTTACTATTTAAATATGGTATTGCCATTAATAAATGTTTGTAGGATCTGTTCAGTATTCTTAAGGCAGATTAATTTCTTTTTCAGTGGTGTCCATTTTAACTCTCAGGCAATTGCTCCAACCATAGAACAAATTGATCAGTCATTTGGAGCAACACATCCAGGAGGTAAGCCAAAATATATCTAAGAAGCACACCTAGATTGACAGGTTTCTTTCCAGGAAGCCTTTCTTGCATGTCTGCCTAGAGCAATGTGTAGGCAGTTCTGTTGTCATATGATCTGAAGTTGTGTTCCAGAATGGTCATGTTCTTACAGCTGGGAAATCATATAAAATCCTGTAAGTTCAATTGTGACTTTTTTTTTTTAAGTAAGGCAGAGTTATTGGCACAGAATGATGTATTCAGCTGTCATTAAAGGTCTGTTTTGAACTGCCAGTATGAGAAAACTCTGAGCTTTTTTGTTGTTGCTGTTTTCACACATTGTTATGCATGGTCAGCTCTCAAGTGTCCTTAGGGATTGTCTATACCATGACAATGATATACCAGAAATGATACAGACATTTGAGCTGATCTCCATGCAGGGTCAGCCAGGGCTGTTTGCTCAGGCTCCTGCTTTGTGACTGGTTGTAGCCCTTCTAGGGCATGAGCAAATCTGAGCCTGTGTGTGACTGGTTTGTGTCTCTGTCCTGTTACTGGGAGCACTGGAGAGGTGTGAGTTCAGCCTACGTGCAGCATGAGCAGAACCAGGACAAGTTTGTTTAACCTGGCTGAACCCACTCTGACTCTTGCACTGCTACTTGGCTGTTCACCATCCCTGCAGCAGGAGAAACTGTCTTTAAGCTCCTTGTTTATGTATGAAAATCAACAGTGTGTTTCAGGGGTTTGTTAGGTGATGAAAATAAGCCAGTGCTGAAACTTTGAAAAGGATATTTATAATCCAGCTCCCCAGGAACCTTCAAGAAATGGAGCCTCATGGCACAACAAGAAAGAGCATTAACTCCATGTAGGCAAGATACCTTTTTTAGAGCCTCATTTTCTATTTTTAGCTTAACCCTGTCCATTTGCAGTAGTCTGGCTGATCCCAAATAGGCAAGTGTTCTTTATGATGGATGGCAATTGCATATCCAGTCTTTGTCTCTGTTTTCTGCAGACAATCTCTTGCACATTACAGAACAGGATTTATTAACTGTGGAGGGTCATGGGGCTAAAGCAGTATCATTGCATAAAAGCCTGCAGTAGTAGAATATCAGATTGACATAAATGAAGCTTGGAGGATTTCTAGCCATAATACTCTAAGGACCAGAATTAGCCTTTTTAAACTTTGGTCATGACCTTAGCATTTCCTCTTAGGCAGAAATTGAGATCTGTGGTTAGATCTACAGTGGAAATAGTATGTACAAGTGACTATAGAATTTAAGAAGGGTAAAAGTGGTTCCATATCCTGGACAGCTTATAATTTTTACTTCTTATATGATGGTGGTTTATTTGCAAATGTTTAGAGGTGAAGCACTTAAAAAATTGTGATGTTATGAACTGTAAAAATACATACCCAGCTATATGCATTGCTTAGGGTAGTAACAGCATGCTTTATTACTGCATAAAAACATAGTTTGGCACTACATGTCCTCATGCTAAATTTGCAGATCTTATGCACCTGTCATATTCAATTAAGAAAACTTGCACACTTGCTTCATCTGATGATAATTTTTCATAACATCTTTTCATCTAGTGACATAGATACGAAAACTTACTAAAATGTTGGCCTCTATCACCATGTCACTAGTGCATTTGCTTATTCAGCTTCCTCATCAGAAAGATCTTTCTTCCATTAACAGCCTACTTAGCAGAAGTAAATGCTCTGTATTAAGCTGCCTGTCATAAACAGCTTGAACTGTATTATGCAACACAAGTTTTGGTAACATTTTTCTTTGTGTTTTCCAAAAGAGAAAAGGCAAAAAAAAACAAAATAGTTTTCAGAATGTGAGGTGAATTGTGATATGTTTTCATGTCCCACAAAAACTGGAGCTGGTGTGGGAGAAGCCTTCCTCTTTCTTAATGTGACCAAAGTACCAAGTGCCAGTTTTGGTGAACAAAAGGGACATAACCATGCCTTTTCTCTGTACTAATACTCCTCCAAAATGCCAATGCACTTTGAAAGTATTTTGTTGTTTATCTCTATTCACCTTCACTAGAATTTCACACAAAATGTTGTCTTTCACTTAAAACCAAGGTGGTTGCAGCAGAACTTTCCTGCAACAGGATACAGTGATAATTTCAAAATATATTTCAAAAGGTTAGCAACAGTTTTATGTTGAAACTTCAATGAGCAGTTTTGGTCTTGCCAGATCAGTGGTTTTATAAGAGAAGCGTCATCAGAAAAATAACCAGCTTCATTACTTTTTGGCTAAGTTAGTTTGAAACATTGCAATACCTTTGTCATGGGGCTTATTGAAATATGACCACTTCGTAGGTCAATAGCTTCATGACAGCCAAGATTTTTATCCCACATTTCCATGATTCTCTGACCTGCCCCCCTGCTGGGAAGTGCTTGCTTTTGCCAGTGGTTCTGTTGAAATCACATCCTGTCCTGAACCCTCATGGATGTGGCTGTTTGCCAAAGTGCCATTCAGCATGGATCAAAGCTGTGGGGTTGAGCTGAAGCCATAAGGTAGAATAAAAAAAAAACCATCCTTCTCTCCTGCCATTGTGGCCTTGCCAGGACAAGGAGAGTTCTGTCTTCTGGCCCTGTAACTCTTGGACTTCAGTGATTGCCCAGGCTCTCCTGACGTGCCAGAAAAATCTTGTGCTTGAAACCAGTAAGACTTGACTTTTGGATCTGCCTCTAATTTTACCAGAACTCTGTGTGTTTTGCAGCCTTGCTGGTGTTGGTGGCTTTGTTCTGTCCTGCTCTACAGAAACATTTCCCAGCTGCTCACACTGCTGCCTTCCTGGAAAGCAAACCCCTCCCCTCCCTTACCCAGAGTGCAGCAGCAAAGAAGCAGTTGTCTTGCTTCTCTCAGCAGTTTTGAATGGAATTATTCTGCAGGTTACCTGTGTGATAAATAAATAAGAAAAATAATAATTAAAAAATCCTTAACCTTGTTCAGTTTTGTGGTTGTGACCTGTGGTTTTGAGGGACACATGAGAGAACTTGCTAAGAATAAAAACATTCCTTGCCCTTTAAGCCCAAGCATCAACAAATATTGCAGGGGATGGGAACTGATGCGATTTGTATAATCAGATATCACACTTGGCATGACCAGGGGAAAAACAGTTCTCCAGCTGGCTGTGGGCTCTGGAAAAGATGTATCATAATTTATCACATGAGAGAGATTTGTGTAATTTTCCTGCCGACCAAAACATTTCCCTCTCTCCACACGTTTTCCTTTGAGTGACGAGCATGGGAAAGACTCTTAACCACCACATTCTGCAGAAAAGGCAAAGGATGACTTTTGAAAGCTTAATGCTTATTGCTCAACTATAATTTTTCTATCCTGGGTGGCCTGGCATTGTCCAGATATCTTGTGATTTGTCTCTCAAGTTGAACATTTGAAAGACATTTTAGGAGGGAAGGAATAAAACACTTATTTTGACTCTATGCTATGTCATCTTAAATATAAACTTGTAAGAAAAATATTGAACCAATTACCTTTGGTAAAATGGAAGAGAGCAACTTGTCCTGTTGGAGGGTTTCTTTATTGTTTTTAGCCTCTGCTGTTTTCAAGCTGTCAGTGCCTGTGTCTTACAGGAACACTCTGTTCCCCTGGCAGCTACTGGGCACAGGTTGAAGTTTGTAGCATCAATCCCAAAACAGTTCCCAAGCTCCCAGTCTTTTGGGATTGTTTTTTAATCCTTCCACAGTCTTAGAAAACAGTATGTCTTGTTAAAGGCTGAGTACTGGGATGACATTTATTGTTGTTTATAGTTGATGTTGCGCAAGTGATTGCAGTGAATCAGGACATCTCGTGATGTGGTGACTGCTGGAAGTCTGTGTGTGCTCTAATTTACTGGGGCTCTTTGTAGGAGCTGACAGGTCTGCTGCTGTTTCTGGTGATGCTATTTTTAATTACCATTGTAAATGGCCTAGGACCTGTATGAAGCATCTCCTTGGGCCATATTGTTCAGGAATGTATGTAGCTGATCTGGGCATGGGAGCTGCTGTTGGGAGGAGAGGTGGAAGTGCAGGTCACAGGATGAGCTCACCTGTGAGCTCCCACTCAGGAATGTGCTGCCTGGTGGTGTGAAACGCGGAATTTAGCCGAGTTCTGTGCACATCTGTCTGAAAGACTTTCTGGTTAATACTGTGCAGTGTTTTATGTAACAATGGACAGAATTGTTTTGTACTAATAGTGGCTGTTTAAACTGCTGTAGAGGTATTAAGGTATATTTGATCATATTGTATAATTGTATTGTTAGAGGTAGAGTAGTGCCTACAGAGGCAATTCTAATGAACCCATGGTTTCTCTTACTGCTGTGTTTTTACTGCAACAAATGGAAAGCAAAACTATTATTGTCCTGTGTAATTGTGTTCCTCCTGCATTTTGAGATGTAGCGAATTCATTGAGGTGATGAAGGTGCTGTTAGATGTGAACTGGAGAACTCTTAGATTATTTTGGTAACTCTGTTTTTACTTTTCCCTTTTAGTGTATAACTCAGCTGAGCAGCTCTTTCACCTCAATTTCAGAGGACTGTCATTTTCTTTTCAGTTAGACTCCTGGACTGAAACTCCGAAGTATGAGGTCAGCAATCACTCTTAGTTATTGGATGGTCTTTTTGCCTCTATGGTACTTGCAAAGTATCACCTACATTATGTCTCACTGTCTTTTGCAAGCAAAAGAAACTAGTAATTTGAAAGGAATCTAACTCCTTAGCTGTGCTCTTATTCATGCTATGTAACCATTTCAAAGTTAAAAATTTACTTCCTGCTGGCAGAAGACATGTGCTTAGATGTTTTGCTTACATCATGAACTGAGACTAGCAATTCAGTTGTTGAAAGGAACCTTCTAAAAATATGAGTGCTGTCTATGCAAATACATAAATATTAAGCAATCTAGTGGGAGGCTGTTCTTTTATCAGATGTTTTTGAATCTCATCAAAGCTATTATGCAACTAAACTAGGATAGAGTTCATAAAATACATTTTCATGTTAAGTGTCCTTCAAGTACAAGTGCTTTTAGCAAGCCAAATGAATGAGCTTTATTTGTAATGCCTGTTTGCATATTCACCAAATGTTCAGATGAGTTACTGAATAATTGAACATATTATTGTGTTCTCTGAAATGTTTGGAAATTACTGTCTAAAGTAGAAACAAGATCAGGTTCTCTGTGGTTTCCTCCTATACTAATAAAAATGTATGTATAACTTGTTTTGTGTGAGAGTGGAAATGCTCTCAGTTGTATAATCTAGGCTTATCAGTTAAAAAGTGTGGTATTAAAACAAATGAGCATATGAAGAGCCAGAACAAAAGGGAAGAAGTTGATAAACATGGTGACACGTTTTGTGTCACAGCCTAGACTTTAGTGGTTGTGGTTGGCATGTGAGAGAACAGGGTAACCAGGGGAGTTACTATTTAGCAGTAGTGAAGTTCAGTTGGGTTTCAGAAATATTGGATGGTAAATAGAAACCTACTAAGCCAAACAAAAAGAATGTCCCAACAAAGAGTAGTTGCTTTTCATGTAAGAGTTACCAGGGCATTGATGAATGAAATGGCGAAGCTACAGAGTCAATTGTTATACCAAAGATTTGAAAAGATAATAAAATATGTCAGGTTGGAAGGGACTTGTAGGGATCTAGTCCAACTTTCCGCTCCTTGCAGAACTACCTAAAAGATGTTAAAACAAAACTGCTGGGACGGTGGGGAAGATAATTCTGTGTTCTCAGTGTCTTTCGTTCAGTTTTCTAATGAGGTTAGTAAAAGGTTTGCACAGAGTGAAAGACCAAAGTCTTCACAGGAATATAAATAGGTAGAAATAGGATTGTTTAGAAAACAGAGTAGTATGAAACAGTCTACAGGGAAGACTATTACTTGTGGAGATTTTTAGAGAGGAAGATTAGGAAAGCCTGCAGATTGAATTCAAATTTGAATATGTCAAATATCAAGTTCAGGAAGGATTGTGTAGGGTTATACTCACAAAGCAGTATAATCTCTGCTTATGGAAATGAAAAAACTCTGAAGAAAACTTTGGAGTTTTGTGGATAGCTGGTAGCAAGCTGCAGGTGAGGATAATGTGAAAACCTACTCAAGAAATGAGGCCCAGACACTTTTGTGACACTGTTGCTAAGACACAAGTATGTTAAAAAGTAATCTGACTGCTTTAGAAAGCTAAAGGTATTCATGTTCTAGGCAAATTTAGGAAGAGACTTGAAATCAGGGCATCTCTAGATTTGCTAAGTAGTGCAAGTCCTTGCTCTAGGTTAATTTTTTTTCCTAAGAATGATTTTTTTCTCTACGTTTTGTGATGTCCTGCTAAAGTAGACCAGGTAATAGTTTGCATATTGTGCATCTTCTTTTTGTTGACTGCTTGTGACCGAGTTAGGGTTTTTTCTGTCTGGTGACAGCAAAGTGTACTGTCGGTCTTGAAGAAGGTCCTGTCATCTTGAGAGTTGAAAGAAATTCATTCTTCAAGTGTGGCAAGTCAATCTGACTTCCTTAGCACGCTTTCTGTTTGAGAGCACTCAAAATCCTTGTCAAAATAATATGTGTAAGAATGAGGTGATAAGGAGAGTGGAAAATATATTTAATCAACAAGTTTCTGTTCATCAGATGAAGGCATTTTGCAAACCAGCAAGAATGTTAAGAGGCTGAAATTAATGCAGTGGGAGACAAAGTTTTCCTTTAAGACAGGTGATTTCTTAGACCTTGGGTACAGTGCATCAGTACAAATATTGCTGGTAGCCAGTGATAAAAACAAGAAAAAACTTGAATTGTCAGTACACACAGTGACTAATTGTTAGACTAATGCCATCTTTAGATGGATAAACATAACATTTCACATCCAGGTGTAATGTAAAGAAACACCATCTAGAAGGTTGAGGGGGTTTATTATTTTCCCTCCCTTGTCTTGGCTGGAGACTTAGTTCTATTGGTAAGCATATGCTGTATTTGTAATGTTATTTCTGACTTTGAGCTGAAATGCCTTCTGTGTTGTGTAACAAATGATGTTGTGTTTCCACAGCCTAACTTTGCCCATGGTCTGGCCTCTCTGCAAATTCCACATGGTGCGACTGTGAAACGTATGTACATCTACAACGGAAACAGTCTGCAGGATACCAAGTACGTGCAGCTGGTCGGGCTCTTTTGATCATTTATTTAGTGTTTTGAAATTGCTAAATATATTTTTTTAGCTCAGTTTGGGTCTTTTATGAATTTGGTAGTGTGCAGAATGTCTTTAGATATCAACCTCCGTAAAGTTTCCCCAAGTGTTGTCCTCAGACCTTGTAATCAAATGTTGGTTTGATTTTTGTTGCTATGAAGTCAGCTTGGTTCAGCTGTAGTTGGCAAGTTCAATTGACCTGAAAATGAATTAATGAAATAAAATAGGAAACATAGTGAATCTAGTAAGACATGGTTAGGTTTGTCTTGTTCTAGACTTTGTTCCTCTGCCAATGACCTGTCCCTAAGCAAATCAAACTTGGTGCAGGCAGTCAGTAGTGTATTGGTACTATGTCATGGCAGGGTCCTGCCAAGGGCTGTACAAAAGATACACAAAAATAATAAAATGTGCCATATGCATAATCTATCACATACTCAATGTATCTGCAGTTCCCTGACTGAGCATACTGGGAAGGGGGCTTTGAGCAATCTGGCCTAGTGGAAGGTGTCCCTGAACGTGGCATGGTGATCTTTAAGGTCCCTTCCAACCTAAACCATTCTAGGATTCTGAGAACTAATCTTTATGCCTTAATACTAATGGCATAGTTATATTGTAATATGGTTAATGTTTTTATGGTATTGTATTCTGTCTTCTTCTAGGCAGTAGTTTATTGTACAACATCTGATGTTTTGCTCTTTCTAAAAACATTGTTTCTGGGGTTTGCTACCCAAGGAAGAATTGAAGACGCTTCTGTCAATTCTTCCTTTCAGCTTATAAATACCCAAACTGATAAGGTGGTAGGTTTTGTAGACAGTTGAGTTTTAATGCCAGGAAATAAATACATCCTTGGATTACTGCTCAGGAGGAGGCGAACCTTGTTTATGCAGACACTGTTTCCTCATTAGAAATAAGTGCACTTCAGAAAAATGCTGTTGTCTGTGCCCATCCGTGACATGGTGGGCTTTAGTGAAAGCACTGATTGTCACATGTGGCTTGTGTGTGTGTGTGAAAGGGAGCTCAAAGCCTGACTTGAGCTAAGTCACTCACCTGGAGGAAGAATTCACATAAGAATAGTGAATTTTACACAGCATATAGGAACTAATACACAAAAAAGCAGCCTTTCAATTCAAAATACCGTCCTTGGGTCTATTATTGTTTTCTAAAATAATATTATTGTTGAATTAAAATAAGAACTTTCCTAATAAGCAGCACAATTACATTTGGTGTACCACCTGCACAAGCTGATTTCATATTTTGGGCTATGAAATACCTCCCCAAGAGTAGTGATAGCATCATGGAGGAGGCTTTTGTGCTGCATTTGAGTGATATGCCTCGTTCAAGGAGTTAAGTATTTTTAAAAACTGCAACTTCCAGTTTCCGCAGGAGAAATCTGAGATGACATGTCCTTATAGGAGGTATCCAAGGCTAGATACAGTTTATGTAATTCCTGGAGTCTTTGAAACTTGCTCTATGTTTCATTGATAGTAAAGATCCTGCATTTGAGTGCTGCCTTGTTCCTCTTCCTTTTCTCCCACACTTTCTGGTCCTTCTGTTTAGTATAACTTTTAATCTTCACTCTCAGTTAAATTCAGCTTTGTCAAAATTAGTGTACTGTGTTCCAGTGAACTGGTACCAGTTTGTTAGTGGAAAATTCGAAGAGGGTGTGAATTGTACGCACGTTTTATGTGCTTGGTTTCAGGGCTCCCCTGATGCCTCTCAGCTGTTTCCTTGGAAATGTGTACGCCGAGAACGTCGATGTTCTGCGAGACGGAACTGGACCCTCAGGTTTGCGGCTTCGCCTACTCACTGCAGGTATTGGAGACACTCAAACATCCAGCTGGTTGCTTTCCTCAGGAAGAGAGGGGCAAACCTGTATAGATTAAGCAGAAGTTATTTGTTGTGATTTGATAGGTGATTTCAAGGTGTTCTATCTCTACCTTATTTTGAACTATTGGAAACCAGCAAAAACCTTGTGAAGGTGAATCTGCTTGCTGCTGCATTTTCCTGGCCTTGGAGAAATCACTGAGGGCTGTAGCCCTGTGCTCAGAGATATTCCAAGTCCTTGGAGTCTGTTTGCAGAAATAGGATTTGTCTCCAGATGTATGTGTAGAATAAATTGGATCACAGTTTTCAGTACCTTGCTGAAAAAACCCCATGAGAAATCAAGAAACCCCATGTACGTCCATTTTCTGTGAGATTCCAGGCAGCTGTATAATGTTGATATTTTTATGATTAAATCTGAAAGGCTTTTAAAAATGTCAGTGAGTGACTACATCAGTGCTGCAGCCTTAAGCTGCACATTTAATTCAGTTCTGTTTTCTTTTGCTGTAGAAGACAGTATTAAAGGGGACAGAGGCTGACAAGTTCTTTTCCTTTTATGTTCTTTCAGAGGTGGGAAGGTGCTTAGAAATTATGGAAAGGTATAACAACTGCAAAGGAGTCATGTTCAGTCACCATCATTTGAAACTTGACAATGTTTTTCAGAAAAAATACTGAGATGTTTAACAATTTTCATTAGGAGTCTTTGCTTTTAACCTGTTCTGATTATTAGCTCTATGTGTATTGAGGAAACACAGGGAGTACATTCACAATATGCAGAAGTTAAAGAGAATTTAAGACGAAGAATAAAAAACTATGAATAACAATGAAGCAGATATTTTCAAGTTGCTTTGCTTCTCTCGTTACAGAGGAAGATAATGTAAAGCTGTCTAGTGCAGGGAACATATATTCTCATGTAGTAGGGGAGGAGTTAACTATAGAATCATGATAATGTAAATTATTTTGAGAAATGGGACATTTTAAATAGTGTCAAGTTTAGTTACTATGTATATATCTATGCGGCTTAAAGGAAATGTTGTCAATGAGTAAAATAATTATTAAAATATATCACTGATATTCAAACTAAAACTTGCAGAGAGACCATCTGGGCACATGCTGTTCTTGTCTTGCAAAATTTGCAGAAACTCTTGTAGTACGTATTATACACCTGTTCTAGCACAAGTTCCTCTGCCAGTGTGTTATTTTGAAATTACAGTTGCTTAAGAAATCAGTCAATTGGATTTTTCCGATTTATTTTAGTTGGTAACTAGTTACATCAATAATGCATAATGAGGAAAGCAAGTGTGTATTTAGAGCACATCCTGTTTTTTGCAATAACTACTGCATATGTGTGTTGCATTCTCGTAAGCTGCTGCATTCCTGAAAGCAAATGGGCTCACAAACTGCAAGATCATTCCATTTCTTAACATCTGGTAGAATGTGTCAGCAATTAATCTATGTAATGGCTATTCAATAAGACCTGGTTTTAATATTGTGCAGAAATGTACTTGCTTATTGAGAAATGTACTTGTACTTATTGATTTAATAAGTTATGGAACTCTTGAGTAAAGAATTTATGTTTTGTGATACAGTTGATATGGATGAAGATTTCACTTTATGGGCTTAACTTTTTTAGCTGGAGACACATCTCTAGCTGCTAAAGTAGAATATTTTAGGGATAGAAATAATTCCTGGTATTTAGTGCTAATAGCCAGCTGATCAAACTGAGACAGGCTAGGAAACCAAGTCATGTTCATGTGAGTGGCAGGTAAGTGAAGACAGCATGACTGAAACTGGGGGTTAAAATGGGGAACCATCCAGCAGTCAGCACATGTGTCGCTTTGATACGAAATGTTTAAAGTGTTGCAAAGTAAATGGTTAAATTTAGTTTGGCACTGTTGTCTAAGAAATGCAGCTGTTTGGTTTGTGATAAATTGAGGAATGCGAACCGTTTGGTGTTGATTTACTGATGTGTTCTCTGATCAGGGAGGATGCATTTTGAGTTGTTTTCCATTCCTCAGGCTGTGGCCCGGGTGTTTTAGCCGATGCCAAGATGCGGGTGTTCGAGCGCTGCGTGTACTTCGGTGATTCGTGCCAGGATGTGCTGAGCACCTTGGGGTCTCCACACAAAGTCTTCTACAAGTCTGAAGATAAGGTGAGGGAATTCATTCAAGCACAGGACTTTGTTCAGTGGTGCCTCAGTCTCATCACAGGGCTTGTGTTTTGCGAGGTCAGTGAAGTAAAACTGCCATGGAGCACAAATTACAAGTGCTTCGCTTGACATAATGGGCCAGGATGAGATATTATATAATAGGTTTTTAAGAGGTTATTTAAGCTAAATTGATGCAAATCTGTTTAAATTTTTTTAATATCAAATTGCATAATTTTAACTGGTTTAGGAATTAATACAAGTGGGAGCACTTTTGAATCCAAATGTGCTTTATCAAGTGTATGCTGCCTATTTCTTCAATATAGTTTATGTAAAATAACTTCAGCATGTAGTTTGATCCTTTCCTAACGTTTTTACACATCACTGTGTAAGTAAACCTTTTAATGCAGGTAACTGAATAAGCTGCTGTGTTGTTGTGCCACTGCAAGCAGGTGATGGTCCTCTCATGAGGCACAATCTCACATATTTGGACAAGGGTTTCAAATGACATTACAGCAGTTTGTTTGATTCATCTTTGATCCTTATTGAATGCATCTAAAAAGTGTGTTTCTTGCAGATGAAAATCCATTCACCCTCGCCCCATAAGCAGGTCCCATCAAAGTGCAATGACTACTTCTTCAATTATTTCACACTTGGAGTGGTGAGTGAGAAGCTTCCCTAAACAATTCATTTCAAGTTTTGATTTAGTTACACAGCAATCCTTTCAAGAGGCTAAAGGTTGTGGGAAATGAGACTGCAAAACTCTCGATTTGCTGCCTTAGGGAATGTCTGGACTTTTCCCTAACACTTAAGATTTTGATTAGTAACATTTTATCTCTGCCAGGGGATGGAGGACTCTTTGCACTTTTGCGTTCTCTGAAATTTTCTCCTTTTTCTGCTGTGCCTGATGCACAGGTGTACTAGTCCTTATTTCTAACATCCACAGCCCTGTCCCACAGAACTGAGACAAGTGTGCCATAAAATCATGTGTGAAAGTTTGAGCTGTGGGGTGTAGTTCAATCTTCATGTCCCTCCTTACAGCTGTTTGCTTTAGTCTGTTACTGTAAATATTATGCAGTAAAAAAAGACCTCCTTAGAAAACATGCCAACATTAGCAAATGAAGCTGCAGTTGTGACTGGGTGCTGGAGGAGATGTCTTTATTTGAATTTATGAATAATTTTCAAATTTCAGTATTTTCAAATAGTACTTTTCATAGTTCCATTCAGTTCCAGTGAGGTAGATATATATTGTTCTATACAGGTGCAATTATAACTAATCTCGGGTTAGTTTAGGGAAAGCCATCTTCCTTTATCCAAATTGCTTCATCTGTCTTTTTTTTTAATTCAACAGGATATTCTCTTTGATGCAAACACTCACAAGGTGAAGAAATTTGTCCTGCATACAAATTACCCTGGTCATTACAACTTTAACATGTGAGTGTACAGAACTGATCTCTTAAGGGTCGCGTTAAAACATCTCAAAAGGAAATCTTATGTTCCCTTTATAGAATTACAGTATTTTTTCCTAAGCGTCTTTGGTGTCTCTAGTAACCTGTGGAGGTGCTGGGCATCATTAGTAGCAGTATTTTATTAATATTTTCTTTTTATTTTTAAATGTTTTTTTATTGTCAAGTATGTTTTAAAGCAGTGAATGAGGTAAGGTAGCCCTTGGTCCAGCCATAATGTGTAAACTCTTGCTAGAGGCAAACTTTGTATGAGCAAGAGTCCACTTACTGGTAGTTACATTACTGGTTTTTCCCTAACATTGTTTAAGTTACTAAAAAAATTTTTCTCATGCTTTTAAACATGTTTTCAGTACCTTTAAAATGTAAACTCTTTAGAGGATGAGTATGGGTTAAAGAATAAGTGATTGGATGTCTGAATAAAGCAGTTAGTGACAGAGAAATCGATAGTACTGTTTCTAAGCTAAACATTCCTCCACCCTCTCCGTGTAACAGCAGAGTTAATTTGTGCTGGAAGACTTCTTATATCCTCTAGAAAATTGTGTTAGGACATTCCTAGGCTGCTGTGTTTTTTGATTGTCAAAATCAAAATTGATTCAGTGAAAATTTAATCGCAGTTCATAGATTCTCACTTCCATTTTATTATTGATGTGACTTTTCATTAAATGGGTTATTAAGAGCCCTAAATCTGTGGCTATGCAGTTTATATTGGCTTTTCTGTTTTCTAATAGCTTTACAATTTGCACTTTCTAGTTACCATCGCTGTGAATTCAAGATTCCACTAGTCATTAAACGAGGTGAGTATTTCACCTGCTGTCCTGGGGCATGTACCACAGAGTGCTCCAGGGGGAGGTATGATCTCATCACTTGTCATTTCTAACTCATCCTTCACTATCAGAGGATGCTACAGTGGAAGTCATTGAGACAGAGAACAAATTTGGGGGTTAAGTTTCTATTTAAGTGGAAAAAATACTTCAGGACTTAGCAGTTCTCTGATTTTACTTACATTACCTCTCTACTTGAAAAAATACACACACTCAAAGGATTGCAACATCACTAATTTTATGTAATGTTTCCACTAGGCTAAAATCAGTTACCTTGTACGTCGGGGGTCAAAATCTGTCAGGCAGTGTTAGTCTGAGTTCATCTGTCCAATCCACTGGTCTAGTGCTGTGCTTGCTCTTGAAAGGCTTATTTGTGACATTAAATACAATGGGAATATCATTGGGAATGAGAACAAACATCCAGAATACATTGGCTCTATGTGCTGTAAACAAAACAGGCTGTTGTTGTTAACCTGAAAATCTCTACTTGAAAAAATACATATATAATCAGCAGTGCTGATTTGGCAAGGTACTAAGATGTCCCCAGCTCTGTGCATGTAACTAATCTTAACAAAGCAGGGCAACCCTGTTTGAAGATCAGTGGTTGAAGTTATCTTATTTAATGTAAGAATAAACATGTACTGGGGATATATGCATTTTGGCTATCCTGGGAATGCCACATGCTGGCTAGGTTTTTGGCCAGGGTGCTTTCTTTGTTCTGATTGGTTTTCACTGAAAGCACTTTTCTGTATGAAGTACATTCTCCTGTGGCTGTCACAGCAGTTTGAGCATATGGAGGATTAAAAACCTGGAAAAACAATGTCTGTGTATACAAGCTTTATACGAAAGTTGATTTGTACTTCAGCCAAGAGAATAAGCATGAAAGCTCTCACTATTTAAATTATTTTCCCTTAGGTTATTGTACAGTACTTCAAAGCATTCATTTCTCATTAATTTTATTCACCTCAAGTAGCATCATGAATTTCTTCCAAATGTGTCTGGTTTTTTTGTTTGTTTGGCATTTTTAACTCTCTTTTCTGGTCTCTGGTTTATGTTCAGGACATGTAACAAGTTGTAAACAGTTATTATAACCTTTTTGAAGAGCCTGTCGTCTTCCCTCTGGTGGCCGTGCCTGATGCAGTTTTATTAACTCCCTTTTGTAGTTCAACATCAGACAATAAATGGAGAGCCAGAGTTCAAGTTGCACAGATACTGAACTTGCAGCACAAGGAGAGCATGTTTATTTGGCAGGTGGAAAATAAGAGGAGCAAACTATTTTTAACTTGATCAAAAGCCGTGTAGGACTTGTTTAGTGTCCAACACTGGGTCCATTCCCACTGCTTTGGGAACATGCTTTCTGTATTTAGGAGTACCCAAATATATGTATGAAAGTGCTTGAAACCACCAGCAAACAGTTTCTTTTTAAGGCTGTAAGTGCAAGGCTGTCCTTACCTGCAGCTTTTTTTGCTATTTAATAGGTAGACTGCAGTTCTAAGCTCTCTGCCATCTGTTTTGAAAGAGTGGTGTTTTAGCTGATTTCAGGCAGCTCCTGAGCCTCAAAAATGTCAGCTTTAGCCAGCTTCCTTTCCAAGTGCAGTAGAGTGTTTTGGACTTAATGAGTGACATGTTATCTCAATGAGTGGCTGTTGTAGGCCTGTTTAACTTAGTGCAAAGAGATGTAGTTTCTTCTGCAGTGGTGTTCTTCCATGTGAGATTACAGCTTACACATTTATAATCTTAGAACTAGGAACGTGCTCTAAATAGGCAGGTTTGTTTTTAATCACCTTAACTGGCATTTAATCAGTGTTGCTGACAATTCTGTTTGCTAGGAAATACTGGTAAATTTGTATATGAACTGATCTAATGCTCATGTCTCCTGCTACCTGAACTGACATCTCAAAGGATTATGTAGGGGACTGGTCAGGTGTAAGCTATAAAGAGTTTTTTGTTTCTCTCTAATAGATAGTGCTGATTCACAGACAGAAACATGTACAACATACAGCAAGGTAAGTCTGTGCAGAACTGAGTGTTTTCCTTATTTTCTTAAACCATGTATATGAGCTATGCTGAACTTGCAATACACTTTTAAGAAATTATAGCAGTAGTATCATGTTGTTTTAAAATGGAATAGTTGAAGGCCAGAAGTCAGGATATGTTTTGTGCTTTAAATATTTTGGTATATTAAGGATTGAAGACATTCATAATAGCACACTTCAAGGAAAGTAAATTACTGTATTGTGGCATGGGTTGCATTTTAACATAGCTACAGGTAGAAATAGAACAGTAAAATAAGTGATATGGGAAAGTGGCAGCAGTGGTGGCTGAATGTTAGCTGGAAGACATGTTCCTAAACAAAATTTTCAGAGAGCTGTTCTACCAAACATAGCTCATATTTAACAAGAGGGTCCAGTGCCCTCAGGCAGCAGTGACAAAAATGTCACTGTCAGTGTGACACCTCCTGATGATAGCAGACTCTTTGTACAGCCTTGCCACCCAAATGAACTTCCCAACTGGGCAGTTGCTGCTGCATATTTGAGAGCTACATTAAGTTGAAAAACTTCTCAAGAACTGTTCAGCAGTGTCTCTGCAGTTGACATTCAGCCACTGTCAGCATTGCTCTCTTGGCTCCTGTGGTGCCAAATGAAGGCTTTGCTTGGTGAATTTTGGGTCCTGTACTGGGAAGAAAAATTGGAGTCAGCAGCCTGAAAGCTGCCATTCTATACCTTTTGATTGGAATTACTTACACCCTCCAGTGCTCTGACTTATTTCAGTCTTGTGTGTGAAAATGCAGCTTCTTAAGGAGTCTGGTTAGAGTGATGGAAATGTCCAACAGTTTTCAATCAGTAAATAGTGCAGCTTTCCTCTTCTCCTGTTACTTAAATTAAGGAAAGACTGTTGGGAGAGGTAGATGTGCTATTTTTCCCCTCTGCAAAGGTATGTAAGAGTATATTTTGTTGATGTTTCCCACAGCTGCTTTGTTCTCTGAGGTGCCCCTGAAATGCTGCATGACTATTCAGCTGTGTTTTGCCCATAAGACCCATAGGAATTTTTATATTAACAACTCTAATTCTAAGCTATTCTTAGACAAAAATGAGAATATACCCTAAAAGAATTTCCTAGTTCTAGTAATGGATAGTTCCATTACCGAGTATGACTTGAGCCACAAAATGGTTCTGTAAATACAACCTCGAGGTTATTTGGCAAAGGAGGGTGTCACAAAAAAATATACATGACACTCTTCTGTATAAAGAGTTTTCCTGTGCCTCATTTTAACACAATATCTATGATATATTTACAGTGGGACAGTATTCAGGATCTACTGGGGCACCCTGTAGAGAAGCCAGTGGTACTTCACAGGTAAAAATCTCTCTATTTTGCTTGGCAGGGATTGAGCTGATAACAGAGGATGAGGGAGAGTGTTTATTGCACTTGGTACTTTTGCACTGCTTTGCTGGGTAAAGATTTGGGCTTTCTTGGCCACTAAGAAGACTAGAGCTTCTCTCAGAGGAAATAAACGGACATGCTGAATGAAAGCATTTCCAAAATTCCTTTGATCTGCTAAATCCAGAGAAGAGCTAAGCAGCATATAAGAAAGTATCTCTCTTTCTGAGTAATAAATAATACTGAGTTTTTTTACTCTTTTATGCATTTCAACAATGTGACATTATACAGCAAAGTATATATGATAGCAATTTCTCTGAGGAAGGTCTGCTTTTATGAACAACATAGATGGTTGTTCTACAGTTATTTTAGGCTGACAGAAGATAGAATAGCCCTTAAATTTCCTGTGTTTCTGCAGGAACTGAGCTGGATGTTGGGTTAAATGGGCATTATCTGTTTGCAGAGTTATCATTTTATGATGTGAAACCATGATTTTTGTCTCAGAACAAGTGTAAGTGATATGAGTACTGTGAAAATACTGCAGCACTTTCAGATAAACCAAACAATGTATTTTCATCAGACTTTCACATGATTTTGACTTAGATTCCCCCCCTTAATCTTTGTGCCCTTTGTTCCCCTTTACTCCTGTTTTATGCCAGTGAGATGATTAGAGCAGAAGCCATGTGAATGAAGTAAAGCTGAGGTGAAATAGTGATGACATAGAGCCCTTCTATTTTTTCCATCTGTGTTGTAGAGAGTAGTTCACCCAGAGAGCGCTTTACTGAGCACATCTCAAATGGCTCAGACATGCAATTTGAAAAACTGACCAGTTTAGAAGAAAAGACAAAAGGTAAATATTTTCCAGGGTTTTTTTTTGGCTGTAATCTAAAATCTATTGCAGTCAGCAGAAGTCTTCCATGGTCAATGTACAATCCAAAAATATCAGAAATAACTGAAAGACAAATGATAGATATGCCTTGAAAAATACTGTTTAATAAGACTTGGATTATTCTATTTCATCGTTTTACAGCATTTTTAACATGCTCAAGCCAGTGGATTAATAGACAGTATATATTAAATATAAATAACGGACTCTATATAGTAAATACATATGGTAGAGGCTGAGACAAAGGGAAGGATCTTGCACAAAAATGTGTAATTAGTTACATCATGCTTCTCTCTTCCTGTGTATCTGTTTATTTTTAGGGTTCTTCCTGTTCAAGTTAAGTGGAAGAGAGTTTTCCTGTAGAGGTCACTAGTAGCTTTTTCTAGTATTAATAATGGCTTTGTGACATCAAGCAGAGCTGTCCTCTGGCTCCCTTGGAGACTAGTGGTGGTAAAATGTAGATTTTTCTTTTGACGAAAGCCATGATAAAGAATCTTCAATTTACCTGATATTACTGAGTTATTACTCTTCCCTAAGAAGTTCATGATCCTCACATACCCATTTTTAAATTCTTTTTTCCCCCTTTTCTGTTCAGGTCATCATCTCCGAACAACACTAACCCGTTTGGGTCAACGTTTTGCTTTGGACTGCAGCGGATGATCTTTGAGGTTAGGAAAAAATCTTTTGTACTTGTCTGAGCATGAGATGAGGAGTTTGCTATTGCTGTGAGTGGCTTCTTACTTCCCATTGTGATAAAAACTAGTGCTCGGGAGTGGCTGTATTTTTAGTGCTTGTTGGGAGAAAGAGGCAACTTCCCAACTTTTTCTCTGAGGCTGTACATATGCATGTTAAAGCTGGAGCTTCAAGTTTTGTCACCTGGAACTCATACTAGCTGGAGATACATCCACATGGCTCTGAGTAGTGGTGGAGCATGCTGGTGTTTAGGTGTGTCATGGAAATCTAGAGACCATTTTTAGGAACTAGCCAAGAGCTTGTTGCTGTCTCTTGTTGTTGGGGTTTCTTTTGTCAGGCAGGTTAGTCTGATATTCACCATTTTCATACTTCTGAGTTTGTTTGGTGTAGCAGTTCTTTTAATTTCCCTTTCTCCTGCTGTGCTTTTGCAGGTGATGCAGAATAATCACATAGCTTCTGTTACTCTGTACGGCCCAACACGGCCCAGCAGCCAGTTGAGAACGTCGGACCTTCCCCAGTGAGCATCCCCTGCAAAGTCAGCTAATCTCAATGCTACAAAATTAGTACAGCGTGCCTTGATTTGCTGCCACTTATAATATGGAAAGCACGTTATGATTTTTTTTTTTTCAATAAGCCTTTCCACCCAGGAGCGGTGTGGAGAGGAAATTCTCTCAACCCTTCATCATGGGGCATGGAACTGTTGATGGAGGAAAGCAGCTTAGGTGCCTGTGCCGTCGTTTATTCCTCTCAGTTGCCCTCATCCTATGCAGCACAGACCTGAAGAGACTGTCCCTCCTTCTCAGCTGGCAGAAGGGGGAAATGGAAGAGGGGCACATAATGACTGCAAGAGTTAGAAGCACAAACTTTCTGAGCCTTGGAGCATCTGGAAGCAGGTATTGATTTTAGTCTGTTTGTGTTACTGTATTGATGTGGTGGTCACATTTTAAGAAAACGTGTGTGTATATATATAGATATAAACACATCGGTATTTCTGTGGCTTAGGACATTGTACCAAGTGTGACAAGGATGTATATATGTCCATGATTTCAGGCACCACATCTTTGTGTAACTTTAAACCAAGCAAGTAGCATGTGCATAATACTTGGTTGTAACATTTGCACTACATACACTTTAATTACTTGATAAACGTTTATCTTCACTGAGGAGCATCTGTGTACTGGGTGTGAGTGGGGTGTTATGGTTATTTAATGTACACTGCGCATAAAGCTTATTTATACAGTGGATCAAATTTATCCACCTTCCTGCACTAATATGTACTTGATATGCTGATACAATTTTTTTCTGTCATGGCTGGTTTACTAATTTTTTTTCATATGCAGTTTCAAAAAAAAAAAAATTCTGGAAGAGGTTATTTCTATGATTGAAATATGTTTTAGTGAAAACATTTGATACAATTTTTCATACTAGTGAAAAACTTAAAGAAATAATGTTGTCTCATTTGCCTCTGTTTCAAAATCCTTTATTATTCTATTTCCTTAGAGAAAGAAAAGCTGTATATAATGGTATCTCAGAAAGAAATTCTCGAGTTCTGCCATCACCAAGAAAACCCTTTCTGTAACTTTTGATGTATGATTTTAATTTATGCCAAAGGTTTAGCCAAAGACATTCTTTGTGTAGTTTCACCATTTCTGTACATATATGCTAACTGCACACCCCACCCCAGCAGACAGGATATAGGCTTCTTTCTAGTTGGGAGATGCTGCTCGCAACATTTTATCCCAGGAGGATACTTTAGGTTTCTAGTTCTCTTACCAGTCTTATTTGGGAGAAATAGGTGGTCTGTCTTTGAAATAATGAACCCTTTTTAAAAATGGACAAGAGAAATGTATAATTTTATCCCATTTTTAATATTTTGGTGTCGCAACTTGTGATACATAGATGACAATTTTGTGAGTTTTACTATGTGTGTACAGATTTTTGTAAATATGACATTTTTGTAATTTTAACTCCATGTACAGTGTAATCCTGTATAGTTTATCAATGAATGAGAGATAGGAAATCGAATGTTAACTGAAGTTTTGGATCCTGGACCAGTAGCAGGGATAAATGCGTGTGTGTGAGATGTTCTTTGACATTTAGTCTTCCTGTATACTGTGATACTCTAAACTGTTTTGCTAAAACAAACAAAAAAGCCCCATGGAGAATCAAATGGATAAGGAAAAAGTTACTGTTTACCTTTATCCCTAGGTGTCACTCCTGTTGAATCCCTGTTCAATCTGTGCTGTCTCCTGTGATCGTTGCTTGCTAAGAAAATTCTATGCCTCAATCTTCCTTTTTGTTTCCTCTCTAATTTTGATTTCATTTTACATAGCCCTTCTGTAAATTAAATGGAATAATAATGAGCATGTACACTGAAAGAAAAATAAAAAGAGACTCTCAGTTACTGTTTTTGTGTTAAATACAGTTTCTGGGTGTTTTTGTAATAAAATCATGGATATTCTTGCTTTGTTTTTTCTTATCAAATAGTTCTTATTTTACTGTCTTTCATACATTATATTTGAAGTACCTGACTAGTGTTCCTCCTTTGTAGCCAATTCAGTATGTTCTCCAAAGAAGCAATAACTAACAGCTTGCAGTCTGGTAGATACATTAAAGTATTTTATAACATTTTTGCCCTGAAGTGGAGAAGGAAAGTCTTTACCCTTTGGTTGATAGCACGGTGGGTTCTGCATTGTGTTTGGAGATGGGATTGCTGTGCTCGTGTTGGCCTTTGGGCACCAGGAAAATCCATCGAGCTTCAAAGAGTGTGGATATTGCACAACAGAAGGGAGGAAGTGCCTACAGTGACAGCAGCAAATGTGAATTCTTGTACTTGTGTCCCAAGGTACTTCAGAAAAGCTTTGGGAGTCCACTTACCCTGAAGTAGCTCAAAGGTTAATGCAGGGCATGAGGAGTGGGACTCCTGTTTCCACTCACAATGCTCCCGCACTGGCTGTGTCAGGCAGGGTGCAGCACTTGGCCCTCCCTCCTCTAACGTGCCTCGGTGTTGGAACATAAAACAGTCTTCTTTGGTGCTTGCCTCAGTGTGCTCTTGGAGAATTTTATGATCTCTAAATTGAGATGGTGTGCATGCTTATTCTTGTTACTAGAGTATGACAGTCCTGATGCTAACTTCAATTAATTTTAATTGATCCTTTTCTAATAAAGGCTCCAGATAAGCTGCAAGAGGATATAAATCCTTGATGGGATGATCTGACTAATGGCCATGCAGATGCTGCCAATACCCTGCTCTTGAGCATGTTCAGTTGAAATTCTTCAGAAGAGGGAGGTGAGGTGAGCCCTGCTGCTGTAGCCTGCACCCAGAGACTTAGGACAGGAGCAGCTGCTAACCAAAGGTGTTTAACAACCAGAGTGACTCTTGTCTTCACTTGTAATGCTCTGGTGAGTGCAAGCAACTAAAACAGTGTAGGTAATTAATAGTGCTCTCTTAACAACCCACATAATTCTCTAGGTCAGTTCCTTCACATTGAAAAATTCTCTGCACAGACAAAAAAATTAAAGGCAACTTTGCATCTTGGCTGCTGCTGGGCTGAGCACAAAGCATTTGACTTTGGGGAGAGGCATTTGGGAGAATTGGAGCAGCTCTTTTGGGTTTCCTCACACTTTCTTTGTAATTGCAGCTGTTCACAGCTCACTAAGATCTTTGCTCCTATTTGGACTAAACCAAGCCACGCTGTTCCTGTGCTGATCCATTAGGGAAGCTGGTGGAACATTTAAGAACTTGCTGGCATGAAAAGTTTAGGAATGAGTGGAGGGGACTGGTGAGTTTTGAATGGCCAGAAAGAAGGGGATCAGGGAATAGGGCATAAAGGAGCTCTAGGAGAGAAGGTGAGGATGGTGGTGTGGCAGGAAGGAGAGGCTGGGACAAGGCAGTTCATGTGAACCAAAAGCTGTTCTGTGCACATGTCTGTTTGGGGTGTGGCATGTGCCAGCTCCAGCTCTGCTGGAGGGCATCACCTTCCCCTCCCAAAGAAAACAAAATGTGGGCTGCATCAGATCCCATCTCAGCAGGTGCCTTTGTTCCTTGTTAGAATCATGTGTGGTTTAAAACAGATCCTGCGTGTTGGCAACATGTGTGTTGGTCCATCATTTTGGTTTCATATGATAAATCTGTTTGATATAAAGTTAAGTAAAACTGCATTTTTAATAAAATGTGTGGTGCATATGATCCCATTTTGATGTGTGCCTTTTTCCTTTATAAAGAAGTGAAGAGTTTGTGTGTGTCTGCTTAACTTGAATATTGAAGTATTTTCCACAGAATTTCATTTGTTTACAGCTAATAAAACTGCCCTTCTTTTTGGAGGTGAAGCTGACATTTCTTCCCGTATTCTTTAGGCCTGCAAGCAGTCCCTGGGCTCCTGTAAAGACTTCAGGCAGTGCTATATAGATCAGTACTGCTGTGTAATACTAGAACCCTCTGTTCCCCAAAATGTCAAGAAAACCCAATCTGCTGTTGCCAGGAGCCATCACACTTCTAATTCTAAACAGATTTTTTTTTTTTGCTGAAATAGTAATCAGGTGGTGTGTGAGAACTGATTCATATGCTCATGATGGTTCATATTCCAGAGCTCCCATGAAACCTGTTTAAAACAATCTTCCCTGAAGCTCAGCATTACAGGAAGATGGTGATTCATCGTTACTGGGGCCGGCTGGAGGTTAGGTGCCAGCTGGTGTTTTCCAAAGGGAAATTGAGTGTTGCTGCCCACTTCACATGGACTTTCTACCTGTTGTTAGAGCTTGTTAATCACTTAACTACTCTGCTAAGTCGAACTTCTGTTGGGTTTTGTATTTGATGGCTCAAAATGTATATTGAGAGTAAATCTACACTGGTGAGTTAGTGTGACTCGTACTTTGAAAGAAATGCTGTGTCCAAGCCCTCAGTGCTTTCTTGTTTCAGAGTATTTGGGCAAGGACCAATGTCTGATTTGGCACAATTTGACATGAGTTGGCTTTTGGTGTCATGCTGCAAGAAACATTACTCCATGCTAGTTACAGTTGTTCCATTTCAACTTTTGCCCACTAAACATTTATTTTCTTTTTTAAACCTTGAGTACAGCAATGCAAAGCCTCTTCTCTGACTGTCAGACAACCTGACACAGCACATGTAGCCAAATAAATACCTCACTGCGTGTGTCTGGGGAGTTAAAATACAAGTTAGTTCTGGTTGGTTCTTTTATGTAAAATGTGGCTCAAGATGTTTGAGGGGTGGTAAGGTTGTAGGGGAAATGAATAGGCTCAGGAGTTAGTGCAGCAGGGCTCTTTGTTACAGGCCAGGATGTAACCAGTTTACAAAGTGAGGACTTTACCCACCAAGGGATTTGTTTTTGTGGGGAGTGTGTGTGTTACTTGGAGGGTTCAGGTGTAACTTCAATACCATATTCTTTACTTATGTGAACTGCTGTAACTAATGAAGTCACTGTTTAAATGTTTTGTCTGCCAAACCCTACATCCAAAGCATTTGTGGGGATGTCAATTTTTCCAGCAGGCAAAAAATGATTCCTTCTCATGATCTGGGAATATCAAGTGCTTGAAACACTTGCTCAAAAGCACAAAAAGTAAGCCAGAGTTTGCAGAGTAGGTCGCTCACTGTGGTGCAAGATACCTTTGTAACAGTAACTTTTGTTTTGGACTAGTTGTAGTGATTTTATGTAATCTTTTCTCCTTTATACACTAATGATTTCCCCTTTAAATGTTACTCTTTTAGTTATGTTAAAGTACTGTATGTTGCAATGCTGGAAGTTTTTAAGTGACTTAATGTTTTGCACCTACGCTTTATGTATATTCCACATATTATCCTGCAGAGAGTCGTTTAATTTAAATAGCAGTCACAAAAAACCCTGCATGATTATGCAATATGCAGTGTAATCAACTAAATCAAAACAGTCTGATTCACTGTATTCCCTTTTCACCTCTGCTCATCTATCTTAGAAAAACTGTAGTCCTGAAATTCTGAGTATACTATGTCCCTCACAGATAGCTCTGCATCCCCAAGTGTGGAGGCTATGGAGATTTTTTCACCTTTTCTTCTGCCTCTGTGGCCATAGACACCATTTGTTTTAGCATCATGCTTTAATGTCCACTCAGCTCAGTCAGACCCCTAGGATGAGGCTGTCACTGCAGACCTGTGTTGTTTTATGGTTTTTTCCCCTGTTTTCAGCACAGAGGTTTTCAACAGATGGGCTGGGAAAGGGAGGGAGAGAGAAGATCCATGAGCTGGGTTTGGATGGATTGGAGGGAGCATTAGGCTGGTCAGGAATGGTAGGGGAGCTGTTTGCCACTCTTGGAGGAACTTGGATGTGCTCCTTCTTTGGCATTTACTTTCCGCTCTCATTGCTCAGTAAGGTTTTATTGCTGACCATTAGCCTAGAAAGTATGTATCTAAAAGTTCTACTAGTTTTTTAAACTGTCAGTGGAGCTGGTAGCATCAGTAGGGAAATGGGGAAATTTTCTGGGCTGCTGAAACGTGCAACTCCTGCTGACAGAGGTACAACTCAGTACATCAGCAGTTCTTCAAACTGGGCTTTGAGCTGGACTTTTTTTCTCTCTGATCTGATGGTCTTTCAGCACTTTCTGGGGAGAATGTGCTAAATACTTAGTGATGATTCTCTGAGCTGTTTGATCAATTTGCACTGTTTGAATTTGCAGTTGGGGTTGGCTTCTGAGAATCTGGTGTAGAAAGATGCAGACAGGAAGAACAAGATCATAATGCTCCATTGCTTAAGCCATCTTTGGCTTTCTGTTTGATGTCCGAATCTGCAGGGGCTTGACTGAGTGACAGATCTTGGCATTCACTACCAGTTTCTGTGTCCAGAGATGCACTTGGAGGTGCTGAATGTGAGGTTCAAGCCAGCCTGCTCATAATAGTGACCAAATCTGGCCACTTACATACAGTAGGAATAAAACTTAAGTCTGGATCCCTGGGATTCAATAAAACCTACTGTACTTTATTAACTTCAGAAGTTTATGCCTGTTGCTTGCTTTTCTTGCTACTGGTGGAACCCACTTAGGATGTTTTTATGTTTTCTCATCAGGGGTTAGTCATGAAAAAAATTGCCAAGCAAGGCTTTTTAGCAGACATGACTGGTGTGTTGAATTAGCCAGTTAATAAAAGCTACTCAGGATGTTGTTCTGAAATGAATGGTTTTGTTTCTCTGAGGTGCATCAGAAAGGTTTGTGGAGGTTCCTTCCTGCCAGCTGTCGTACACACCTAAGGCTTTAGGATTTTCTGAAAAGACCTTTGTCTTTTAGGAAACAATCTCCAGCTTGGGTGCAATCAAGCTGTAGCAGTAAGTAGAATTTAATAAACTGCAGGGGCTGCAGCACTGCTCTCCAGCAGTTCCCCAGAGCATTATGCTCATATATGGGTTCTTCTCAACTGCAGAAGCAAATGGAAACTTGAAGCCAGGTCAAATAGGCCTTGCAGCAGAGACTGGAGAACAAAAACAGATGTATTTTTCATTAATAGAGACTCGATTTACTATTCACTGGATAAAAGAAATCAGTTATTCCGTAGACTAAGACAATGGAGTAAACAGTTTGCTCTTGTTCTGTTTCTGCCAGCTATCAGGGTATGTGTTGGCACAGACTGTGTCAACACAGATGTTGAACAGCAACTTGGATCTGGGACAAAATGCACTCATTAATGCTGTGTTGTGGGTAGATTGCAGATCTAAGGACACAGAGGGAAGAGCCAATCTGTGCATCTCCGTGCTTAAAAGGAAGACCTTAATAAAGACTGCTGAACCTGACCAGCTGCCTTGTAGGAAATTGTAAGGTAAGCCATGTTAATTTAATGGCAATGACAGAAAAATTAAGTCCAGCATAAACAAGGATCAAGTCATCCAAAATAATGAATAATGTATTTTTCATATTAATGTTTGAAAAATTCCTGTGGTGTTAGTCTTACAATGTGTGTGCAGGTGTTCTTGACAGACTCACTCCAACATAGAGGCACATCTGCATGCTGTGTTTTAATTACGGTATAAATAATTTCCCAAAATGTAAACTAATCACAGGTAATACATTCAAGCTCAATACATACAAGCTCATAAATACACAAGTATCACACAAGTTAGCAGACAGGGGCAAGGGCAACTTTCTCCCACCAGCAAGGCTTTGGCTTAGTTCCATACCCTGCAAAGCTCCTTGTGAAGCTTTTTGTATTTCAGGATTGCAATTTGAAAATGTCCCAAATATAGAAAATTTTTGATTGCTATATAGCTGGCCTTTCCTTGAAAATACATTATTGTAAGGCTTAATCTCACAATGAAAATTAACAGCATGTAAGACTCTCTAACAGCCTACCAGTAGATACCACCAGCTTGCTGTCCTCTGTGTTGTGCTCAGTTAGTACCAGTACTGAGCCCAAACTGCTGCTGGGTGGGAGGAAGTTCTACACAGATATGAAATGCAGCTGTGCTACAGGCTCTGTTCAAGGCAAAGCAACTTCCTGGACATTTACCACTGATTTTAATTTCCTCTGAAGCTGTGTTTATGTGCCATCCTATGGGATGGCACTGAGAGTTCTCTGATGGGTAGGAGTTTTGTTGAGGGGAAAAAAACTGCAGAAGAACTAACACACACAGAATCAAAGGTGAATTCAGGCTCTTTGCCCCATGAATTTCACAGCTTTTTAACCTTGATTTAGAGGAATTTACTTATGCTGTGATGCCTAAGAAAAGGATATTCTTTTAAAGTAGTCTGCTGTTGGAAAACCTAAAATGCATCAAAGTATTGACTATGAAAAACTAAGCAATCCAGTGTTCTTGTCTGATGCTTAAAATACTTAAGAGTTACTGACTGAACCTTGGAAAGCCTTGACAGAAAGATTGCTTTGTGTTTTTGATTTCTTGCAATAAATTTAGGCTTTTACTCTGAAGCCCTTTTGTCTGAAAACTACTTTTTCTCTTCATATGACACCCACAGCAGTATAAAAAGTCTTGGCTGCTCTTTGTAGCTGACTGCCAAGCAAGAGCACCAAGGTCTATAGAAACCAGCCCAGTCCACTGACAAGTTCTTCTCTGGTCTGAAGAAGCTTCCAGATGTGACACAAGCAGCAACTCTGTGTGGTTTTACCCTTAAAAGTGAGGGCCAAAGGATCTCTCTAGATGCAAACCTTCTGAAGATCTGGATGAGGTGGTGAGAGTGTTCAGATACTGTTGGATGACTTCTGAGTGCAGCGAACCTGAGCTCAGAAGTGCCAAAAACTGGTCCTCTTGAGTCCTGAGTGTGTCAGTGGAGCAGATATTTGAAGAGAGAAGTTGCTTTGAGTAACAAAAGGTCAAGACTCAGAGGGATCAAGTCAGAGTTCTTGTTCTTTCTTTCAAGGCCCTTTGGAAGTCTGTTCCTTCCCAGTTATCTACTTACCTGTCCTGTGCCCAACCAGCCACACCAGCCTCAGCATCCAGTTTGATTTCTTGTAACCTCAGTCTTGTAAACCCAATCTTCAACATATAGGACCCATTTCAATAGCTCTTAATTGCCCTCTTATTATGAGGCCTACAGAAAACCAACAAGGCAGCAGTGATTTCATTTGAGCCTACACTGAGGTGACTTGATTTCCTTTATTCTAGTTACTCTTTGGTCATTTTTCAATGAGTCCAAGTCAAGTAGCAAGTTGATAATGTTCCCTGTGCTCTCTGGTATCTGTTCTCTTACCCTGTATATTCTTACATTTCTCACAATGCTGAAAAATCTCCAAGGATTGCATTTTTCAATGTGCTTTTATGCATTGTCTCACTAAACACTACTATAATTCTAATAAATAATAATAAATTATATATATTGTTATGATTACTTGGACTCATTAATAGAGGAGGACCTACATGGTATGTATGTGCAAATGTGAAATTTGGGCAAATTCCTGCAATTGTTTGTTGTCTTAACATTGTAAATCAGATGTTCTAAAATACTTGTAAAATTGATTTGTTTGGGTGCATCAGTTCCAGGCTCCCTTTCTCCGGTGGTTTGCTGTACCTGTATTATCTGAGAGGTGATGCTTGTGTTGTTATTTGAGCTTGCTTTTTCCATTGGAAAGGCTTCTTCACTTGCTTCTTCTGAGTACAGGAGAGACGTGGGCTGTGGAGCAGGTTCCACATTAGCCAGATCTCAGCAACCTTCAGACTGTGAACTACCATGAGATCTTTGTAAAAACAGGGATCAAATGTCTGTAGGTGTGGGGCAGCAGAAGGCTTGACAATGCCAAAGGTCTTGAATCCTTCATGCAAAATGGGCTTGAGGTTGATTCTCTGTAAGCACATGCCCAAAAAGACATCATCGATGGGGAAGAGCTCCACCTCTCTGCAAGCCCTAGAGAGCTTCCTCATGGTGCGGCTGGACAGCAAAAACCCTCCTCCTCCTGCATAGGCTGGGTAGATGCTGAGCCCATACATGGTCTCTGGGATATAGTATTTGCTCTTCCGGACACGGATAGGACGGGCATTGTAAATGATGTCCCCAACAAAGAGGTCCTCAGTGGGGTCATGTCTCTTGAGGAAATCAACAATATTCTCAACGTTGACAAAAACATCAGCGTCACCTTTAAAAATAAATTTGACGTTTTGGCAGAATTCAGCAGCCCAGCTTAGGAAGTGGATCTCCTTCAGGGTCAGGTTGAAGAAAGTGTCCATGAAGTCCCAGAGTAAAACATCCCGGTATGTCTGACTCTCCTGTTGGATCAGGGTCTCCCATGTTGCCAGCACTGTCCTATTCTTTGGTGTTCCCAGGAGGAACACTCGCTGGATCTGCTCCCCATTCACCAAACCCTCCCTGCCCCAAGTTTTCCGGACAATCTCACGCCTGTCAAAGTCTTCAATGACTGATTTGATAGCAATGAGTAGAAAGGGACCTCCGGGTGTTTTCCGGCATTTCCTGGGCTGGTTAACAAGGAGATTGAAGTTCCTGTTATCCTTGTTTAGGAGATAGTGCTTGAAGTTGAAGGCAGAATCAGTCAGTGGGGCTGGAGTTGTAGTCTGGACTCTGTTGTTGGCCACTTCTGTTCGTCTAATGATAGGGGTCACTGGGGGTCTGGGTACTGTTGCCTCTGATGGCATCGGTCTCCAAGGTGCTCTGAGATCTGAAAATATTTTTGGTGCTTCTGGAGGTTTCTTCTGTGTTGGCTCCTTGTTTCCTGTGGGGACTAAATGTTCTAGCTGGGAGTAGAGCAAAGAGCAAAGCGCTACCAGCAGGAAGAGGGTACAGATCACATCCCCTTTGAGGCGAACTCTCATTGTCTCTGTGGTGTTCCTGGGACTGCTAAAAGCTGTGTTTGAGCTGCCTTGCACCAATGTCCATCTGTAAATAAACAGTGTGTCAGTAGTGAGGATTTGGCCAGTCTGAAGCATGCAGACAAGACTAACTGAAACATCACTTGAAAAAAAAACAGCAACAAAGTGTGTTTTACTCAGACAAGCACTGATTCACCTTGAGGAACTTGCCAAAAGGCACATGGGGTTGCAAACCTAAGACTGATCCCAGCACTCTGGCTCTGTGACTTAGTCATTATTCATCCTGAAAACCACTCTCTAAGCACAACCTAAAATCAGCCCTTCCTCCCTCATCTCTTGCTGCTGGATACATTTTGCCTTTTCAGAGATTTCAGTGCTTTGGGAAAAACGAGGTGGAAAATGATGAACAATGCCATTCTTCCATAAAAAGGATGTTACTTTTTTTTTCTAGCTTGGTAACTGTTACTTGCTGCTTTTACCCTTTTTGCCTCAAGTCAGGGAGGCATAGAGCTGAGGGGCAGAATTTCGATGACAGTGTATTGCTGGCATTTCCCTGCATGCAAAGCCAGCTGTTGTTAAAACAACTGTGATTTGTATTCAAAATGAATACACTAGGCATACTCTTGAAGGCACACAGGGCCTTTTTTCCTGCCAGTAATCTTTCTAAAATATTAAACCATTATAAATAACTTCCATTAATAAGGTTAAAAGGGGCCACGCGTGTCTTCCCTCTGCCAAATCACCCTAAGCAAGAGATAGAGAAATAAATCCCAATATGCAGAAGCAAGACAGCCTGGCATTAGGAACATTTTGTTCACTTATGATAGGTGAAGCTGCCTTTTGAAATACAAGATTATTCCTCACTTACGCTTTTCCTGGTGATCTTCTGTCCTATTTAATCAGTTCTTCAACTGCAAACAAAAAAAAAATAATGAAAGAGTAGTAAGAAGGCAGCAAGCAGTGAGTAACTACAGTTCAGGGAAACAGCTGGCCAAGTGTGTGCAGCTGCAGCACAGGCAGGTCCTCTCATCACCACAGCCATGCTGCTTCCCTGAGCAGCCAACAGCTGAGATGGACAGAGGGCACCCAGACAAGTGGAACAGAGTCACTCGGGGAGAAGGCAAGTGACAATCATAATCCCTACAGTTGTTAGCAAGGAGCAAGTTTAGCTCCACCCAAAGATTTTTCCACAACAATTTTTTACAACTAGGTATTTTATACATCCACCAATAATGCATTACTCTCATAAGTGATTTGTGTCTCTATCTTGCCTATGCTGTACCAGCAGAAGCCACCTGTGAAGGTATTATAGTTGTGTGTCTGTCTTGAATTAGCTGGGACCATATCCAAAAACTTCTTTTTGGATAAAAGAAGCTGGAGAAGGACTACTGACAAGGGCATGTAGTGATAGCACAAAGGGGAAAGGGATTTAAACTGAAAGAGGGTAGGGTGTATTGGAAATATGGAAGAAATTCTTCCCTGTGAAGGTGGTGAGGCACTTGAACAGGTTGCCCAGAGAAGCTGTGGATGCCCCATCTCTGGAAGTGTTCAAGGCCACATTGGACAGGGCTTTGAACAACCTGGTCTAGTGGAAGGTGACCCTACTTAGGACAGGGGGGGTGGAATGAGATGGTCTTTAAGGACCTTCCAACCCCAACCATTCTGTGGTACTGTGTTGTTGATTGAAAGCTGCCTGGTTGTTCAGCAGTCTGCCTTTGCTTAAGGAACTCTCCTTACTAAGAACTGAAAAGGGTAGAGAAGGCAGTGCTTGCACCTTCCTGTGCAGTGCATGGTTATCAGCATTGGTAGGTTGTGGAGCACATGGATGGATGCTCAGGTTTCAGTCCAACCCTGTATCATGGGGCAGCAAAGCAGGAATTTAGTGGTATCTGTTTTCAGCAAAACTCTGTTTAGTGTCCTGGATTGTATTGCCTGCTAATTGTTCATTAACCATCAAATTTGTATTAGCCATAACATTATCTTTTCAAGCTCAAAATTAGATCTGGTCTGTAATTATGAAGTGGCACCTTTGCTATCAGGGCAGTATTTCGTACTTAGGAGGAAGAGAAATTATTACAGCAGTTGATTTCCTGGCCAGCCCCCTTAAAATTCTTAGACACACATTACTCAGACCTCATAATTTTATTATTGTGCTTTTTCATTACTGTTTAACTGCATCTCCAAGTTACTGTTGATATAGAGAGTATTTCATCATCATGTGGTATTGCCTATCTTTTTCCCAAGTGCAGCTCCAAGATGTTTAGTGACCTCATCTGCTTTGTCTCCATTATTTCTGAAACCTTTATTTTGGCAAACAGCATGTCTGTGCCTTGGTGTAAGGCTCTTTGCATTCCTGGTGGATTTAAAATCACTTCTTCCTTGTCCTGATGACAATGGGTTTTTCTCCTCAGGCCTTGTTTCTTGCCCTTTTCTGGCCCCTACTAGAGATCACTGGGGGTTTCTTCATTTGTTGGCTGTTTTTACTGTACCTTTCACTCCTCTCCTAGGGTGGGCAGATGTTCTAACTGGCATATCTTTGATACCAAGAGCAGGATTGTAGCATTTTTTCAGATCTCTTGTAAATTGTTAAAATGTTTAGAATATTCAGAATCTGTTTTCTGTTTATGTTTTCTGCCACATGACTTGGCTCATAAATATTTTCAGCCTCATGAAACAGTCTCTCCTAACATGTATAAGATGTTAGTTTGCATTTTATGTCTGTCATGTGCAAATTACCCTTGGCAAGTCCTGATTGCAGTGCCCTGCAGCAACCCAATGTGTTTGTGTTGTGTTAAAAAGGAAGATTTAAGATGTGGTTCCCAGCAGGCTTTCCCTCATGTTGCCTTCCATAATTTTCCAGAAGCTCTGGGGACATGAAGGGATGGTCCCACTATACCCAGGATGTGCTACTGAACTGGATCTACTAAGGAAAAAGAGTCTGTCCCTCTTCTGCCTGTTACAAGCAACAAGAGCAAGTTTTTGCTCTTTTGATACCTTAAATATGGACCCTGTTCATTAAGAACTAAAATCTTTTAAAGAAAAACTTTTAAAGAACTTAAAAGTTCATTAAGAACTAAAATCACGGTATTTTTGCTCCTGTTGTGCTGGAATAAGCTTTACTGAGGTGCTGTGCAGCTCTGTGCACACCGTTTCTGAAGTGAGTGGGAGATGCTCATCTCCAGTGGGATGGATCCTGAGTGCATTGGGATGTTTGTCTGCACTCGAGCTCCTTGTGAAGTCCCATCTCTTTTCTCACAGTAATAGCAAATTTCTTTTTCTATGCAAAAGTTTGATCTTATTTCAGCTGCCAGGCTCCAGATGGTAATTAAGGAGCTGGATGAAAGTCCTGGCTCTTTCCTGTGTTTAATTTTATCATCAAGGGTTTGGAATAAAATGCGTTTGTCATGAAACTCGTAATTTCCACGGCTTACAGATTTATCCTGCCAACATCTCAGAATCTGGCAATAAATGCCCTTGGAAAAGCCAAGAAAAACCCTGAATTGTTACAAGCCTGGGCTGATAGCCCAGGCTTTCTTCTGTGTTTTCATTTATTGCAAGTAAAGGATCTGAAATAGTGATTTTCATGCTGAAATAAAGCTGAATATAGACATCTCATTTTCAAAAGAAGTTGCCAGCCCTTGAAGTGATTCCTTGATCTAATTATATGGATTTTCCAGTCTTTGTTAGATATTTCCTTCTTTGGAAGGAAATACCCTCGATTATTACACAGGTGTAAGTTCTACCCGTGGATGTCAGTGTGGGAAAAGCTGTCCTGTTCTTGAATACAGAGGGACTGATGATTCTGGCAGACACTCTGGTATGTCCTAAAGCCAAAAAGATTATTCATCCATCTTGACACCAGGGGAAAAAAATTACAGGGCCTTCAAAGTGAAGCAGGAAATATTTGATGCCAAACAAAAGAGATGTGAGCACAGCAGAGGATTTCTCAGCACAGCATATCCCTGAGTATCTGCATCCAAGGCAGATGCACCTCTGCCTTGTTGTGGGGAACCTCCATCCAGCTTGTGAAAGGGAGCTGGGCTTATAAACTGCTGCATCACTCGGTGCCTCAGGGAATGTGGGCTTAGCTGCCAGCACTACCTCCTTTGTCCTATGAGCTTGGAAAAACAGGCAGTTGTCCCTCTTTGTGGCTGCCTGGGGATGGATGCAGAGGAATATTGTGGAATATTGAGTCTGGAATGGGTCTGAATGGGATAGTGCAGTTTGTCCCTTCAGGACAACAGGGTCCTGGGGAAGGGTGGGTGTGCTGTGCTGCAAGCACCAGTGATGTTAGAGGGCTGAGCTGCTGACAGGTCCCATATCCATGAAGTGACAACACAGGGAGCCCATGAATAAGGAATGTTCTGCATGAGTCAAGTGTGGCACAGCCTGCATGACCCAAGAGGCAACAAAAGGCTGGAAAGCTGGAAGTGGCCAGAGCTGGGCATGGAACCTTGGTGAGTATCCAGGCGAGGAATCTGACTTGTGCTGTTGCAAGCTCAGGCAGAAGGCCCAGTCCTCTGCCTGGTTTTCATTTATTTGAGAGGATGATGAAATATGGCCAAGGACAGCTGCAATAAAAGCAGTTAAATGATGATTAAAAAAACCCAAAACTGCTAGTCCTTCGTTCCCAGTTGAATGATGTGAAGCCTTGAGCTCATCCTGGAAATCTCCCTCCCTTGCAGCAGTCATCACCTCCATCCCTTAGCACTTCTATTCAGGGCCAAGGTGGGAAAAAGTCTGGATCCTGTCCTCGAATTCAGTCAAGAAGCCCTGGCGATTCTGGCGTGTTGCTCTGTTCCTTGAAGAGTGGTTATTTGACCCACCCAGGCTCACGAAAAGCAGCTGGGATAGCAAGGCAAGTTGAAAATGTGGAACGCCAAGCAAAAGGAGCTACGAAAGTGGCAACACACCCTGCTGGCCACTCAAACCTGCCCAACTCACGGGCACATCCATCCCCACCAAGCACAGCTGTGGGGTGTCACTGGATCAACTTGCTGCCTTGCTGCACATGAAGTGTTTCTGGCTCACTCCTGATGCTGGAGCTGTCACTGGTAGGTTTGGGCTGGGCAGCAGAGGGGCTGCATACGTTGTGTGGCCATGCAGTACGTGGGGCTGTGGTTGCTGATGGAGATGTCTTATCTGTTTCTCTGTAAAATGAGGTAGAGAAAGTGTGTGGGATCCAGCATCAATGGATTTGATGAGATCTTTTGGTAATCATCAGGGAAGCTTGTAAAATTGTGTGGTGGGGATGCTCGTTTTCATTTCACGATGGTTGAATGCATTTCAGGAGAACAAAGCCATGTTGTAACACCCGGAGCCAGATACTGAGATCTGCATGGGCTCTGGCCTGCAAGGGGAGAGGTCTGCACTTGTGGCCCTCTCCTGCCTTCTTTTCATCAGTTCTTCTGTTCTGATTCCCTCAGCAAGAGCAAAGCAAACTCCCAGGACCCTCCTCACCTCGTGCTGCTCCTCTGACTTGGGAGGAGACTGATAGTGTTCAAGAAAAGTAACAACATACTCTGTGCTCATCCTACAGCTGGAGCAGTGTGCAGATGAGCTTCATCCCATCAGGTCAGGATGCTGACACCAAAAAGTCTGCATGGCCTGAAGCCCTGGAGGGAAGGCCACATCTTCCCATTGCTCTTGCTTGGTCCCATCTTCTGAGCCCCTGAGGGCTGGGAGAGTGTTTGACTTATGTGTCTGCATTAGCTGAGTGCACAGACACAAGAAGCACTCTGTTTTGGGTGAGGATCACTTGTTTTGCTCTCTTCAAGCTGCATTGGGCTGCCATCCTTTGCCTACCCTTCTACAGAAATTTGAAGTGAATCTCAAGTTCTCAGCTGAGTTACCCCAGTATGGGTCTTGTGCTGGCAAAACCTCATCTTCATTTTGCATCTGGGCTCTTTGGGTTACCCACAGGGAAATGTGTTAGCTTCCAGCACTGGTTTGTTCTGACCCACATCCAAAAACATGCATGAAACAACTTGGATTTAACAATTTAAGATGAGTTTGAAGCATTTAAAGGGGAAAAATAGCTCTGTGTGTTGGAGCAGGGGAAGAAGATGTCTTCCCTTTCTGTGTTTGGGTGTCATGTAATGGGTTCTATTCCTGCATGGTTTCGTTTGTTTGTTTTTCCATGTCCCCCCTAGGCAAAGTCAATAACCTCATCAAAGTTATTGCTTTAAGTGCCTTTGATGCCAGACAACTCCCCTCTGCGTTTCAGGGTATTTGTGAAGAGGTCTCATTACAGGTTTAAAAAGTGATGCTGAATGACTTGATCTTCTTGACTAGAAGACAGAGCAGGGTGAAATACAGAGACGCCCTTTGGAACGTTGGTTAGTGCAAAGCCCTAGAAAAATGAAGTAACTAAAACAATCTCTGTGCTGCCTGACCAGAAAAAAGCTCATCTCATTCAGCTGCTTAGAAGTTCTGAAGTCTGTAAATAAACTGCAAGCAGGCTGTAGGATTTAATTAGGTGAATGTCTTGAGACCTATCCCAGGAGCTGGGATCATGAACCAGAGCCAAATGAACACAGTGCAGAGGGGCAGAGGCTCAGTGCTTGGCCCCACACTATGGTGCTGCTGGGACACTGGTGGCCAGTGCCAGTCACCACTGCTGTTCCTTGCTGCTGCAGCACCTGGAGGCAAAAGCTCTGTTGAGTCAAATACTGTGGAAGCAGGTGACAAAAATGCAGGCCCTGCTCCAAAGACAATTTCCAACTTTCCTGTTGGAGCTGCTTTTCAGGCCTTTTTTTTTTTTCCCCAAGCCCAGAGCAAACAAATGGATGAAATCCATGCTGTTCAGAACAGGCTGCCTTATTTATCTGCTTGCCCCAGTCCTTAAATACATGATTTGATCAGCTTCCCAACTGGCTGGTCCCATTTTATTGCAGTTCCTCCTGCTGGCACTGCCAGCCTTTCCTTTGCAATGCCAGTCACACATTAGATTTGCAAATGGCTGCTGCTGTTGCCTTCTTTTACTTTCCACTCCAGCTTTTATGAAGTGTACAAACTGAAGTGCAGAGAGGAACCACAGAGCTGCTGTGCAAAGGCTGGAGTTGGATGTTGAGATGTCTGTTTTCGTGTACAGGGGTCCCAGAAAGGAATTTGCACCATCCCCAGTGGGGAATTGTGTGGTACCTTGGCAGAAGGCTGTTGTGCATGGAAGTCCTGATGACCCTGGGCAGAACTGGCTGCCTGTATGACCATCCCCACGACCTCTGAAAATGCCAGCACTGCTCTTCTTGTCACCCTGCTGGCCTGGGGTAAGTCACTGGCATACATGTGACACCGTTTGGGGGGGCAGCTCTGCTGTATTTAAGCAGTGCATGATGTTTTGCTGACCCTTTTGGGGCACGACACACCATCAGGGCAGTGCCTGTGCAGGAGTGCACAGCTGCCCAGCAAACAGGGAAAACTCCAGTTCCTCCTAAGCACAGCACCACATCTCTAATGAGAGTGTTCAGCTGCCTGCAAGGTAGGAGAAGGTAATACTTAGCAGCCTCAAGAGCTGCAGCAGTCTTGCACGTTGGTAGTCTGATTTCAGAATTATGGAGAGCTCAGCAGCTCAACTCATAACCTGAGTGCTTTGGGGAGACAGGCCCTTCCTGAGCAGCCAAGAATAGGGTTAGGAACCTCCCTTGTTACAAACATTCATTCTTCTTGACCCCAAGAAGAGAATAAAGCCTTGCAGGTTTATGAAGGGGTAAGAAACAGTCCCAAGAGAAACAACCACCTTCCTTTCCCAACCCTCCCCAGGCTGCAGGGCTCACTTCTGATCTGTTAAATAATTTGCCTGACCTGTCCCAAGCCCCAGCAATCACAGTGTATTAGCATGAATGTATTGTTACACCCAGACACAAATGGGAGAGGGATTACGTGCTGATGCACCCCACTAATTTCAAGATGATACCAAATACATAACTTTACCAGAATCTGCCAAAAAACTATTAAAAATATGATCAGTAACTACCCATTTCATGAGGATTGAATTATTTTCTATCTTTGTGATGCCAGAGAGCTAGAAAATTCCTGTGTTTTGCTCAAAGCATACCATAGTGTAACACGGGAAAGATTTATATCCTTTTACTGATGAGGATATCCTTATCCTTATACCTACTTATCCTTACTTGTAAATGTAACGTGCCACCACTGGAACATGTTCATGATTGAGAGGAAACACTGTCTCAAAGCACTGGAGGCATTGTGTAAAGAAACCCCAAACTTCTGTAGAAACAACCTCAAAGTCCTGGAAAGTAAAGTGTAAAGCAGACATACGAGGGCTGGAGGCTGCGTGTTCAGAGCCTGCAGCCAACCCTGCTGCGTGTTAACCATCACGATTCAGGCTGCTGCACGTAACAACTTTGCAAGAGCGACAAGACAACAAGAACAGCCGCAGGCTGGAGGCAAGGGGAAGCAGTCAGGACGGTCTCCAGTTCCCCCTGCTCGCTGCATAACTCTCCCCAGCCCACCCCGATCAAACATACATAATAGATACTTACATCCCATTTGATAGCGCTGATCCTGTGTCCCGTCGGTAATGTCTCGGCAGCGGGCTGCCAAGTAGGCACATCTGGATGTAGTTAGCGTGAGACATTCCTCAGCCCTTCAGCGAAACCGAGGAAATCCTCGCCGAGCGAAGCAGCGCTGGGTCTGCTCGGCCCTGGGCCCGTGTCATGCTTTAATCCAGCGAAGTGCCCCGGCCGGGCAGGGCCGCCTGTGCCGGGGGCTGGGGAGAGACGCTGGACCCCCTCCCTGCACACACTCGCCCACTGTGGGGAGTGGAAGGAGCAGCGGCACCGGGGAAGGAGCCGGGTCCGCGTCCAAGAGCCTGACACGTGATCCCGGCCGGGAGCGCAGATGGATCCGGCGCCGGGACCCGCGGGACGGGGCGGGGGCCGAGGTGTCCAGGGACTGAGTGCAGAGCCGGGATGGGGACTGCCATCAGTTCTGCAAAAAGGCGTTTCGTTTTGTTCTCCCATCTATTTTTTCGATAGGAAATGCAGTAATTGTTCTGACTTCTTTTTTTTTTTTTTTTAATCCCCTTGCGAGCATTTACATCTGCAAAGAGTCAAATTGAAAAATTGAGGTTAGGTTCAGCTCAAAAGTAAAATCCAGTTGGGGGTTGGTTTCTTTTTTTTCCTAGTAGGAAAATGATGGGAGGAGGTGAGAGCTGAGCAGTGAAGAGGCTGAAGACAGATTCGAGAGTCCCTCCCAAAACACTGAAAAAAACCCGCAAAGCCCACCTTTTCTTTTTTTTTTTCCGTTTAATTTGAAATAGTTCAAAACATTTTTATTTGGAGCCAAATCTAAATTGCCGTCACTACTCATCTGCCATCTGAGTGCAGCCGTAGCACTTCCAACCTGTGGGGCTGTTTCTTTGTCTCTGCTCTATAAACAATCACCCTTACTCCTCTAACAGAGGCCAAGTTCTGGAGACTGCCCAGACGACGACTCCTTCAGAAAGCAAAGCTTTTCATTTACAGTGAACTTGTCATAAAGGCAGGTTTTGATCTACTCTATTGTTTTCATAAACACCCAACTGTTTTTTTAAACATAACGTAAAAATCCGTTTTTGTAAGCATCTCTGCTTTCTTGATGTATTTTTGACTTCAGCTCAAATGTTTTGCTTTACTGAACATAATGTCATTGTGAAGAGCGGGTTCCTGACAAACCACCCTTGGGCCCCACACTCAGGTGCTGCAGGCTGGGGAAGCCCTTTCCTCATGATCAGCAGCTGAACCGCAGCAGTTCCCTGAACAGAAACCTTGGCCATAAACCTTACTCAGATTCATGCTTACCCATGCACTTGAGGTACTTCTATCCTTTTTCTCCGCAGCAGCAGCCCAAGGGTATTTTTCATCCCTCCTCAATGAGGAGGCAGACGATGGTCACGGGGGCAAAGAGCAGCTTAGTGTCTGCCTTTGCTTGGAGGGACTGGCTGTGGAGGGAGGGGGACTGCTCCCCAAAACCATCAGGGACTTATAGCAGGTATTTCCACCATGATCCCCCACTCAGGTTTTAAGACTTACTACCCCTTTTTGATGCTCCCATGGGGAGGGAGTGAAAACAGAGGCTTTGATTGATCTGCAGTGCCTTTGTGGCTGCTATGGCTTGGAGAGTCATGCAAGAAGCTTGGGAGGTAGAGGAGCTTCTCCATGGGTGCTACTACATGGTGGTTGTCTCACCTGTACCTTGTTCCCTGGGCACTGATGCTTGACTGGTTTATTCTTCTCACTTGCAGCAAAGGTGCCCTTGGTCTGTCCCGTGGTGTGTCACTCTGTCTTACAAAATTGGGTCAGTGGACTTGTTGACCCTCATCAGTAGGTCAGCCCTGCTGCAGCCAGGTTGGTGTGTCCTTCCAGCTGCTGTAGGGCAGAGCCCTGCTCCCTATCACTGTACTCCTGCAGGCATCAAGCCATGCAGTTGGGAATACAGCTTTGTGGTAGATAATGAAGGGCTCATCTTGTGATTTTCAAACAGTGTTTGAGATTTAAGTGATTCAGGGTGAAATACAGCTCCGCTCAAGTTCACAGCAAAAGGAATTTCCCTGGATTCAGCTGTGAGGTCAGCCAGTGGCTTCCTGTGCAAAGCTGCTGGCGATTTTATGTCCAAGATCCTTGGCTCCTCACCTATGTGGAAGGCAGCCTCGTGAGAAAGCTCAGTAACGACAAGGCATTTGGGATTACAGTGATGCTGTGGCCTCAGAGGAGTCCCAGGTATTTTAACACCACTGAAAGGAACAGAGAGCTGTGCCAGGTGTGGGACAAACCTCCCCTTCTGGCCATGTTTGCTGAAAGAAAGGCTCATCAAAGCAGTAGTTGGAAGCTGAACAAACATGGTGGCTTGGCTTGGTTTCAACTTGAAATCAGAGCCATCACTTTGCAGGCGGGGCCTCAGCCTTGGTATGTCAGTAGAAATGTATGACTTTGGGCAGGACCCTACTGTGCATCCACACCCCGAGGCTGGATGTTCCTCTGAGAGCTGGTGATCGCCAGTGTGGCCAAAACTTCAGTGAATCTTGTTCTTACTACTGGACTAAGTGTTTAATGAAAGTCTCTGAGGCATTTTTCATCAAAAGTATGTATTTATTTATAAAAAAGAATGGAGAGAAAAAAATATACCAGTGCTTTTTTCTATAAAACACAATTCCTTGGAGGTCGAATGTTCTAGACCCAAGTATACATGGCATTGCAGTCCATAGCTGTACATGGCTGATCCAGATTTGATGTTGAGTATCACAGAAATTTGGAATTAGAATATTAGCAAGTGATTTTCCACTGACAACTAAGGGATTTTAACCACACATCTCTTACAGGTTTCAGTTAGAGATGTATGGCCAGATCCCTTCAGTGGCTTTAAAATTCAATCCAGAAAAGAAAAAAAATGGTAATTTTTGACTCTAGGCCTTAAATTGCTTGACTGTTTGAGTCCGTCTCCATACAAAAGACACGTGGCCAGACCCTTGTCTGGTATAGTGCCAAGTATCTCACCAATGCACACACTCCAGTATGTGGGTTAGACTCAAGAAAACCTCTTGACTCCCATTAAAGTACCTGCTCAGTTTAAGGTGTACAATACCAGAGGTTCATGGCTACACCAGAATTTTCAGTTAAACCACATCATCAGTTTAAGTGAATTTGAGGCTCCTCATGGTTGTACATGCTCACTTTTGGTTTCAGAGTCTGTGGGCAGCTGCCAGTGTGTGACTGGGAGGTGGTTCCTTTTGGAATAGCAGATGGGAGGTGACACAGTAACCCAGGCAGCAGGACAGTGTCCCAATCCCAAACCCAGTTTTGAAATGAATGGTGAAATAAGTAGGTATTTTCCTTTGTGACAATTGTATATCAGGGTATAACAGGTTTTATAACAGGTTTGCTTCTATCACATGCTGCATGTCAAAGTATATCTGGTGAGAGTTTTGACTTTCACTCTCTTCTTTGTTATCATCTGTTTGAACATTGTAGCTCAGCTATGCCAAAACAAATCATTCAAGTTCTCCTTTGGATAGATGTTTTATTCCTTCTGGCAGACTCAAAGGAGCCTCCTTCAAATCTGAAACATGGTTAAAACTACAAAAACAATCTGCACCACAAACACAGCCCTCTTGGATCCCTTCTTCTAAGCGCATTTTGGCCTGGTTTTTGGTGGTTTATATTTTGTCTATTTCAATTAGCAACCCATTAGCATCTTTATTTGCTTTTAATATTGTGTTTCATTCTGAACCACCACCACTACCCCTCAAAATATTTTATTTTTTCCTCCAGATGTATCTCAATATTATGGGATAAGGCCGGCTTCTCCAGCAGCAGCACTGCCCATGCCTTATCCCCCACACAGACGTCAGCTAATCGATATAAACAGTAGTTTGCATGTCTGGCATGTGAGTCGATGCAGTATGTGTGCAGCTAACTTTGCACAGGCAGGGGAGAAAGCAGGAGTGTTCTCCCCTTCCAACAGGGTGCCAAGCCCAGCACCAGGGTGTTCATTGCAGCCTATTCCTTCCCTGTGTGATGCAAGTTCCCTTGTCTTTGCCCAATGGTGTAAAACAGCTGGAAAATCTTCTGGGTAAAACAGAAGTAAACTCGGAGTCAAGTTCCAGCCGAATGCAAATCAATCAAATCAATGCAAATCAATGCAAATGACCTTGTGTAGTCATGATCCAACTGATATATTTCATTCTAAGGCCTCTGTGAAAATTATTTCTATGTATGTTTGTGTCAGATAAAACTAACAAAATCTACTCTTTTAGCAAAAAAAGGAATCCACTTGAGACCAGAACTGGGTTTTCATTGCACCTGATGATGACTGATTGTGGAAAAGGAGGTACAGCCACTGCTATGGTGCTAAACCATGCCACATGCTTAAGACAATTCCACCATGGAGTATCACTGGAAAACCCTTTTCCTTCAAGTCTCAGCAATGAAGGCACCTGTGAATGCTGTTAAAGATGATATTCCAGAAAGGTTGCCAGGGGCTCCAGCACTTAATGGCACTTTTGAGAGGGAATCTGTGAGTAAGAGGAAATACACAGGCCAGTTGCTGGCAGAGAAAGAAAATGCACAACGCTTGCATTCAGAAAAAAGCACTCGTGCTTAGTCCTCTGTAAAAGAGTAATAGCAGCAAAAAAGTTTTCTGGACTTGAAGTAGATGCTGAATAATAAGACTTTCTCATTTTGAGCATTAACAGCTGGTAAAAAACTAGTAATTCTCACTATTCAGTGACTGCCTTTTAACTCTTTGTGAAAGCTGTACACATGAATAGCTAGTCAGAGAGCTTAGAAAAATTCATTACAAATAAGACAGCAGGCTATGCATTTTAACTTTTTTCTTAAAAAAATAATTTCTGCAAAACCAAGATCAAACCCTATTGCTATTGATTTTCCAGTTTCTGATTTTTTAAATTTTAAAAAATAACATTTGTCAGGTGGGTTGCTGCCAAAAGAATACCCCAGTTGGGAACTGGCAGGAAAGAAAAATGCTTTGAGGTATGGTTCCACAACAGACTAAATTAACTAAGATTGGCATCACTGTGCCAGTCCCAAAAGCAAAACTGTCACAGAGATAATTGCTTCATTTTGGGAAGAGCATTGGCACTACTGGAAGGGAGAGGGTAGGATATGGAGCAGCAATAGAGGAGATGAGACTGCAATGGCACTGACATAAAATGGCTTAATGAAAGGTGATGGAGCCACAGTCTTTGCAGAGATGGTGCCTGCATGAAGTCCTGCTTCCTTTGAAGATAAGGGCCAGAGGTTGCATTCCTCCTTAGTGAATTACAGCTTTGACTCCAGGGAAGAATTAAGATGTGAGTTGTGGTTTAAAAGGCCATCAGGACCTGACTGAAAGCTGGTCCTACCATGACTGCCAGCAGCCTGATATTCACATGTGCACACAGGCTTTGTGTGTGCAGCCAGAGCCACCCGCTGCATCTGACACAATTTCCACAGCCCACTGGCTATTCCCACAGATGGGAAGGGCAATGTAGGATAGAATTAGTGGAAAAGGATTTGTAAAAACCTATCAGGAAATCATTGGGAATATGCCTAAGGTAATCAAGCTGCTGTTGTGCTTCATGGCAGCCTTGCTAGACACTTGTTCCTCTGTGCTTTGTTATGGGTAAAGGTATGGACTGCTCTGTTGCAGTCTGCATCAGCCAGGAGACACTCGGCTTCTCCCACTGGAACTGAAAGCAGGAGTCAGCCCTGGGGTCTGGGAGATTTGTCTCTTAAGCCACTTTTGCCCTAAAAATGAGTGCATGTAAATCCAGGCATAGCAGCTTATGCTCAATCGTCACCCAGAGCCAACAGCTCCAAGGAAAGGCTCTGTGCAGATCCTGGTGCCTGTGGGATGGTGGTGTGAGCTGCCCCCTCCAGAGAGCTCAGCAGGCTGAGAGTGGGTGGTTAAGATGTGAGTGAAGGCATGAGCAGCCACCTAGTCAGGGGTGATTGCTCAGCTCAGTGAGGTCAGCATGGCATTCAAGGCTACGATGCACCTGAGAGCAGTGGTTCCAATTCATGTTCCACAGGTGACTTGCTGATGAGGAGACTATTTTCTTTCCAGCACTGTTTTGCTCTTCATAGCTGCAGGCTCCCCCAGACTGCCAGGCAAGAGCTAAGCATGATGCAGTCAATATATTACTGTCCACCACAGAAGAGAAAAAGTTGAGAATCATTCCTTGAATTTGAGTTTGTCGATATTGCTTGTTCAGCGCCTGAAATTTGTTCTACAGCAGCAATCTTAGGCCCTGGGGAAGATTATGGCTGTCCCAGCTAGAAGGGAAAACTTCTGGTGGTGAGAAGTGGGGAGGAGCTATAATAGAGCAGGGCAGGACAGATGCACTTGCCACAGATATTCTTCAAACAAAGAAGGAAAATAATATAAAATTGACTTTTCCTTAATTTCCCTGTGTCTTTACTTGATGTCACACCTAAGGGCTTAAATGTCTTCAATATAAAAAATATATTGCAGCTCTCTGGGTGATGGCCCCGAGACACAGCCTGAGTACCAGTGGCATTGTTTGCTTCACAGAGAAATTCTCTGAGATGCCTTGTTTGCTTTTCTCCTCTCCCCACTCTTCCCTAGGGCTCTCTGTCTTGCTGCTTCTCTGTGACAGTCCTGAAGGATGTTACCTTCCCTCCCCTTGGTCCTGAAGCAAATCAGGCTCAAAGCTCTCTCACTAGTTCATGGGAAGGTAGTACTGAGTCCTGGACACACAATGAAGTAAGGAACATCAGAGGTCCATGCTGGCTTCTGTGAGCACAGAACCTCTCCCCTGGTCATTCCCACTACATGGAAACCTGTTGTGATTTTCAGGACTTCACACACCCAGACACTGGCAGCAGTTTCATACACTAGCTAAAGCAGGAAAGCCCGCAGCAATGACACTTTGGGCCTTTGGGCTTTAGGAGCAGTCCTCATTGGAATGGAGGCCCAAGAGCTCCTCAGCCAAGCTGATGAGGCCATTTTCTTCCAGGGCTGCGACCAGCCGTGCTATTGTGGCCTTCTTCCCCTCGGACTGGATAAACCTGAGGAGCATCTGATAGGCTTGTTCATATAGTCCCTCTCGGTCGTATTCGAGGGCCAGGTTATCAATGGCAGGATCACGCAGGGCCCGGCAGCTCCTCTGCAAAGACCGACCCACTTGCTTCCATTTCTTGGACACGAACTTGGCAAATTTCTGGTGGTCATCCAGTGTGATTGTTCTGTTGTCTGAAAGGGAGAGAGAGCAGGTAAAACACAGAGGTTTCATGGCTGATGTGATGCAGCTTGATGTGATTGCAGTCGAAGGTTTGGTCAATATTCTGTGGAGCAGGGAATCTGTTCACTGTCCACAGCACGTTATTAAACTGCTATGGAGCTGCTCTGCTTGTCCTCTGGTGTTCCAACACCAGGGCAGCACTCTGAGACTGGGGCAGACTTCGAAGGGCAGTGAGGCTAAAGGGACCGTGGCAGTTCCCCCACCACTGGAACAGAAAAACCAGCAGGAAAAAGCCTCACTGCTTGCTGTCTCCCTGCCCACTGTGCATAAGCTGAACATTTCTGTTTTCCACGTAGCCTGCCAGCACCCAGGACAGTGCTGGTGCCTCAGGTGCCAAACGGTAGCATGTGGTGACACAACTACCTGCTCACAGCTACGTGCCCTGGCACATCTGAGCTCCTTGCCTTGCTCACACTGTTCCCATACTGAAATCCTCCCACAACATCAGAGCATCTGGGCTTGCTCCTACCTTGGCAAGCTCAGCAATGCCTTTTTTCCTTTTCTTTTTTCTCCCCCAGGACTGTTCTGTGGTTTGCCAGAGCGATTTTTTTCTGATAGACATCCTCTTCATTTGTTTTAGCCTTTCAAAAGCAACTTGGTAAGGCCAAGTCTTCTGTTCCCTACCTAAGTATCCTCAAAATACTGAAACCTAGAGAGGAGCTCTCTCTTCGGCTGTTTAGCACTGGAGACTGCACACAGCTTAAACATGCTCAGAAGTGATCTAGCTGATCTCAAGCTAATATTCCTATGTGAGACTGTCTGAAAGCTCTCTGTAGAGACAGACCCCAAAGGCAGCTGGTGTACTGCAGGGAGCCTGGACAAATTAGTCCTGTCTAAAAGCAGGGCTGAGGGTGTTCATAGTAACCTCCCTAATTTAATCCAGTCTATGCTATTAACTCACCTCAACCAGTGATGCGGACGAAGAGAAAAATACTCTATATTCTTCCTTTCAGTATTAATTTTAAAATGCGAGGAACCTGGAAGGGACACAGATTTGGAAGCATCTGGTTCTCTGCCACCCCAGAAAAGAAAACAGGTTGAGGCCTGATCTGAAGCACTGTGACAATATCTTAGGACTACTGTAATTCCTTCCTTATGGGATGGTGGGAAATCCTTGATTTGTCTGAAGTAGACCCCTGATATGTGGTCAAAATAATCCTCCCTCTTGGGCTGTGAGGCAAGAAAGACCAAAGGTTCTCTTGGTTAGTTCTAACTACTCACCAAACTGCTGTCCCTGAAAGATGAAGGTGGCTTGTGGGAGAAGGGAGCTGTCTTGAGAAGGATAAGGTGGACGTGGGGGCCTCAGAGGTGCACAGTCTTTTACAGCCACATTGTTGTTGATGCTCTCATGAACAGTCAGGCTCTTGAGGTATTCCTCCAGCTCCATGATTTCCTCATCCCGCAGGCGGTCAGGCTGTAATGCAAACACCATCAGTGACTCATGCCAGGGTCACTTCTTGCAAAGCTCTGGATGCTTAGCTGGAAGGTGCAGCTTAACATGATGGGTCATAGCATGAGCTATAAACCAGCTAAATGAGATGGTCTAATGGAGCTCTGGCTGTAAATGTGTGACAAAATGTGCTCTTGTGCCTAATTTTCCTGAGTATATGGTGACTGCCCATTTCTCAGGACCTTCTCCAGGAATCACGACTATGGTTCAGATGGAAGAAAAAGAGGAGGGGAAGAACATAATGAATTTAATCATCTCAAGTGCCTTGTTTTTGTGGTGAGATGACAAGATCAGTGTTCCTGCAAGCAGGATTAGAGTGCCAGTGGCAAGGTGTGCAATTTCACTTCCAAGAGACTTTGTCTTCAGAAGGGCAGCCCACTCCTGCTGGCAGCAGATGCTGCATGTCCCCACTCTGTCACAAGTTGTTGGTGTAATGTGCAGCGTGTTTGCACTCACACTCATTTCTAAGTGCAGTTGCTGTTGCTACTCTTGGAGCAGGTGGTGTGAGGCAGGGGAGGAAGGTACAGAGCAGTGATGGTTCCACACAAGACTACTGTCCTCTCTGCCACCCTCAAAACTGTTGTCAAGGCACACTTGTTCTCTCAGCTGCACTGCCTAGAATTCCTCATCTTCGTGGGGATAACAGCCACGTTACTTGTTATACACAGAAGCCACAGTGATTTAGCAGAATCTCTGTAGGTTGTTTTAGGTAACGCTACTGCCCTTCCAGAAAAGTGCACAGCTCTTTCCTGGGGAAGGGCAGGATTGTTTCTCCACATTACAGTTGAGAACTGAAGGAAGAAGTTTGTCAACCCAACCTGCTGCATCAGAACAGTATTTGCACCCACCTTCACATGACCTGTGACAGCACTCCTCATTGCTGCCTGGCCTCCCTCTCCCTCCCATTCACCTTTTCTCTGTAGATGCACTCCAGGCAACGTTCCTCATCCTTCAGCATGTTGTCAAGGTGCTCACTGCCAGCCTTCAGCTCCATTTCAAGAGGCACCGGGGCCATGGCCAAAGAGAGCTGGAGGTGATTCTGGAGGGATTTCTGGAGTGCTCCTTCCCGGTAGCTCTGCAGGAACCGGCGGCAGTTCTCCTGCTTGCAGAACTTGAGCTGCACTATCAGGTGTGGGTGGCTGCAGTGCACTTTGAGCATGTCCACACCATTCATGCTGCCAGTGGAGTCTGGCAGGGAGAAGTGAGAAGAGTCACTATCCAGGCATGAGAGCCCACCCAGACCCACTCCCATCCACCACCAAGCCTGCAATGGAGTAGCATTTGAATTCTCTTTGCAACAAAGTCCTCTGGGATGAAAAACCTGTATGTAAAACCAAGAGGGAAGGATTAAGTTTCTGCTGCCCTGCCACCACTGCTCTCCATGAAGTATGGAGTCCAACTGAAGACGTATGGAATTACATCCCAGGTAGTCACATCAACACAGTTCATTAGGGGAAGTTTCAAATTTGAGGTTTCATTTCCAGGGCAGAGATGGTTACGCTGAACTGGTAGCACAGGAAAGTTTTATAGATGAAAGCTCAGTTCAGCTCAGTGCTCAGTCAGTCTTCAGACCTTGTGACTGGAGTTTTATGCAGTGATGAAAGTCCTGGAAAGAGACCCAGTGTTTCCTCTCCAGCCCATGCCTAGAGGTAACTTTTGGGGGGCTCTGAGCATTCAAAGCATCTCACAAACAGCAAATGACAGAGCCAGCCACAGGAATTAAACTGCTTGAGACTGAGCCTTGACTTGGTAAGGTCTTTTGCACAGAGGATTAATTCACAGTAAAATATAAGCAAGGAGAAGCCAGATGTTAGAGTACCCTCTAACATCAGTGCAGAGGGAGCACGAGCGATGTGGACAACCGAAATTGCTAGGCACTCATTATTCCTTCTTCCAGCAAAATTTAATTTTTATTAGCTGTGCACATTGACCTTGTTTCCACAAGGATTTTGTATGCTGATGATGACAATTCAAAGTATGTGTTTTTCTCTTTTTTTTTGCAGCAGAGGTCCATAGGAGGCTGCTGTACCCACCCTCTTGGCCTGCCATTGCACGGGGCTGTATGGAGGCACCAGCTCAGACTGGCACTACATCATGTGTCGTGGCATAGAGGACAGTCCCAAGGCAAGGACAATACCATGCTTGGAGGACAATACCAAGGCAAGGCAGACTTGTGTGCTCCACATTAAGCAGGACAAGTGACCTGGCATTTAAAAGTATGGCATCTGACAGTGGCTTTACATGTTTACTGACTCCTGGTTGCATTGAAAAGTCTAGTTTGGACCAGATGTGTAACTGGGACACAAGCATTTTAATTCACTGTGGATGACCAGAAATGTCATTTTATCTCTTCCTTCATGCTGTTTTTTTGTGAGTGCTTATTAAACAAAACCTTCCATAACAGAGTAAGAAGCCTGGGGAGGAAAATCTTCTTAGACATGGAAACCTTTATGAATAGTGTACAAGACAGCTGTAAAGCTACCTCAAAAGACAGGACTTTGCATGCATTTCTTCACAAAACCTCAGACAGCTTCAGATTTCATGTCCTTTTCAGGTCTGAATAAGTATGGCAGGATTTCAGTTTTGTGGGTTTTCCTTTAAATGTGTGAGCAGATTCACATTCCAGTGCTACAAAGCAGCCATAAATCAAGCCTAACTGGATAACTGTATTAGGCTTCCTGCTGCTTCCCATCTTTGGATTGAGCTGCAAGATGAGCAGGACTGTATTGGATAAACTAGCTGACTTGGCCAGATTCATGATTACCAGAAGAAATTACAGAATAGTTACACAAGTCCAGTTAAACAATATAGACTGTGTGACAGGTAAAGAACATCATGAGAGTCATTCTAGGTTAAGTGTGACAAACTCTTCAAATTACTATTATCCTGCAGTGTGCTTGGATAAAGAGTAGATAGAGAAACATATAGTTTTACAGCTATTTGCATCTCAAGTCCTTTTTTGATGTAAATAGGAAGCTCATATAAGTGTGCCTGTTTATTTCTGAAAATAATTTATATTGGCTATCACTTATTTTAAAAATCAGCTTCTCAAAGCAGAAATCACGTTTCTGTGGTGGTATGATGACAGAAACTAAATCTTCTTTTATAGCAATTGCAATCTTTTCACCTCTTACATAAATGGGTTTAAACAAATATTCATAAAGTAGGAAAATTCATAGGATAGTTGAAGTTGGAAGGAAGCCCAGGCAGTGTCTAGCCCAATCTCCCATGCAAAGCAGGTTCAGCTCTGAAGTCAGAAGAAGTTGCTCAGGGCTTTATCCAGTCCCATTTGGAAAGCCCCCAGGGATGGAGAATACAGAGTCACTCTGGGCAACTGCCTGTTGTCTTCATGGGGAAGACATGTTCTCCTATCATCTCCTCTCATTCCTCATGCAACACTATGAAGAGTGTGGCTCCATCTCCCCCTCCCCACAGGTATCAGCTCTTTGGTAGGTCCCCTGAAGCCTTCTCTTTCCCAGGCTGAACAGGTCCAACTCCCTTAGCCTTTCCTCACAGGACAAGTGCTCCAGCCCCCAACCACCTTGGTGAACCTCTGCTGAACTTCCTCCACTTTGTTGCCTTTCCTAAACAGAGGATGAGCTTTCCTTACCCATGAGTGTGAGATTAAAGAAAGGCATGGCATTGTGTGAAGAGACGAGGCAGCACACCAAGACACAAGAGAGCACAGATACCTGCTAATGCCAACTTCAGTGCCTTGAACACACCAGGCTTCTCCTGGGAGCTTTCATAGAGAGATGGCAGAACAATGGTCTTGCACGTCGACTGGAGGAAGAGATAAGCGCTGCCGATCCAAGGAGTGGAGCTGCCTGCCATCTTCAGCACCCTACAAAATCACACGGGCAAGCTCAGACACCATAGGGAAAATGGCCTGATGCCAGGGGAGTGCTTACAGCAAACACTAAGCACAAGTATGTCACATTTATGGGCATTTACCCTTATTTCTTAGAGGAGTGCAGATGCTGTTAAAGCAAGTGTAATCTTTGAGGAGTTTAGTGTCACTCTCACAGCACAGTGGAACGTGGTGTCCCAAAGACAACACCTCACAAAGCTCTGCTTTCATTTTCCACTGGAGTCCATTCATTTTATAATCCAAATATACTACAAAGGCAAGAGTTTCAGACCTCGTGCCTCTGACCAGCCAGCTGACAAAGCCTGAAGATGCATAGTTGAAGTGCTCCAGTGTTGTTGCTAGGGCAGGGTCCCCGAAGGTCACAATGCATTCTGACACAGGCTCCAGAAGTCAGGAACAATTTTATTGTTTTAACATGGGGTTTTATATCTTTTTCAAAGGTGCTTACATAATAAATAAGCAAAACTATTGGATAAGAATCTTTGCCCAAAAATCCACCCAAGATGCTTGATTGGTTGGCAACACAAAAGTATAGAATACAATACCTTATAATATATCAACTATAGAGTTGTCAAGAATACAATGCTAGAAATAGTCTCAGTGTGCCTTGGCACATAAGACCGAAAGAGTAAAGTTATACCAAAAGAACAGGTCAGAACAGAACGGAACAGAGCAGAGCTGTCTCTCATAATTCCAAATCACACATAGCCTGATCTATACCCACACTCTAGGAGTCCTGGTTCTGTCACTTTCCCATGGATTGAAGCCCTATTGCATGCAGAGGTGTTTTGCCTGAGGTCCCAGTCCCCTGGTTGTCTTCAGTAAAGGGTATGTTACAGAGCCCCAGAGCTCTTGTAGCAGGACATGCTACACAGACAGGACAAGGAGTAATACTTTTAAACTAAAAGATGGTAGATTTAGACTAGATATAAGGAAGACATTTTTTACGAGGCTGGTGAAACACTGGCAAAGGTTGCACAGAGGGATAGTAGATGCCCAATTCCTGAAAATATTCAAGGTTTGGTTGGACGAGGCTCTGAGCAACCTCGTCTAGTTGAATATGTCCCTGCCCTCCCTTCCAACCAAAATCATTCCACGATTCTGTGACTCAGGGTTATTGATTATGCCCTTTACTGTTGTGCCCCTGCAGTGTTATCCCAGCAGATGAATTTTCCAGCCCGGTGAGCGCCGCCCCATCCCAGTCCCCACTCGGCAGTGGGGGGCCCCTCTCACCGCCGTGCGGTGCTTTAAAACCGCGGCCCCGGGCAATAAGTCACGTTTGTGACCATCGTTGTTGCCTTTTTCGCCGACTTCTGGCGGCGTCAGGCCGCTGCTGTTCAGTTCCTGTAACAGCCTCGCTGGGAGCGGGCTGTCCCTCAGGGAAAAGCGCTGGAGCAGCCGCCGGCCCCGCCGCGCTGTGCCGCCCGCGGGGACAGCGAGTGCCCCCGNCGGCCCCGAGGCCCGCGGAGGGCAGGGGCTGCTGCGGGGAAGCCCCGGCCGGGGCCTGTCGCGCCTTGACGCCTCCAGGTGTCCCCGCCACGCGTTCCCCGGTGCCTCCGGCAGTCGCACACCCGGCCTCGGCCCTTGGTCACTCGTGTAGGTGAGGTACAAACTAGAAATACTCTGTTCAGTGGCTTCAGAGCTGCCCATGGGCTGGGACCGCGTGTGTGTCCCCGGGCCGTGAGCGAGGGAGGCCGGCGGGGTTCCTTGAAGCCCCTACGTGTCTCGTGGTGACACACGCGAGGCTGGTGGGCCCTGGCTGGCACTTTCCCCCGTGGTGCTGCTAATGAGAGCTCGGACAGGTAGAGAGAATAAAGCAGCTTTTCCTGAGTCCATGAGAGACTCTGTGCTAAGCAAAGCAAGATTTGGGTCTCCATGACTCAGACGCGGGCAGCAGCCTCCTGCCCAGGCTGCGTCTGCCTTGTATAGGTGTCCTGTGAGCAGAGGGGCAACAGCAGCTCCCGTGTTTGTCCTGTTCCCAGCTGGCAAAAAGCTGGTGTGGGCCTGGGGCCAGATTTCATGCCCACCTGCAAGCTCCCATCACTTTGGCTTGGCAGTGATTTGTGCAAAATCTCTGGGGAACTGAAGTTCAAACAAAAGGAAGAAGTCTTGAAAAAGATAATTAATTTGTTTTCCAGAGGAAATCCAAGATTGAAATAGATCTGCGAAGGGGTTAATCTGGGCTGGCTCTCCTGGATGCTCTGGTTCACAGGATCAGATCCAGAGGTGTCAGGCAGCACCCACAGGCCCCTTCAGGGTGAGCGGGTGTGGCAGTGCCAGCACTTTTGGAAACCAGGCACTGTACTTGCTAACAGTTTAAGCAGGTGAATTCATGCATCTAAGGGTTGATGGGATGTCTGGGCTCATTTAACCCAAATCTTCCCCTTCAAAAAGCAAACCTGAAGCAGCGTTGACTCCCAGAGTCATGTGGGAACCACAGGATGAGTTGCTGTGGGGAGCATCACCCACCCACGTGGGTGATGCCCAAATGTTTACACGAAAATGTAAACATTTTCTGCCTGAAGCTAATCTGTGTGCTGTATATTGTGGGGGTAAAAAAGAAAAAGGGTAGCCGAGACCCGAGTTTCTCCTCTGCTAACCCTTGCTGGGTGCATGCTTTCAGGGAGCATCCATGGGGCAAAATTGAAATGCTTGATGAGCACTTGGGGATTTTCATCCTATTCTTTCCCACTCGGGAAGTAAAGATGGCAGTGAGGCTGCAGCTAAGTGGGGCTCAGCTGGCACAAGGTTGGGGCATCAGGGTTCAGTGGCATGTGTGCCTGGGGAATGTGTGGCTGGGGTAGGACAGGCTGAGCAGGTGGTAATGGGGGGAACTCACTGTGGCTGACTGGGATTGGCCTGAGCCCTCTGTCCTCACTGGGGTGGCCAGTCCACGGTGCTCACAGAGCATGGCCCCTGCTCCTGGCTGATCCAAACCCATTCAGCTACTTTAACACTATTAACTTTGCCTTTCTGCCTGCCTTCCTGTGCTCTTCAGCTTTTCCAAGCAATCACCACAGCTAAAAATTAACTCTTACTGTCTAAAAGATTCAAAGTCCTTCTTAATGGCTCCAAAGGCTTTAAAGAGATCATAAAATGCAAGGAGCTGAACACACGAGATCTCATGTAAGGCCTTTGTCTGGTTTAACATTTTGGCAAATGTATATTAGAGACAGTATTAAAATTAGAAAAGCAGGGTCCAAGCTGTCAAGGTGATTGTCAGACAAAATGGCAAAAGATGCCGAGTTCCCAGGAAGGAAGCAGGACGGTGTCAATTGGCTGCTCTAGCCTGGCTGGGGGAAAGGGGCTGATATGATGGTAGATAAGATAGTACAGCTGCTATGCTGCTCACACTCAAAATAACGAGTCACGCTTCAAAGCAGCATTTTCTAGAAAAATGTGCAGTTGTGTTCCTCTCTGTACTATGCTTTTTGCGTCGCTGCTCTAGATTTGCTTCACGGTTTTCAACTCTTATCCTCCTTTGTCTGGATGTACAGGTTTTCATTTAAATGAAACCTGTGATGCTGACATAATGCTGTGACTCTAGAACCTGGGGATTCTGAACCAAGAGGGCATGTCGTGAAATTTGGAGAGAGATTGTGAGACTTGGCCCATGCTACAGTGCTGGCCTAGGAAGGGGCTTGTTTGCTCTTAAAAATCCCATGCTTGGTCATGAAAGGGCTGAAAAAATATGTCATGGTGGTGGTTTTGTTTGTACAGAAATCTAGAAGATGGAAACAACACATTTTGGAAGAAAATGAATGAAAAAGGTCTGGTACTCTGAACCTCAGCCTTCTTTCCAGGTGCTTATTCTCCTGCATTATAGTTCACAGGAAAGGTTGATCAAAACGTGCTTTTCCCTTTTTATGTTGGACATGTATAAATGCAGTTTCTGCAAACTGGAGTCACAGTCATAAAATGCTTTCTTTCCAAACCATAACGTCTCACCACACACAAGGACCATTGTCATTAATCTGCTGGTTTCTACTCTAGGCCTTGTGTTGCACTATCAGTAAAAAATGGATATGTGGGGCTGTTTTCTGTGCAGAGCTTCTGCTTGCAAAGAGGTTTTTTTCCCCAACAGTTTGAGAAATCTGTCTCAGCTTTTTGAATACCAGTGCAGTAGTACTAGAAAATTCCCTTGCATTTTTATTACTCAGAGTAGCAAAAACTCATTGTAGGAAAATGGTCCTTTTTTTCCCCCAAAGCTTTGATTTGACATCTTTAACTCTTGAAAAGTACCACCCAGCTTCTTAGCATTGATCAAAATAACCTGTGTAAAACAACTGGCCAGCAGATTTTCCTCATGTTTTTGTATTTAAATTCAAAAATTGGTGAAATTTCAAGTTTGAATTTTTTTTACCTCTTCTGTGGTCCAGTTGCATTGACTGTTAAATGAATCCTAATGTGTGTCTGTGTCTCCCTGTTGCTTTGTTTTTTTCAACAGAAACCCTTGAGAATTAATTGCAGTTTTGGAAGTCCAAATATTCTATTATCTTTCTCTTCAAGATAGATACACAGTCTCTCAAGTGTGCAGACAATGGGCTGCAGTTGTTTCTTCTGTGTATGTTTGGCATTTCACAGAGATCAGGTGAGAGGAATGTGTCCAAGCATCTTTGCAGGAAATACCAGATCATTGTTCCCAGTGCATATCAAACATTTACACCACTCTACTATGACATTATTGACATTGTGACTTCTGTATGTGATGATGTTATCTTGCATGACTAGCACCTGCTTATATAACAGATAAATTTGTGTTGTATGCTGAGATTTTTCAGTCACTGATGATGATTTGGGTTTTAGGGGAAATACTGCATTCTTAGGTACATTGTTCTAAGTTGCCCTTTGAAAATGGCAAGAGAAAAGTTACTGAATTGTTATCCATATCATGACACTTGCTTATCTTATGGGCCTTTCTGGTGACTGATTCTTCTCACCTCTTGACTCCTTTAGTGTTTGGCCTTAAGGGACTCTGCAGGCATCAGGTGAGAGGAACTCTATTTCATTTTTTAACAGGAATGTTAAGCTTAGCGTTTGCAAGTTTTTGCTAAGGACCTCAGGAAAATTTAATTTTGATTTCACATTTTATTATGTTATTTGAAGAGCAGTTTCTGAGTTGAAATGATCCTAGCATTAAGCTCTACTGTGAGCATGTATTTATAGCTGCCTAAAGCATTTATATTAATAATAAAAGAATATTAGATTCTATACATAGCTGATCTAATCACCCTCTCTTCTCACCCAAGAGACAAATAATTTCTGTTGGCAAATAACACGGAGTCTGTAACCAGCTTACAGTTTTGACAGCCCTGAGGTCTGGCCAGCCCTTGTTCCTCTATACCAGCCAAAGTTTAGGACAAGAAAAATCTGAAATAACAGTTCAGGTGGTTCCACAAACCTGGCATTGCTGTGTCTGGGCATCCCACAGACTCTGGGCAGGTGGATTCACTCTGATGACTTGCTCACCTCCCAGCATAAGGTGCACAGCACGTGTTCCCTTTGCATGACGCTGCGTGTTTATTCACAGCTCTGCGAGATCGGCTGCAGTGCATTTTCATTCTGTGTATTGTTCTCTGGGGCTGGTGATGCCATCGCATTGTGCTGAGTTTTTAAGAGTGTGAGCAGCACTGCTGATGTGACTCCCTGGACGCCTACTTTCCACTGGCCTGGGATAAAATTCGGTGGTTCATTCTGTGCCGGACGCAGGCGCGTGCAGGGAGACAGGAGCACTGAGAGCATGGGGTTAGTGTAGCTGGGACACTGAAAAACTATGCAGGATTCACCCAGCTCTCTGGTGATGGATGGATACTCCAGCAATGTCCCAGCCTTCCTAACAAAACTCTGGACGTTGGTGGAAGATCCTGAAACAAACCATCTCATCTGCTGGAGTTCTGTAAGTACAGGGACTATCGGGTGTCACTAATGCCTGCAACACCAGGGAAGGCCCAGGGGCGAGGGCCAAGCAATGCCTGGCACAGCAGCTGCCCTTTGCTTTGCAGGTGCTGCCCAGCAGACTGGGAAAGTGCAAGGACTGGGAGTTCATCACAGGGCCTTTTGCATATTCTTGCTGTTATTTACTTGCAATATTGTGGCTTTTCTGTTTCAAAGGGACAACTGTTTTGGGAGTGGTTTAATAAAAATATTTACACATTTCACTTGAAACATCTTAAAAGGTCTGATATTCTAATTCTAAAAATTAGAATCAGACCCTTCGAGAGAGAGGTTTCTCACGTTGTTTGAATCTGCAGCTCTCTAAAATTTTCCAGAGAAGGTGCAAAGACCTTAAAAAATTTCACTGCTGTTTGTATTATTTCACATGTGTTTCTTAGCAGCCTTTCACAAATGTCTTGGGAGAAGGCAGCAGATAAATAGCATTCAGATCTTAGACTCAAACCTAGAGCTTAAACAAATCTCAGACTGGCCCCCTAAATCACTCATTTTGGAGGAGGTTTACTTGATTTTTCAATGAGTCTGTTTGATGAGCGTGGTGACGTGTATATATTGTCTGTACAGCTTCATAGGGATAGATTGCTTTGAGTTTTTATTTGTCACTGAGGCATTAATATACTAAGTACAATCACAGAATTAAAATGATTTATTCATCCCCTTCATACAGCACTTTGATACCACATTATGCTTTTGACCTGACTGGGATTTGCTGCAAATATCATGATTTGTTTACAGCAAGGGGTTATCAGATAAACTATTTGCATAAACTTGTTCTTCAAAATCAAGAATCTATAACAAAAGCAGATTTAAAGGGGAGGTGTAAAAAAAGTTTAAAGCAGTCTGCCATATGCTTGTGTCCAGTAGAGTTTTCATTAAAAACTTGAGATAGGGTTTGAGCCGCATTGTTGTCATAGCTGTGGTTGCTTTGATGCTGGTATTACATGACCATACTTCTGAGAACCACCAAGTTTTGGTATCATGTGTTTTAAATAAGGATTTTCAAACTAGGAATGATCTTCCAACCTGTATAAATAGCCTCCTCTCTGTTACACTTTAAACATTGTTATTTTTGACTGACCACCACCACCTGCTCTTCTTTCCTGAAATCTAACATAGGCTACTACAACTACATTCTTGGAGGTTTGGTAGGGCTTTTAGATGTTTAAATTTCCCATTGTTGCAGGTTATCATATTTCCCATATCCTTCATCTTCTGTACATCAGTGATGTTGGAGCTGAGAGACTGTGTTTTAGAAAATAGGACCTATAAGGACCTATGAACTGTTTCTTAGCAGGAAGAAGAGATGGAGAGGAGATATAGTAATGGTTTATATATACACTACAGGCTGTTGTAAGGTGGAAAGGAAAAGTCTGCTCTCTATGTCCCTGGTAGATTGGACAAGAAATAATTCAATTATTTTTTTTAATGGAAGATGCTGTTAGGAAGAAGTCTTGGCAAATTCAGGAAGTAGCACTTGTCCAGTCAGAGCACAGGGTGTCTGTCGTTGTGGGTCTGTCAGAAGCAGTTAAGATAAGCATCTGCCCTGATTGTCATGTTGCAGAGTCAATTTTGCTTTGGGCAGAGAAGACTTTCAAAGCTTCTCCCAGCTTGTGCTCTCATGGTGTAAGACAGGGAAGGCACAAATGCTGTGTGGGAACAAGCTGGCACATGCTCAGTTCATCAGTGAACACAGTAACTCCAAAGTCTCTTGTGTCTGTAGGAGATACTCTGGGTGTGCCAGCTCCTGAGAACGTTGCAGCCCTGAATTCACAGGAATGATCTCTCAAGAGAGGCCATCCTGAGGTGTGAAGTACACTGAACCCTTGTGCTTCTCATTTTCCATCAGTGAGTCCAGCCTGGGACAGACAACTGTATCCCAGAGTAAGGAGGCAGAAGCACAAGGAAAGCAGAAAAAAAAATAAACCATCTTTTATCCTAGGGCAGCTTTTGCAGTGTTGGGAAACCCTGTCAAGTCTGCAAGCTCTGTGAGGGTAATTCCAGCATGCAGGTTATCAGTGAATCTCTTAAGTGCTTCATTAGCCTTTGCTTTGCTGCATGGGGTAAGGAATGATAGGAAAGACACTAAAAATGGTCAAAGGGCACTGCTGAGGGACACAGTCATGTTCTGTGTTCGCAGCAGTGAACAAGGAGCAAGAAGTGCAGCTGACCCAAAATTGCATGTTTGTGGGTGTTAATTGTTAGAGCTGCCAGATGAACCTGAGCACATTTGGTGATGAAAATGTAGTGGGAACCAGTAGGGTGGCAGAGTTTGCCAGCTGGCTGTTTTCTGGTGGCCATGGGCAAGCTGCAGGCACTCACCAGCCCCTTCTTAGTCACTGAGCTTTCTCGTGGCCCTGATTGCACTCCCTGTTTAGAAACTTCCAGGCTGCCCTGAGTGCAGCAATGCAGCTCCAGACCCTGTGGTGGGTATGTCGTGGGACCCACACACCACTGGTATTCCCTTACTGCACACAAAGGCTGAGAGCTCTTAGGCAACACTGTCCTTCTCTGTCACTAACCAGCCCACCATGAAATACCCACCTGAGCTGACACACCACTGACTGCTGGTAATAACACAGAACACAGCAGGAGGATGACTGTGGCGTGCTGTTATCCCTGCTAACATCCTGCAGAGCCTGGTGTCTTTAGCTGGCTATCCCTCAACACTCAGCTGCAGCTGAGCTGGTAGGTCCCTAATATCTGCTGATGTCTTTGCACTGACATAGCTGTCAGCAGGTAGAAGGCCAGGCAGGGAAAGCACGTGGCCTGCAGTGCGTCTCTCTGACAGCAATCCCAGGCAGTTTGCCTTGTTTTGCTGTCACGGATATTTGCACTGCAACCCCAGAAATGGATATTATATCTGGTTAACATGCCTGTTGCTAGTTTGAACTGCAAAGCATGACTGTCAACATTTTGCGGGTTGCCCTTGTGGCTGTGTACTTTTAAAAATAATCAAGAAAAGGTGTGTAGACTTCTGGCTCAGTGTGGTGTCTCCAGACATGATTTGGTTCTTGCCTTGCTGTGTTTCTTGTGCCATGTCTCCAGGCAGTGCTTCCTCTGGGACTGCTGTGCTCTGGAGTAGATAGGTTGGAGTTAGTCCTGAACAAGAAGACTGAGGGGTTATAACAGCAATTCCCACTTTTCAGGCCTTCTTAAGACTCCATAGTCCTTCTGTGAGATCCACACAAGGGGAAACAATCACAGGCTACCAGCTATTTGGACACTAAAAGTCAGTGGTTTCTTTATCCCACCCACATCTCACAACTAAGCAGTGATAAAGCTTAGTAGAAAATGATCAAACCTGCAGCTGTAGAGGACTGACTGTGCCAGAATTGAGACAAGTATATCCATCAAGGGCTTTTGTCACTCGTCTTAGCTTCAAGGTGCCAATTCAGAGAGCGTGACTTCCCCTGCTGTAGGACTCCTTCTGTGCACCTCTCGTGGTCGAGGATGTTCCTCTGACTTCGCTTTTGTCCTTATCTCCTTTGCAGAATGGCACCAGCTTCCATGTGTTTGACCAAGGACGCTTTGCCAAAGAGGTGCTGCCCAAGTACTTCAAGCACAACAACATGGCCAGCTTTGTCAGGCAGCTGAACATGTGTAAGTGCCCCCTGGGCCCTGCAGACACGGGGAAGTGACAGGAGGTGCAGGTGGGACAGGAGCATGGCAGAGAACTGTGGAGAGAAAAGTTGGGGTCTCATGTATATGACTTACTGATTTTGACAAAGAGCATCTGCCTCTCAGATCCCAGGGAACTGGTTTCCTTGCATCTACCCTAAATTGCAGCATGGAGTTTCTGTTAGATTGTATTTTAAGATGTGAGCTAAGAACTTTCAGCTACCAGGTGTTCCACTTCTCTTGCATCAATTTGTTGACCTGTTATTATTTATTTTTATTCTATATGGAGCTTTGCCCAGCAGCCTGATACTGCAACACTTCCCCTCAAAACTGCTGCTTTTCTGGGCCACATGTCTGGAGTTTTTCCATTTCACCAGCTGTATCCCTGAACTAATAACGGACAGTACTTCTCTCTGCAAGCCTTGCCTTGCTGAGCAGACATTTTCACCCCTTAAAGGACGTTTAGGTCTGGTTTTCAGCCACTTCTACATCATGACTGTTTTACATATAGCTGTTTTCTGATAGTTCTTGGAATTTTTTCGATGAGTAATTTGCAAAGTTCCTCAGTCAAGTTTTAACTTTGCTATTTCATTGTACAGTAGCATTATTGTAAATTTTAGTCCAGTCCTTAAATACAGTTTAGAAACCTTTTTGGACTTCAGAGAAGTATTCAAAGCAGATTTCCAAATGTGCATGTGACTCTTTTTTCCAAAAGCGGCACTTGATGATGGTCTGCGCCTTTGAAAAACCTTCCCCTGAATCCCTTGGTTTGCAAATGGAACCAGAAATTCCTAAGATCCAGCATTTCGATGCCTGGCAGACCAAGATGCCCATGGTGGCAAGGCTTTCATGTTAGCAGGAGTGGCCAGTGGGATGCATGGGACTCTCCATCACACTGGGGTTCTTGTGGATATGGCCCAAAGCATGCCCAGCTGTGGTGAGGGGGCACGACTGTGCCCTGAGCACGAGCAGCTCAAAAAGTGAGGAGAGTGAACAGAAGTGTCCTCAAAAGCAATGGGGGTGGGAGGTGAAGAGGGTGCAGGGGTCTGTCGGCCCTTCACCCCTGTCCTCTCCATGCAGATGGCTTCAGGAAGGTGGTGAACATCGAGCAGGGGGGTCTTGTCAAGCCTGAGCGGGACGACACTGAGTTCCAGCACCTCTGCTTCCTGCAGGGCCACGAGCACCTCCTGGAACACATCAAGAGGAAGGTGAGGGGTGCTGGGTGGGCAGGGGGAATGTGCACCTGCCACGTCCTGCTCATTGTAACTCCAGCATCTCCCTGTGGTCTCATTCCTGCCCTCTCCACATAAATGTGCAGCTGGGGTGGGGGTCCTCAGTGAGCAGGGCTTGGTTTTCTTAAGAGTTTTGACTGTATTTTTTTTCTCTGTTGCTTAGTATCACAAGACCTTCACACAGTGCTGCATGGCCAGGCTTGCTTCCCATCTCTCTGCATTTGAAGTGTTACCCACTTTCCTAGAGAAATACGGTGTAACTCCTGTGGGGTCCCTGACAGCCTTCTCCTGTTCTTACAGAAGAGAGAACCACCTCCTGCCCTCTGTTTTCCATCTTTTAACCTGTTATGAATGCCCCAGAAGGGCTGTTTTCTTACTGAATTAGCACAGGAACTTCAGAAAAGGGACTTCAGCAAAAGCCTTTTGGAAATCCAAAAGTAGTATGTCAATTTGAAGCATTGCTTCAGATTCATACCTGTAAAACATGAGGCTGGGTTGAGTATCTCTGTGGAGTGGAAAGATTAAATCAAACAATCTAGTTCAATTTCTCTCTGGCCCTCGAAATACTTTTGTGTTTCCCCCAGCCTGATTTGAAGTAGGTCCCCACTCTGGCAGGGAATGTTCTTCTGCCAGCAGACCCTCTGTACAAATAGATTTGTCCTGCACTTTGCTCTATTTCATCCCTTTGGACCTTGCAATAGTACTCTAAGGATAGTTCAGACTCCTGTGCACATTGCCTGTCCTCATATTTCAGCCCATTGGAGCCCGGCTGGTGACAGTCCTGCACCTGAGCCACTGCAATGACTCTCTCAGTCCATGGCCTTCTTGCATTGATAAAATCCACCTTTGATTTTTATTCCTCAGGTGTCAGTAGTGAAAAGTGAGGAGACCAAGATGCGCCAGGAGGACCTCAGCCGGTTGCTATACGAGGTACAGATACTGAGAAGTCAGCAGGAGAACATGGAGTGTCAAGTGCAGGACATGAAGCAGTGAGTTGAATCCTACTCAGGCTGCTTCTTATGGGCATTTGCTTCTCTGGAGTTGTGGATTGTGGGGAATGGTTGACAGGAGGAGCCTTACACGCCTCCCTCCCAGGGAGCACGTGGTGAGCCAGGGACTGATCATAGGGACTAGATCTGTTGAGACAATAGCACATAGAATTTCTGTGCACACCTGATCTACAAAATATGAATTAATGCTCAGCTTCTCTGTCTTTATATTTTCCCTTTACAGATTAGGAAGGCACCGAGGAGGTCATGTAGGAAATACGTGTATAACCTGGGAACTTAACTCAGATAAATATTTCCTCCAGATAGAAATGATGGTAGAAATGTAACTCTCTCACATGTGGAAGACTCCTTGGCAGAAATGTGGTGGAGTCCATTCCAGCTATTAAAAAATTTTAAAAATACCTCTCTGCCATCCTCCACCTCCAAAATTTATGGCTGACCTAAAAAATATAGTATGTTATAGTATACAGCACAAGAACTGCTGTAGTGTTTACATGTGTCCATGGACTCATATCTCTGGAGACTGTGTCTTCTGCCTTTGCCAGAATTATTGTATAAGAGCAAACCAAGCAGACACAATGCTTCCTGCATGTGGCTGCCAGACCTCCTGCTGTCAGCGACTCTGGGATTTTCTGATTCAGACATGTCACTAGAATTTTAGTAAACGTTTAAAAAGCACGTGAATAACCAAAAAGACCCAAACCTTTCCCTTATAATGAGAGTGATGTTCAACACTGACATCCTGGGCCTTGAGAGAATGCTGCATACTGGGAAACTTAAATCCAGCCAGCACCTTACATACAATGGATAAATACTTTTATCCTACACTAATTTTTAATGACTCCCACACTTAACACATGCAGGAACTGGCACAGGTACAGTGGCAATGAGTTTCTAGGCTTGTGTTTGCTTTAATTTTAAGTAATTCCAGTATGAATTGTTTGGCCAGTTATTTGATTTTAACTTATTCTCCCTTTTAATTTGCTTACTCCCTCCCTCCATCTGGCAAAAGGCAAAATTGCATTCAACTGATGAAAAGAATACAATTTTAATGAATTATGACAGAGGAGAAATCCCAGGCTGAAACCATGTCAAGAAATTTACACTGGTAAAGAACCATTAGAACATAACTCCAGTACAAGCTGTCAGACTAAGGAACACTGCTTTGCTGAAAATCTTGTCAGTGCCAGTAGAGAAAGTTCACTGTGAAGATTCTTGCTGTAAAAGCTGCTCTGCTGTGGTCTTTGTAGCCCCGGACCTTATCTAGTATCCATCCACACCAGAAAGACTAAAAAGCAAAAGGATTTATCAGTTTCACCTGTATGATAGGTTTTGCTGGCCTGATAGTTTTTGCACATCCATATACTCTGGAGATAAATTGATTGGCAAAAGCTTTTGCAGCACAGATTTGGCTGGCATCCAGATTTGAGGGCAGGACAGTAAATAAACTCTGCATCTCTCCATCCCACTTACTGAGGCTGCCTGTTAAAGAACACCTTTCTGTGTTCTGAGCTCCCTTCTGTGCTGCTTCATTTGCAGACAGAAAATAAATTTTCTCTGTACAAGCTGGGCACAGGTCTGTGCTGGGTTAAATAAGTCACTCCTCTAATAAAATCATTACAGTCCTCCTGGTTCAAGGCTCTGAGATTAAGAAGCATCTTTTTAGCTGCTCCTCCAGGAACTCCCAAACATGCCTTTGTTCCACCATGTGTATGAGGTTTCAGCAGGTAGGGATGCACAGGGTCTCTCTCTATCCATAGGATCATATTGTCTTTGGGACCACCAGGGCTGTTGTGGGGAGGTTGGACTTTTTTGGCTCTTGTAAAAGGATGGTCTTAGTGATCCAAATAATTCAAAGTCATAAATCAGGCCTTGCTGAAATTCTGAGTTTGGCCCAAGTGTTCCACAAAAACTAAACGCACCTGTTGTCTTGTTACCTTCTCCTATAAATGCTGGCTTCTCTTTATTTGTTTTTCCTCCATGCTTTGGTCTATAGTTCTTTTGAGGTCAAGGAAGAACAAGGAAGGAAATTGTGTGACCCTGTTTGAGACACCTGAAAAGAGCCAAGCACAGGAGCCCCAAAGTGAGACAGACTTTGCACAGCTGGATCTGCTGTACATCATGGCAGCACCATGGGCTGGTGGGATGTTTCTGTGCTCACAGAAAATTTCTGTTTCACTTTTAGGCAAAATGAAGTTCTTTGGCGGGAAGTCGTTTCTCTCCGGCAGAACCACTCACAGCAACAGAAAGTGATCAACAAGGTAATGGTCATATACAATCCAAACTCACTTGTCCTGGTCTATGTCCTCCTCTGATTTTTTTTTATTTTACCCCATAATCTCCACACTCTGATATCACAATATTTGATTTTCCCATTTTTTCAAGTTGTGTTATACTTTTACCTGTGCTATGGAAAGAGGTCATTAACAAAGCACAGACTCGATTTTAATTTCCCTGTCAGTCCTTGCTGTGATGTTAGAAACCCCTCTTTTGTTGAAGTCCTGAGCAAGAGAGTACAACTCTCATTAATTGCCCTGTATTAACTGTGTTCTGGTTGTACTGACAGCTTTGGGCTCCCCAAATCTTTCCTCTTTCCTTTTTAGAAGAGGGGATCTCCCCTCCTGCCAGCACCAAAGCTGCAGGCAGCAGAGTGGCCAGCCATTCCCCCATTGGAGGAATGTAACAGAACTACTACATTTTCTGGTGTTACTGGTATAGTCGAGGAATTAATGTACAACCTTTTAGACTGTGGAGCCACCTACCTTAAAATCTAGCATGACCAGTATAGAAAAGGCCTCTCCAGTGACTCCCAGATGGTGCTGACATGACTGAGCACGTCACATTTCCCAGTGCCTGAGAGCCATGTTCTGACCCTCACGTGGCATCACTGAGTCATAGGACTGGATGCACGAGGCTATCAAAGCCTTCCTCCAGCTCTGAGGCTGAACCAGCCACACAACTCATTGTAGAGTCTTTTATGCAACTCTATTTTGTTATATTGAGCAGTGAGTAAGAGCCAGCTGTGATATATAATAATAATGCTCTCTTTGTTTGGAGGTCAAAGCAGAGCATTAAGTTCAAGCTGACCTGGGAATATGTTGCTAAGTGATTCCTCTCCAAAGCCATTCTGCATCCTTTTTAGTGTCCTGTTATATCAACACTGAATTTCACAGAGCTGAAAAACTCAACTGAAAGAGCTCAGACCTCCATTCAGGGTCTCCCCTAGTGAGTTGCCTCTTTCACTTGCAAAGTCTTTGTCAGACTTTACAGCACCTCTTATAAACATCTCTGAAGACTTTAATGGAGCCCAAGTCTAACTCCAGGCCTGGGAATGTTTGCATATGCACTTGACAGGCATATTCCTAGGTCTGATAGGACCATCTGTAGTTCTTTATGCAAAGAAGTGGAGAGGGAAAGCCCTGAACACATGTATCCAGCAGTCTCTGCACAAAGCAGGCACCTGCTGTGTCCCCTGAAAGCCAGACAGGCTGTTTGAGTTCTTGGACAGCTTACTTCTGTTTCAGGCTCCAATGTCTCATGCAATTTGGCTCCTATATTTCATGGCTGCTCCCAGCTTTGGGGTGCTGTTGGGAGGGAGGAATGTGTGAGACAAGAATGGCTGCGAGAGCACGGAGTGCTGAATCACTCTGCTGATTAACACTGGATTTTGATCTCTCCTGACAGCTGATTCAGTTTCTGTTTGGCCAGCTCCAATCAAGCCCTAGCAGCACTGGGATAAAGAGGAAGCTGTAAGTACCCTTGTGTGGTGCGCACACGCTCACGGGTGCATAATGCTGCCCCCTCACTAAAAGCACAAGCTCAGCTCGCCCAGGCAGGCGGTCACCGGACCAGGGCTCCATGGTGATGGGAAATGAATGGGCTGAACTGCCGAGTCAGACCTGCTGACATGCCCCATTCACTGGTCTTTAGAGAAGCACCGTGTCAGCTCGTGACCTTTATTTGAGGAACACAGAGCGCAATGGGAGATGGGAACACTAACTAGTGGGAGGCTAAAGGGCAGGACCCCACTGCTGGTCCTACGGGTTCCAGTTTTGCCACTTGACATCAGTAGGAGCAGGGCTGGGCCCAGTCAGCCCACAGACACCTTTAGTTTGACCCACAGTCACTGAATGTGGTGTGTGTCTAACATAGGTATGGTGGCATGTAACCTGCAAGCCTTACAGAGAAGGTGAGGAAAAGTTTTAGCTAAGGGGTGTCTTTAGGTAAGCTCTTCAAGGCAAGTAAATAGAGGAACTTGAATTAGAAAGCTTAGTGCCTTCTAGGAAAGCTGCTATGCCTTTCTTGCTCTGTGGTGCTTGTGATCTAAAGAGGGTAGAGGGACTACTGAGTGGAATTTGCCTTTGTGGCTTAGGCTGGGGGCAGTGACCTGCCTACAGTTCTCACCTTTATTACCCCATGGCCTTTCACAACTCAGAAACTTCTCCATGCTGCAATGATGGGAGCCAGACTTCCCATGAGTGGCTTCTTGAGGGAGTTAATTTTCTTTAAGTCAGTGTCCTTGTTCTCAACTCTTGCGAGGATTGTAAAGTCAACACAGGATTGGATGAAGGAGTCCATAATCTGTACAAGCAAGCTGGGTACAGTTACCAAATGTTCTTTATTCTGTATCTTTAGCTAATATCATAGAATAGAAAAAGGTTATTAAATGGGCTATTAGTCAACACTGAGGTCTAAAGCACTGTGGTCACTTTGTCCTGCTCTATGATGTCCTTCTCTGTGGGATCTGATTGGAGCCTGAGCAAACCCATAATCTCTCCCAATATATCCAACTCCAGCGTCTATAGGATGAAGTAACCTAGGAATTATCTTCTGTTAAGCCTCTTAGAAATTACTATGGAAAAAGCTGTTGACTTTCCCTGGTGCCTTCTGTCAAGTCCCTGTCTTCTAAATGCACACTGAAGATGCTTCTCCTGACTGTGGGACGGGAGATGGAGAAGAGGAATTTTCTAGGCAGTTTTATAGGATCATCACAACAATAGCAATAGTGGGTGTGTAGCAAAATATACCAGTTCCCATCTTCTCTGGGTTTGTATCACAAAACCAAGGTCTGCTACCCAGGAAGTTTTATGATGGAAAAGCAGTGCCATTTTGAGGCTTCTTCTAATTTTCTCTTGATTTCAGTCATTTACTGGACACAGACACTCCCGCTACAGGACCAGCCCATAGACCTACTTCTTGTTAGTGACCATCTGTAATGGCCTAGTCAGTAATTTTTTAAAAGCCCATATGCAATGAGTTTGGACTGCTCTGCTTTGTGTTTCTCTTTGTTTTATTACTTAGCTAGTGGGTGGCACAGGTTCTTTTCATGCAGTGCTATGTATGGAGATGTAGTTTTGCCAGAGAGGCTCTGAGTGTGAGGGAGCTGGTAAGAAGGCCAGATTCCCAGTATTGCAGTAATCATGTCAGCATAGCTACCTCCAGTAAAACAAGCTGAAGATCAACCCTAGAGTTTGAAACCACTAGCAATTAGAGGTATGAATTGAATTTGTTATTTTACTTGTGTCTTTCAAATAAGATCTAGAAAATACAGACTATACCTTCTCTATATACTTAATGCTCTTTTTTAATGATGACCTTCTCCAAAACTGTTGTTTCCCTTCCTTGTCTGTAACACTGGACAAGAAAGACCCTTACAGCTGAGAAAAAACAGAGTGCCCAGGGGAAAAGAGCCCTTGGCTGAGAGACATTTCTTGTATGAGCAACCAGGAGCCAGTCAGTATGTGCTAGAAAACAAATCTGTTTCTCTTCACAGACCTCTGATGCTTGACAACGGGATCTCAGCTCCACCAGTGTCCAAGTTCAGCCGGCACTTGTCTACAGACCCTCTCCATGACCCCTATTTCATACAGTCGGTAGGTTTGCACCAGCCTCTGAGCTTTGTGGGATTGCTTTGGCCAGGGTGGGAAAATAGTGCAACAATAAAGATTATGGAGTAAGTAATTTGTCAAGTTTAGCAGTGAAGAAGAGAAGAGGTTTGCAAAGCTGAGTGATATAATTTCTTCAGCTCTCCAGTTTGAGGGATATCTGCATGTGCTTGTGCTGCTGTGTTCATGTGGGAGGCCAGGGGCTGTGAGGGGAAGGGCAGACCCTGACCACCAGACTCTTCTTGGCGTTACCCCACCCTGTTTCTCCTCGAGGGAAGAGGGGAAGAAGCATGTTCTGGAAGTACTATGATCTTTCTGACCAGAGCCACATTTTTGTAGTCGCTGAGGGATCCCCACCATCCCTCTAACCCACCACATGAGATATCAGACACTTCTGTCATGCACTTAAAATACATGGACTGACATGAGAGACCAATACTGCCCTGTTGGGCTGTGTTGGATCTTTCCCTCCGAGGAAGATGAGCAGTCTAGGCAAAATGTCAGACATGGTTAAACCTCTTGGTAGCTGACACTTCAGTCACAGTGCTTATTTCACACCTGCACCTCTGTGCGGTTGGAGGAAAGGTGAGAGGAAATTATAATGTTGCACAGTAGGTAGAAGCTTTGTTGGTTTCTGTACAGGGTGGATTCAAGGGCCCAGTGAGTAAACCTTAACAACCTCAGATAGGGCTTGGACTTGTTCTGTGGCTCAGAATGATAAATCTATATGATTTTTACTTTCCTTTTAGCCATCAACAGAACCTGCTTCTTGCTTAAACAGCCCTGGCATTGCTGGAGGACCCATTATATCTGATGTTACTGAAGCATCACCATCCAACATAATAAATATGCAGTCCCCTCCTGAAAATGACAGGTAAACATGTTTGTGATTAAAAATACAGAGAGTCATGTATGGACATACTTATGCAACTCTTCACAAGAGTTTTTCCTGACTGTAATTCTACCAAAGTTTCTGTCTGACTCACAAATCTCTATAGAGATGGTGGGATGGAATACTTATTTCCAGTTTGCAAAGTGGGGCAGATTTTCAGAATTAGAAAGGGGTAATAACAGCATAACTTTCAAAACAAAGTTCTGAGTCTCATGCTGAGAACTTCCACCTCACCTCTTTGAGAAATATTCCGTGTTTCTTTATATTTTATTTTCAAGACAGAGGCTGTCTCAGACCTTATTAAAAAATTAGATACTAACACTTGTTGGATTTGTTAAGAGAGAGAAAGGAGGTTTTCTTTTGGCTTTGGCAAAGAAGAAACAATCAAATTTTACATCTTTCTGCTAATGAGAACAGAAAGGTTGCATCACAACTTCCGATGTTTGACAACTTTTCTGTGAAAAGGCCCCAGTAGCTTAAGAACTGAATGCAGAGGTATTTTAATGCTTATCTCTTCCTGCCACAGATACGCAGTGTATTTAGGGCTAGTAGCAGAATAGCTACAGCTATGTCAGTGGAAAGTAAGTAGTCAGATGAATCATGGAAACAGTTTCTCAGGCGTAGAGGCAAGGCAGTTATACTCTAGAAATTGCCTGTAAATCTGCCACATAATTGAAACCGTAGCCATAAAATTAACTGGAAGCATGTAAAGAGCCTCAGATTAATAAAAAAATCCAACCCTGGAAGCCATTTCTAAAGCAGAAAAACTTTAATATAACTTTCAAGTTAAGTTGCTTATTTCTACCAATTACTGAGTGCCACCTGGTGGCTTCTGATCTATGTTGTGTCTGCATGACTTGAGAATCTGAGCCTGCTGTGGCCCTAATGAGTTCAGGTGTGGTACTTCCTAAATCAACATGAGCTTCTGGTGGGAGTTGAGGATCCATGAGATGAGGATCCTCAAGGAATGTTGGGGAAGGTTCTGTAGTGTCACATACCATCCCATATATGTGACAGGCTTGTGTGTTGTCTTGCAGCAAAGCAAGTCTGTGAGTGTTGTTTGATAATATTTTGTCAGAATGGCATTCTGTGCCCTGTGCCTGTTGATTTATGTGCCCCTGTCACTTTGGCTTCAGCTCTGCAGGTTCACGAGGAGCTGTAAAATCTCCTATAAATAATACAGAGTAGATATTTACATACAAAATGCTACTAATCAAAACTTCATTGTCATATGTCCATCTGGGAATAACACGGAGTGCCTCTCCCACTGGAAAAAGGCAAACCTCTGTCTCCAAACAAGTAAAACATCTGTCTGGGACTGTCAGATCTTGATGGCTTCTATTCCAAGTCCTGGAGAGCCACAAGATCCTGACCTTTGTCATTGGGATCTCTAGAGCACTTGCTGATCCAAACCTAACTCCGACATGGGAAGGTCTTACTTATCCCATTCTTATCTCTAGGGTGGAGATTTTTATTTTTCAGAGGAACCTCTCTAGCCTATTGACCCTTTAACCCTAACACTCATCTGAGGAATGATCAACCCATTGAAGTGTACTTCTATATTTGCAAAACAATTGAATGGGGCAAATTCATTATAACTGTGACCAGTGAACTGACTGAAGATATTCCAGCTGAGCATGTTTCTGGAGCTTGCTGAAAAGAAAACAAAGCTGCTGGTTTCTTTTGCCCATATTGAGGAATGGAAAGACCTTCTGGGACAGTTTAATGGGAAGTTAGAAGCAAGCCCCTGTGCTACTGCCCTCCCAGTAGCACGAGGCCTTTGCAGAGCAGGTGTGTGTGTGGTGCTAAGTCTTGTCTCTGGTACAGAGAGAAGTGCCTCATGCTGATCAAGGAAGAGCCAGTCAGCCCTGGAGTGAAACCCACTGCTGAGCCCGATGTCCCCCTGCCAGGCTGCCGGGCTTGCTCCGAGCCCCCCGTGCTCCCAGTCGCCATGGTTCAGTCTGTTCTGGAAGGCAAAGGGAGCTGTGGTGCAGCCCCACCAGGCACCTCTCAACCACCTGAGAGAAGAGGCAGAAGGGCATTGCTGGACAGGTGAGGCGAGGGAGGGAGAGCTGTGGCCCTGTTCATGTTCTTCCCATTTGCAGGGTGGGGAGGGAGGGTGGGTGACTTTAAGTCGCCAAGGGCAGCCTGGCACCTGTGGCATCTGCTAGAGGACTCTTGAAGCCCAAGGGACAGTTTGTAAGGGATTTATGGGTTACTTCCTTGAAGGACCCATCAGAGCTGTCAGAGGATGTCCGTCAGAGCCATGGGAGCAGGAAGAGGCTTTTTGCAGTGAGAGGGATTTGCCCAGGGCCCAGGTGAAAGCTGGAGCCCAGACCATGTCTGCAGGCTGGCAGGCCACTGGACTGTGCTACACTTGTGCAAGGGGGATTAGCACAGTGCCATTAGGTTGTGCCACAGGGCGATCCAGGTGAGCCACATTTGGAGCTGTGGTCTGAGACAGAAATCCCAAGAGCACCAAAGTCATGAGTGAGTGTTCAGGAGACCTCACCAGCAGAAGGAAAGCATGGTGCAGCTTGGTGGAAGATGTGGAACTTAACTGCAGTTCATTCTTGATGGCAACTGCAGCAATGTGGGCAGGAATAGGGGGGGGACCCAAACCACTCATTACGTGTATCAGAAAAGCTTCTATTTTCCTTTAGGTCCTTACAGAGAATCAAATTCCTCCTTCTGAACCCACTGGATACTTCAAAACATTATATTAGAAGAAAAATAATCCTTTTTAAAAGACCTGATTTAAAGAGAAATTTCTTAGAGTTTTTTGGGGGGATTAAACACAGCAGGGCCTCATTGTTGCTCCTTTAGCTGAATGTTTCAAGTAAATGCAGCCTGCAGTCTGGATGCCTGTAGCTAAAAGTCACTCCTTTGAAAGGCATTAGTTAACCAGTAATTCTTGGATCAAGAAGAATAGCAATGCAGCCTGTTCTGATTCCAAGTGCCTTCAAAAGGATATCTTCTAAGGAAAGCTTTAATTTTCCCAGTCTTGAGAAGATGTTCACAGACTATCCATCCCCAAACCACATATGTCACCCACAAGGGGGATTGTCTCCCTTGTTTTACCATCATCAGCCCAGTGCCCTGTGTTCTCTGCTGAGTTGTACTTCTGGCATTAAATCGAGTTATATGGAATAAACCCAGAATAACAGTGAGCTCTTGGTTTTCAAAATGAGATTTAAGCATAAACATCCTAGCTGCTTGGTCCTGCTTTCTATGTGTATCTATGCGAGTTTCCTTTGTGGCAATATTTCTCCTTGTGTTTTCCCAGAACAGATATTTCAGACCCATTGGAGGGCACTGACTGGAGCCTGGAGGGGCTGCAGCTGCTGCTGAGGAGCCAGCAGTATGGCCTGGAGCCTGCCAGCCTCTTGGATGTGAGTGTTGCTGGGGAGGCAGTGTCAGGAAGGGCTGTAAATCAGACTGTGCTGCTTGTTCTTGTGAGGCATTTTATCTGTCACATGCTGCCTGTAGAGTCACAGCCCTGTTTTGACCTGCTTATACGAACTAACAAGTTCTCATGGTACTTTTTTGGTACTTAAATGGTACTTTTTTTCACACTTCTGAAAATATGCATATTTGAACTTCTAGAAACACAAAACACGGTGCATTTGTAAAGAAATTAACATGAGCCCTGACACATTTATGTAAAATAGGCTTAATATGACTCCCCAGCTAGTTTGGTAATTGCTTTGTGTGGGCTAGTTCATTTTCTGTATCTTAGGTACTCCTAGATAGTGTTTAGGTTTTACTACCTTCCCCTTTTCCTCACATTCTGGGAGGTATAGCTAATGTCAAATTTCCTCTCTGCTGAGGTATTTATCTGTCTCAGTTCTCAGATCAACTTTCTTTAGAAATGGATGGTGGCTTTGTTCTTAGGCATACATGCCAAAATAGGAAGATTTGTTTATTTCTCTCTTGTTTTACATACAGATAGTATATGAAAGGCTTTTGCTGATAATCAAGTAACTGTACCTAAGAAAAGGATCTATATGTCAAAGATATGCTGCTCCCTTGAGGAGGTGCTTCAGATACAGGCACATTGTAAGCTTGCATGGATAAACAGGAATGAAAAAAATCAATCTTATTCTCTTCAAATCAGTTCCCTGAGCAGATTTTGACTTTACAGAGAGCATTTCTAATGGCCTGGTCTATCACTGGCTCCATTTGTTTCTGTTTCTTGTTTGTCATTAGGAAGTGTTTTCCTGTTACTGACACATCTCTTTCTGTGCAACTAACGTCACAAGAATGAGAATGAATCATAAAACTGTCCCCTAGATCAACAGCTCCTTTTCCCAGATTGCTTAGACTTCTCAGGAAATTGCGTTGAAGCATTGATGCAGCAGCACTCTGCCCCCTGTTACCGTGTGTTGGAATGCTTCTAAAAACCATATGAATCTAGAAGTGTCCTAGAACCCCAGAGCAGCAAAAAACTTGCATGTGCAGAGACACAAAGAGCTGCCCTGGGTTATGACATGCCTGTGGCACCGGGTGTCCGTGCTGTCCCTCCCCTGGCAGCAGCAGGGCCTGTGGATCAGCTCAAGTGCCCAGGGCTTGGCCCAGCTGTTCTGGCTGTGCTACAAGTCAGCACACAGGAGCTTTGCCTGTAGCTCCAGTTAGTGCAGGGCTACACACTCCAGCAGACAACAGAGGACATGACTATCTCAAACCATTACACCTTTCAGAGCCCTAACTGTATTTTTCTCCCAACAGGTCTTTAATCCCAATTTGTCTTTGAGTGAGTGGAATATGACTGAAATGGAAGCCAGTCTGTCCCCGGTAAGAGATGAGTATTTCTGAGATACGATGATAATAATAACAATCACAGACCCACAGAATGGCCTGGGTTGGAAGGGACCATAATGTTCATCTTGTTCCAACACCCTGCCATGGACAGGGACACCATCCACTAGACCAGGCTGCCTAGATAATACTGTAACTACAAAGCAGAGCTTGTACATAACTGAAGAAGTTATTTTATAGGCAGAGGGGAGAGTGGGCTAAAGCACAGCATGTAGGCATCTCCTGAGGGCAGGCTGAGAGCGCTGTATTATACTCTTGACCTTGTTTAGAGACAAACTCTGACTGAGTGTTGGTGTCTTGGAGTCTTTAATTGCAACTGGCTGCTCTAAACTTTCTCTTAGTCTGAATGTCACATCCTATTAGTACCACAGATCCTTAAAGTGTCTTTGTGCCAAAGCTCTTTATAAAATATGCCTTTGTAAAGTGCAGCCGTTCCTGTACATCTCAGGAGCAGTAAAACCACGTGCAGTTAGAATAGAGGTTCATGCTTTCCCCTATACGAAGAAACAAGGAGAAAGTGTTTGGCAGCATTTGTTTGGAATTGACATTGACACAGACATTTCTGAAGTGCACATGGTGATTTAACAAACGGTGGAGGAAACCATAGACTCATAGAAGTGTTTGGGTTGGAAGTGTGTTTCATGGCTGGGTTCTTCTTCCTGCATGATGGAGGGTGGATTTTCAGAGTCTTCGCTGACAGGCAAGTTGGATGAAGACTTGGCTAGTTCTGCCATCTTTACAGATGCACAAGCCAAGTGTAATCTACTCTAATGAAGTGTGAAAGGTCTCTGAGGCTTCTTCCTGGTATCAACATCCTTTTTAGGTTTTGATTTAATGATTTTGAATTTACTAGGTAATTCCACTTCCTAAGTGTTAGCAAAGAGAGTGTCTGAAGAGATAGTTAATATTAGCAAGATTTGGAAGCAAGGGCTCTTCTCTTTTAAAAAGGATTGCATAAGAGAAAAGGCCAGGAAGGAAGGCTGCAATGTCCAGTAGTTCAGTCCTCATGCCACTGAATTTCCGAGCAGCTGGTGCAGCCTGTCCTTAGGTTTGCTTGTCCTACATAGAGAAGCCTGGAAGCAATACTTGCAGCAGCTCTGTGCCTCAAGCACTGTGCAAGCAAAAGCTAGTTTTACTTTAAAGACAGTCATAGGCAAATGGAAAGAAAATCCCTTTCCTATTTGTTGGTAGCTGCAGAGGACTGTGGATTTGCTTTGTAGGGCAGGGACATCACAGTAACACCAGCCTGGCCACCTCAGCCATATTAACCAGTGCTAAATAGGGCACTGCACCTCCCTTTACCCCCTAGACAGATCTGCCCCGAGCACATGGGTTTGGCTATTTTAGTGAAGTGCAGGTGAGGCTGGGAGGAGAGGCAGGGCAGGGAGAATGGCTGGTGCTACTGGTGGGTGTTGTGCAGCATGATGAAGCATGTTCATAAATGGCCTAGTTCTAACAAGCTCCCCTGTCTTTGTATAATTGTACATTGTAGTTTATATTTTTGCATCAAGATGCAGCGACTCACAGTGGATCTGGAGAAGAATGCAACTGAGCTGCCCCCAAAAGTGTTCAACCCACCATTTAACAACACCTGCCCAGGTAGGAGCACCAGCAGCTCTGTGGACATCCCCATGCCAATGGGGATGTCTTTAAGGTGTTGAAAATATCAGCAGCTGGGTACGATGTCCAGCACTAACTGTTTGCCATTTGAGGGAACAAACCATGTTTGTTATTTTACTTTCATGATTGTCAGTCAGCAGTGTTCTCACAGCAGCTGCTAAGCTTGTTAATGAGCAGTGGGAAAAGTGTGAGGGATAAACTGAGGTGTAAATGGGATTGAACTACCTCTGTTTCTGCAATGGGTTCACATCATGTCTGTCAAGTGTCTTAACTGTTTTCTCTGCCTGTTCATTGCCACCTAAGAGCAATGTGGTGATCTCAGTTGGTAGAGCTGTACAGGTCCTGGGTTTCCTCTGGTTCCTGCTGCAGAGCAGGTGCCCTAGCAGTTTCTTTGCAGAGGCAAAGTTTGTGTCTCTTTCTCCAGACCTTTTAGCAAACTTCAAGGAAAATGTCCAGCTGATTTCCCACTCACTGACTCTGATAAATTATGTCATTGACCTTAGATATGAACATAGAAGTGTTTTTTTTGGTCATGGAGTACTGATATATTATTATTTTCATGTGTATTCAGCCGGGATAGACCTGAAAGAGAAGTTTTGTGAGCCTTAGTTTGGTGCTTTAGCCACCTGGGCCCACCCAAGTTTGGATTTATTGCATGTCATTCAAGGATTTCCAACCTCAGCATTTTGCAGGAACATCTCAAAGGCATATAAAAAAAAAAAGGCACAACTACACTGGAGAGAGTCCTTGAGCATCCCCTGTTTGCAAAGCCTTTCTGGTCCTTACAGTGGCATAATACTGGAATAATGGGGCAATTGACAGATGTCTCCTTCTACAAAGAGGAGAAAGGCCAGACAGTTCTTGAGTGAAGGAGAAGAGGAGCTGCTCTTATCCACTTTTCAGTGTATCAAATAATTTGGTCATTCCTCTTTCACTTCTTGCAGGGCATCTCAGCATTCAGGCAGAACCCACGTTGTGACCTGCAGAGATTCCCATTGATTTTAATGGGCTTTTGAGTTTGACTCAAGTGTTTCCAAGTACTTTTTGCCTGGAGTGAGGCTCCTCACTGCTGTTGCAGTGGGGATTTGTCACTTTTCAGTTCTGCATACATAAATTTGAGTAACTTGCCCTCCAGAAGCTGAGTTTTCTCCTGTCTGTTTGCATTCCTAGGGAAAGATGTCATTCTTGAAAGTGCCCAGCAGTTCCTCATTGATCGTCAGTCCATCTTCGGAAACGACCTCATCAGTTTGCCTGAAAGTTCATCACTTTATGTGCCATCTGAAACTGTGGCTTCCTACATGTCCTCTGTGGGTGTCCAAGGGGATATCCCTTTAAACCTGAGCTCTTCAACAGACAACAGCCAGTGATTTTGCTTCCAAGAAACAATATCTCCCTCCCACCCATCCAGGCATCTGCAGGTTTGAATGTAAAGAAACAAAAGTGACTCAGAAACCCACAAGAGAGTTTCTTTTTGTGCCCTTTTTTTTTGGAGTAGATGGAAATGGTCAGTAGCTGTTGCATTACCCTCCCTGCACCTGGATTTCAGTGTTTTTTAAAACAAAATACTGCTTCTGGTGCTTGCTCCTAGAGGGAGTGAGAACTTGGCAGGATTTTTTTTATTGAAAATAGTTTTAGAAATTTCAAATCTTCTAATAAAATTTAAGTGAAAAATAGCTTGAAAGTCCATCTGGAACTTCATAAAATAGCAATCCTGACTAGTGTCTGCAACAGCAAACTCTTGGATTTTATAGGGGCAGCACAGATTAGCTAACATGCTTGACCCTTCTTGATGCTGTTCTTTAAATAGGAAAATAGTTCTATATGCCAGTCCAATGCTCTAAAAATATTTTTTATTCATTTTCTGGGTTTGATGGGATTCACATGTGCCTCTCCCTTATTCTCCTGGGGTGAGTAGGAAACAGAAGATCTCTCAGATAATTTTCTGAGATCATTTTCTGAGTGACCCCCCCCAAGAATGGGTCTCTGGCTCTCAGGGGACAAAACATCCCATGTTGAGTTGAGAGCGTTTGTGGTTTGGGATTTGTTTTGCCCCAAATGTCTTTTCTCTTAGATAAAGGCAGGACAATCCATACTTAAAAAAATAAAAAAGGGATGAACTCTTCTGCACACTCAATTTTTCATGTGCAGAGAGGACTGAGGGAGCACACTCTGGGTTTTGGTGCTGGCTAAGTATTCCATGTCCAGTCCAATGGTTTTTTCCCTTGGCTTTGATCTGTTCTGTTTCCTCTGAAGATGTGCTTGTTGGTTTATTGATGTATAAAATTTGATTAAACAGTTTAATTGATTGGATCCCCTTTTTAGAAGGACTCTCAGCTGCTCAGTGTAGGAGAGAGGCAGAAGGGTTAATCCACCATGTCCCACAAACTTTTCTTCTGTCCTTTGTGCATCTGAGACCAGCCTCAAAGGCTGAACTAATCCCCCTTCCATGTGGTTTCTGACAACTGAGTTTCTCAACAAAGCAGAGCTTTGTTTTTTATGCTGTAGTTCTAATGAGAACGTATTATTTATCTCAATATCCTCTACATGAGTTGCCTCTCCTTAGGAAAGCTACTCAACTGCGGTAGAACAGACCCAGGAAATTCAATTAACTCAGGCCTCCTAAGGGCTTAGACAGGGAGGTGTTAGCTGGGCCAGTATCATTTGAAGAAATGCTTTGCCCACTTTCATTACCATAACAATTCTTGGTTATAAACCATATTTCTGAGCATCTTGGTCAAGCAGCATCCACCTCAAAATGTAGGCAATCAATCAGGTGAGTGCAGGCTCAAAATCTCCTTGATAAGATGAGCATGTTTGAAATGGACCTTCCTGTCACAGCCCTTTCCTCCATCCATTTATCACTATGTGAACAGATGTGTTAGTTCAGCAATTTTCACTTTTGAGCACATTTTCCCCAGCTGATTCCTGTGTGCTGGGAGCTCTGTCACTGCCTTGGTGGTGCAGTCTGTGCAGGAGCAGGGTTGTGAGAGCTTCTGAATTTATCCCAGCTACTGTTTTTGTGTTCAGGACTAAGGGAAAATTGTGGCAGCCCCCATTGGCCTGGTATTTAGAGGATGTGCTTGAGTGTATCCTGGACAAGGTTTCCCTTATTGACAGATTTTTGCTTACAAAGTTCACCTAGATCAGCCCATTTCCACTCTATTTTGCCATTTCCAGCGATGAGTTGCACTCTGTTTACTTCTTTTCTCATAGGTAATTGAAAACCGTCTGGTGTCTCCTGGCACCCGACAGCGTATGTTCAAGATTTACATCCTTTGAACTTCCACACCCTTGGCTGCTGTAATGTTAACACTGAATGTATTGATCCAACAAGGTATTTAAGCACATGCTTTACTTCAAGCTCCTGAGTAGCTTCCCCATGTTTTTATGTCACATGCTGGAGGTTGGGTGTGCACTTCAGTGTCTGACTGGACTGTCCAGTTGGGGTTGAGAAATGAACCACCTTCGTGGGCAGAGCCAGGGGCTGCTTGGCCAAGGGCCTGACACCATTGCAGGCTGCAGTGTTTTACAGGGCAAGCAGCAGCCTGTGCTCACAGTGAGCAGCCTCTAGGGATGGTTCTTGGGGTTTTCTTTAGGCTTTTTGCTCTACTATAAACATGAGATTGGAGCTCGATGGTGAGAAAGGAATCTCCAGGAAGAGAATTCGGGAGCCACTCCTGTGAAGAACCAAGCTCGTGTTCCTTGGCTTTTTACATTGTTAATTTTACTTGAAGATGATGTGCTGAGACTGCGTTTTTGCACTATGCTGTACATTTGTAAAGTTTTACAGAAAACACTAATTAAACATGTTTCCTTTTTCTCATTTAGTCCTGCTTTGGCATTTCTCTCACTCCTTTCGCCTACCCCTTACTCCTTTTCTCCTTCCCAAGTCCTCACCGAGAGTGAAGATCTAAGCATTTAGGAGATTCACTTGTGAGCTCATGTAGGGCCCACTGGTGGGTTGTGGTCACTGTGTGAACACACAGGAGCTGGAGAGACCTCACATGTAAAATGTGTCTAAAGACAGCTCAGAAATCTGCTGAATTCTCCAACCTAAATGCTGATCAGAGTGGGTGTATCTGTTAAAATCAGGATCAGAGTAAAGGAATCTATAGTTCTTGACATGACTTTTTTTTTCCCCCATTTATTCTATTTTTCTTGCTTTCATTGATAATAGAGTTCAAATTTCACTCTTGGAGTTACTTCTTTAAATCTTTTGTTTACAAACATAATATGGTCCTTCCCACTTACTTTAGTGGAGTAAGAGAGTACGAGGACAGGCACCAAAACACAGCTCAGAAAATGCACAACCCAAAGCCCTCAGTAGCATTTATCCAGCTTTCTGTCAGAAAAAAGCAGCAGCTCCATTTTAAGACAGAGCTCACACAGGTTGGTGGCAGCATTTACAGCTTTCTGGAGAGCACATTCCTGCACAGGTGCTTTCAGACAAGCCTCTTCTCCACGGGCCCTTGGCTCACCCTCCTGCCCTGTCCTGGAGGCCAAGGATTTTACCAGCATGTTTTAACTCATGGAAAGTGGAAAATCAGATGTAAGTGTAGCAGTTGTGTTGTCTTCCCTGAGAGCTTTTGCAATTATTTTGTTACGGTGAGGTCTCATTCTCTTGCCACCAGATGGCACCTAAGCCCAGCCAACTGGAAATGCATCTTTTCAGCAAGCCCATAGTAATATTTCTTTAAATGTGCACATCTACAACACCTGTTCAGTTCTGTTTATTACAAATGATTAAGGATTTGTACAAACCTGAAAAAAGGACACTCACCTGCACTTGGGTGTGGCTTAATGAAGTGAGGTCACTTAAGAACTTAGGCTATTCCTGAAGTTGCAATTGTTCATTCTATCACAAAAATATTGTCAGCCCTGTCTTAGTTGTGGTTGAACACTGTGCAGTTATTTCTACCTGAGCAGCAGAGCCACTCCTGTGTCAGATGAGGGCCCTCACTTCCCCCAGCTCTCAGTGTCACAGAGGCAGCACTACTCTCAAGCCACCTCCACTTCCTTGAGTTTTATTCTGTCTCAGGAGGGGGGAAGGTAAGAAAAGAAGTGTGAGGGGAGAAGAGAGAGCCTGGTAGAGGCTTTGCTGCTGTTGTTTTCCATTTCACGTTGGCACAAGACCACCACTGTAATGTTAGAAGCTAATGAAAGAAGAATCCCATTAATTGGCTTTTTACACCAATGTTGTCTTTCTTCCACTACTGACTGACTGGTTATTTTTTGGTTATTTTCAAAATCCAGATCCTGAGACACATCTCACAATGAAAAACAATGAAAGCAGCAGATGTAAGTGTAGGCTTCCTCACAGACTGCCCTAAAAACCAGATTTTCCATGCATGGATGCTATTTCTGTATCTGTTTCGGCATAAACACTCATTTATGTCAATGAATATTAGATCTGTAAAATATCCCATTAAGAAACAATGTCCATTTGCCATTGGAGTCCATCTGGTAGGATGTACACTGGTATGGAGTTCAAATATAAAACACCAAGTTAAAATAGATGTGGTTACAAGTAGAATCTTTATTTAGTTCAAAAGACAGATACATGTTACATTTTGCATTGAAACTACATTTGTAATGAAACTCTAAGATAACATTGACCTAAGTAATTTCTAGCAGGATGCAAAGGCACAAATAACGCGAGCATGGAATTTAACCTCAAAACAGCAGTTTGCAAAGCAGTGACAGCCAGCTGCCCTGAGGAGCCTGGAGCTGAGGGCAGCGGGTTTTTGTATCACAGTGTTATGTCAGTTTTAACTAATGGTCCTGTTGCTGGGCTCTGTATTTTGGGAATAATCCCATGCAGTCAGGCAGGTGCTGTGCTCCAGATTTGGTCCGTTTTTTTCCAAAGTGATTAATCCAATCCACTCTCACTGTCCTTGTCACCCTGTGCTTTGTGAGGACATCCTTTGCCCTCAGCCAGGCCCTGTGCTTCTCCATCATTGACATTCCCTGATAAAAGCACAAAGGCAGAAGGTCTTTAACATGAAAAAAAGAAACATAAAGCCCAATTTTTTAAAACCATTTCACTGAAACTCAGCAAGAAACCCTGTATAGAAGAAGAGAAAATAACATTTTAATTCCTGACTTATTAGGATTCCCACATAAATAAAAGGAAGAGGTGATTGTAACTAACTTCAACAAGAGCTGAACAGATCCTTATTTTTAGTGTGCATGTGCCACTCACTTTTTTCCCTGTGACTAATAATGTCACTGTAATCTTACCCTCCTCTTCCCACAGGCGGGGGTCATCTGCTTGATGGCAGACTGGTGACAACAGTAGATGATCCTTGGGCTCAGTGACTACTTCTTCTATCAAGGGCTTCAGGGGTGCTGCTTCTTTCTCTCTGATCTCCAGGTATCTTCCTGAATTAGCAGGCTCTGTGATGAAGCTTTCAAGAAGGGGTCTTAACTGCTCCTTTTCATGCTCGTTATGGCTCTTACACACGTTTGAAAAAATTGCTGTTGGAATTTCCTCTACTGAATTCTCAAACATGCTTTTATTGTTTTCCTCTAATGTAGAATCACTGTCATTTGTCACTTCAGAAATTATTTCAATCTTTGGGTGATAGTCCTGCTGTAAAGGTAGAAAATATAATTAAAAATATATTATTCTTAGATATAAAAGCTAAAGGATGGGTAAATATCCCTTGGATCCGTGTAACAGTTGTCAGCTTGGATGTGCTGTTCTCCTAAAATGTATGGAAGATGGACTTCACCCATAGCACTGCTACTTTATGGATGATTCTTAGGTTAACTGTCTTTCAGGCATCAGAGATGAACTGACAATAAACTAGCAACAGTTCATAAAAATCAAACCTATTTCAGCAATTTAGCAATGTGTGGACTGCATTCTGTTTTACTCCAAACAGAGGAGCCTGACTAACACCTTCATCTGTCTTTAGCTGAGAACTGAGCACCCTTTGGAGCATGAGAGCTGCCAACACATACTCCTTCAGGAATCCTCTTCATTCCCTTCCCTTGCCTCCTTCTAATTGGTGGCTTTGTTGGCCAAGACATTTTGCAATGCTGTGAGGAGTGTGTGACCAGAAGAGAAAATAAATTCCATACTTTATGCTGACTGTAGCAAAAGTTGGCATTATCTTAGAGACTTGTAAGAACATGTACTGTACCAGCCCCTGTCTGCAGCAAGGCCAGTATGACTCTGTGATCAGCATGAGAATCTAAACTGTGCTTTTAATCTTTGTTGTTTTATTTTTTCCTTTTCTCTTTTTGTTTATAGGCTTTTGCCTATGAGATTAGTTTGTGCAAAGCAAGACACTAAAGTGGACAAGGACTGGCCTGCAGTGGAGTTGAGGAGTTTCAATCTCTCTGTTTTCAGTTGAAATGTCACATTTTACTCAACAGCAGGCGATTTGTTCTATTTGTTCTATGTCCTTTGCGCCATATTAGTGGTGGTAAAGGATATTTTAAGAGTAATCTTCATTATAACACTACATACCACTAAGAAATTAAACTTAGGCAACTGTGGCATTACTTCATCTTAGGTTTTCATTCCCCTATTTTTGCTATACAATAATATAAAAAATAAAAAAATATTTACCAGTGGATATGATCTGCTGAAACCATTCATTTTAGTTTATAAATGTATAGCTGACTGCATTTCATACTCAGATTATCCTCACTTTGCTAAACATTTCTAATGTGTTTAGGGAAGCTTCATTACTGGCATTAATAAAAATGTTACCTTTTGAACAAAGAGTTCCTCTTCTGGGAGAAATTCATTTACATGTACATTTTCTAAATCAGGCAGTTCCTGAAAACAATCACAGATCATTAATCAGTGGGAAAAGCTACTATAGCCCATGGAATATGACATTTCTGGCTCACTGGGAATGCTCTCCAAGGCAAGGCTTGTCAGGGTACGAGGCCACAGCCAGCAGTACCACACTGTCATCCTCTCACAGGTGACAGTTCTCTGTGAAGCACATGTGGGAAAAGGGAAGTTCACCTGTCTCCAGAAATAGCAGATGGGAAGGCAGTAGCTTTAATGTCAGACTGAATGCTGTTTGTCACTACACTGTGTGATTATGAAGGGAAAAAGGATAAAGAGCAAGGCATTAATGGGATTTTAAAAGCAAACATGGTTTATGTCTAATACCTGTTTATCTAAACAATACACTCAATCCCAACTGCAACACATCTTTATGGTAAGAGTGTAGGTCAGTACTGGGATAAACATCTCCTTTTTTTTTTTAAGATGTTTTTAGCACTTGATGATTTCGTATCAAACTCCTTGGTGTGATTGCATCAGGAACACCTATTCTGTACTTCCTTGTGTGGAGATTATTATAGAATTAAATCAAGATATGGTTGATATCATTAAATCCTGATATGGTTGTAGCTAGTGCAGCATGTCCTGAAGTCACACAGTTTTATAAAAAAAGTACAAATTAAGATCTGAGATTAATGTTAATGGGCTGCATTTCATGTCAATAGGGAGATGCAATAGCTGTTAGTCTTGTTTCAATTATCAGGGTGCATTTGCAGATGAAACCAAAATCACTTACTAAAAGTTATCCTGGTTTAGGTACATGGAATGTGGCTCAAACACTGCCAAGGCACGTGCAGCAACATGAGCTTGTTTCTGCTTGACAAAAGAATGTCATAACCACTGCATTACAAATCCGCCTCCACTCTTCTCCCTTATATTACTCCTGAGACAGAGTCAGGATACGAATAAAGACAATGGTGCTGCTCCAGAGCTTCCCACCATCGTCTTCTTCACAGCTATTCCTTGCTATGTCAAGATTCCTTGGAATATCTGCAATAACGTAAGTACTGAAGGTTGTTTGTTGGGAGAAGCTCTTTCTATTACTAAATGTCATTGGGGAACACTGAAATGTCCATTAGTGTGTGATCTGGGTTTCCTTTTTCTTCTGTAGAGTTAAAATAGTCACACTATTTATGTGTCTAAGGAAACCCTATGGATGTCTGCTGAAGAGTTCTTTTTATACTACATTAAAGTTTGTGGAAAGGAGCTTCCTATGGTGCCAGAGAGCACCAGGGGAAAAACAAACACTGAATTGATGAGATCTTCACCTACAGTATCACTATGTATTTAAAACCTTTATTTCAGACCCTGCAAGATCTGCTTTTAAAAATAATATTGTATATACTTTGAATTGCTGCCAGCTCTTCCCACTACCTTTTTTTAAACCTGTTATTAAAAACAGCCAAACAGGAGGAGGCAGCAACAAATCCTCTACTGAAGTAGTGGATTGAGTCCTTCAATAACAGCATGGAATTTTTTCCTGGGAAATTAAGAGCATGGCAAAGATACGAGACTTTTCTGCCAGTTAACAATGGCAGTATAAGGTATCAAAGAGTACAGTAAGTGCTCTGGGAAATCATAAGCACAGAAGTCTGTTCTTGCTGGTTATGTCATAGTCTGACACTGTCAGTTTGGCAGCAGTGTCCTAATTAGGACACACTGAACAATTCTCCTTCGAAGTGAGGTTGTATTTTTCAGTGGTATCCATGTCCTCCTCATGGTTAAATGTGGTAAACATGTTTAAATGTTGCATCATCAGATAGCAATCTTAGATAACAGAAGATCTTATTACAAATGTAAATTACTTATTATATACCTGAATAATGCACATTCTGCTTTTTTTGGAAACAGTCCTCAAAGTTCTATTTTGAGAACTAATTTATAATATCCAATACTACTAGATAACATTTACAATGATGGGTTTGCTATTTCTTCATGCTTTTTCTGCAATAGTTCACATTTTCAACTGCATGTTTTATTTGAGTTTTGCTTAAGAGGACAAATGTATCTACTGGATTCTTTTTGCTGTGATTTGTTTTTAAGTAAGAGCCCTCATTAGCTTCTCCAGAGAAATCAAAAAGATGGAAGGTCAACCTCAAGTGATTTATAGGACAAAAGGATTTATAGGACAAAAATTTTAAGGTCAAAATGAACTTTGGAAGCAGTGGTAAATTCTTTACATATGCTACACTGAAGAGAATGAATACCCCTGCAACTTTACCTTTTGGGTTTTTCTCTTCCTTTCTACTTTTCCTAATAGTAGACCTCTCTTAAAAGCCTGGACATACAATTTCATTAACCGGGATGTTACAAGAATTAACTTGCACAAGGCAATACCCACAAGTGAATTTCTCAAAAACAGAATCCAATACATACATCAAGATAAAGTTTCTCCAGTGTCTCCAGTTTGAACTGCTCAATTTCAGCATATTCATCCTTTTCAAGAAGCATGGCCTTGTCAGTGGCTGCCTTCTGTCTTGGTAGATCTAAAGAATAAATGATAGTTGCAGAGAACTAACTGAATAAAAAGATTTCTATAGTGCAACAGCAAGCACTTCAAAACCAAACTGCTGGGGACCTGACTACCACTGCAGAATTCATCATACTCTTGTTCTCTCTTACAGTGTATAAATTAATATTTGCTTTAGGCAATAAGGCATTCCACAATCTATAAAGGCATTCTTCCATGTGTGAAGGCACAGAACCACCCCCAGAGTGATGTCTGGCTTCTGTTGGCCGACAGATTGCACAGTTTATGTGGGACCAAGGGCAGCCTGTAAGGCTCTCCTGTCTTGTCACTTAACCTGGCATGTTTGAGAAGGGGAGTTCCACCTTTAAGTTGCAGGTTAAACCCTCAGAATTTATTTGTTGTATTTAAAGACTATTTTACCCAGCATTACTTGATTTTCACCTAGTCACTGTGGAAATCTATTGGCATGTTCTTATCTATGAATCAGTTGGTTTGAGCCACAGGCACAGGCAGTGCTACACTCAGAGTGAGCTCATCTCTGCAGCCTCCATTTGGTTTGGCTCTTCACTGTGTACGTTACCATCTGTCTCCTTGTTGAAATCTGTGCTTTTGTAAGAGTCTGGCTCCTGCACATCCTCTTGAACTCCAGCAGGAGTATTTCCAGATGTGAAATCTCCCCTATTTGGTAGAAGCGTTATCGCTTCATCACTAACATCAAAACCTTCATTTTTAAATTTCTCAGTCTTCTCTTGAGCTTCTGATATATCTGAAGTCTCTGATGTATTAGAATTTACATCACCATCTTTAGAATTTGCAGGTGTTCCTACAGAAGAAACAAGTTCATTAAAATTGCTGAGTTAATCTACCATTGCTCATTCTAAACATCCAAACATTACTACATTGGCCTAAAATATGCAGCAAAAGCTCCTCCTTTGTTTGAGCAGCTATTCTTGGATAACTAGTCCTCCCAGGGTTGCAGCAATGTTGTGGGTTTTCCAGTCTCAACTCCCCAGCAAATAAAGTTCCCCAGCAAAAAAAACTCATCTGGAGAAAACACTTTACTAAATAATTGTCTGGTACTTAATTTTGAAAGGACTCATAAATGACTACATATTTAAATACATGCTTGAGGACCTGGACGTTATCCAAGTTATCCTCTCCTTTATGCAATCCACTTGCTTGCAGAAGTTTTACTTGTTAGTCAGCCCAAAGATGTAACAGATGAAGACTCCTCTGCACATTCATAATGAAGTGTTCACAGACATCTTCCAAAATTACAAGCACAAACCTTCTAAGATATCTGTTGCATTTCCATTTCCACATTTTACACTTGTATCTCTTTCTTCCATGCACTTTTGTCTTTTATTTTCCTCTGCTTTTTGCCTGATTGCTGCTAATGCATCAATGCTATCTTGGATTTTTTTTCTCTCTCTGGTTTCCCATTTTTCCCTTTCTTCTTTCTCAGCTTCAAGCCCTCCAACAGCCCAAGCTTCTGCACAGGCTCTAATGAAAACACAAAAGCTCACTGTAATACAGCTAAAAAAGCCTATCTTTGCAATGAGAAAGAAATTTAACATAGCTTTCAACAGCATAAAATAGCTGCAGGGGAAAAAAAGCATTTAGCAATGGCAATCCCTTTCGCAACAGGGATGCACATGTATCTTATCCTGTATGTGGAACTGAAACAAAATAAATTAAGATATCCAAATGCTGGTGATTACACTACCAGAGTTTGGTCTTGGCTCGGCTTTTCCAGACACCTGGTCAGTTTCTTTTGAAATTGGGATTTACCTCTGGTATAGAGACTTAGTGTAAGACCATTCTGTTCCAGATTTATTTTGTGAAAAAATATATTGCTTTTTTCTAGGTTAGATGTAGAACTCTGTAGTATAATATTCTTGTCCTCTAAGTCACCCACTTCAATAAATTACACCAGTCAGTCTTCCTTCCCTTCCATGGCAGTATTCATAAAAAATGGATGAGTGATCATTAACATTTGATCTTTACTGCTGTGTAAAGATGGCTGTGTTTCTTACCTATCCTTTGGGAAAACTGGTCTGTCATCCAGATATGTTAGTTGTTTTAGTCGAACAGTAAGTGTTCTTCTATAATTAGCAATTTTCTTTATCACCTCATTTCCTATCAAATTCAGCACATGCTAGAGAAACAAGGGTAAAATTTTTAAAGTTGAGTAGCAAAACCACTAATCTGGATATGCACTCTATCATTTCAAAACATGAAGTGAATAAAACATCCTGGGTGTTACAAGTAATCAATACAAAATAAATAATAGTTACATTTCTTTTAGACCAACACATATTGTGCATTGAACTACCCAACAAAACCACTTCCTGGGGTTCACCCCTACACCATAGAAACCCTCAGCTATATTTGGCTTACCAAATTTGGCATGGTCTCCAGAATAGTTACAATACTTGGATCACTTAGACTGTTGTGGGAAAGATCAAGGACAGAAATACTTGGGCATTCCTGCAAGTGCTGGATGTCTTCCACGGTTCGTAACTTATTGTGAGCAATCTGCAGAGTCTGCAGGACTTTCAGACAAGCTGTCAGGCAAGAACAGCACAATGACAGGAAAGGTAAGAGTTGTTGCTTTACAGAGGGTTTCCTGGAGCAAGTAAAAAACTGCATAGTCAGACTAATTGTTTATATTGAATTTGGAGCTTTCTTGTAAATTTGTTATATTGCTATAGGCACTTGTTGGCTGGGCCTCCAAAGATGCTTTCTTCACCCTGGGAAAAAAAAGCTATTTGGTTTTGGGATTATGGTTGTCTTTAATTCTCATTTCAATTAGTTACACAAAAGCAAGAGTTTGTGTTTCGAAATTCTCCAATGTATACAAGTGGTAATGTAGAGACACTGTTTTTATTTTCTGCTAAAGACAGAATAATTCTTTTAGCAGACACAAAAGATTCAGTAATTGTGTCTGCAACTGCCAAAGCAGCAACTTAACTGTGAAGTAAATGGTGAAAACTGGATTGTCAGCCCATCTGCAATGCAGATAAGTACTGAGATGATATTATGACGTAAGGAAAGACTACCTGATTACCCTAGGAATCCCAGTGAAAGTAGTTCTTATGTATTTTCTGTTTTCCCATTTATTTAATTTACAAAATACGTAGGTTTGACTACTCAACAGAAGCCCTGTGGACTTTGGTATGGATATTGTGCAAAATTCTAGCGGGAATAAAAAATCCCTTGAAACTTGTGCCACTAATAGTAACTTAGTCATTGCTTAGGAATATGGGCTTGCCCGAGGTTAAAACATGTTGCACCAACAGTTCTTACAGAGATTCTCAATGGTCTTAATGTAGTTGTTACTGATATTGAGGGAATCCAGCTTTTGTAAGGGTTCCAGGTTTTCAATTTTCTCAATTAAATTGAGTTGCAAGTAGAGGCAACGCAACTCTGTCTGAGCCTCCAAGTTCTCAATTTTCCTTAAGCCATTGCATTGCAGCCACAAACACTTCAATCCAGTGTACTCTTCAAGATTCTCCAGGCGGTCAAATCCTGCAGAAAAAAATACATTTATTTTATTTAAAATAAAATGGCGTTGGCTGCAAACAGGTCTTTGGAAGAGTAAATTTCATTAAACCAGAGCTGCTGAAACAGCCTGTGAGAACATTTGTACTCAGGTTACTGCCAGTATTTCCACTGAATTAATGGTACCATTCCTGGCCTATAAAGGGTAAAAACAAGTCAGTACCTATTCTGGTCTGTGTCTCATACAGTCCTTTAAATGCTAAATAATACATAGCAAACCCAAGGCCAAATGTAGAAAGTAGTATGTCCTATTTATTTCAAAGAATTCTTAGGGTAACTCGGACCGGCTAACTGCATAGTGCAAAAACCTGCTCAAAGATCACAAGAGGACAATTGATGTTCATTCTAACACCTTTTTTCTTCTTTCAGTAGTTGCAAACTTGTAGCAATTCTTTACAGTTCATTTTCTTCTTTACAGTTTTTATTTGGCAGTAAAAAAGTTCCAAAAGCTGGAAAAAAAAGCTCTTTATACAAACGCATTTAAGGGAAAATATGTATGTATTTTCCTCTTGATCCAACCCAGATCAGTATTTTAAGACATTTCTCTGTTTTAGGAAAAAAAACAAAAAATATGTCCCTTGATTCCTACTGATCTCTTGAATGACTCCACAAAGTGAATTCGATGTACAATCAGCTGACTTTTCTACTTCCATATTGAGTCATTTTGTTCCCAATTTCCAATATTATATAAAATTAACTTATATTTCTAATTTAAAAGAATTACTAGATACCTTACTTCAGTGAGCCATGAAATAAATGCTCTGCTAAAATGCTACTTGGAACGATAGATCTAAACAGTAATGTCAACATCTTACCTTTATAATGCAAATAAAGTGTATCATTTAAGTATGGGGTCCAGTATAATTTCTGCTGTTTACAGATGTCTAGCAGAATCTTTTTTGTCATTCTAAAATAGTAACAGGAAGCAGAAGCAAAACAAAAGATGTGTTTCAGTGCACATTCTGAAATCTTCGGTTTCCTTACAGATTCCAATGCAACACAATTAATAGTTTTTTCACAGAAGAGAAATAGCTACAGCTTTCAAAATTACCTTCCGAATTAAAAGAGCAGTAGTTTTTTTAGAATGGCTTTTCATTTCTACCTGTTTGAAGTGAGTTACCAGGCCTTTCTGCTAAAAGAGAGTACATATTGATTATTTTCATCTTCAAAATTTTTCTCCAGAATTAAGATCAACATGCAGAATAGCAAAACTCCCACTGACTTTGATGATGTCAAGATTTAAATAAAATACATGCACAAACAATTACCTTACAGAGCCCCTCTTTTCTGTTGTCCTTCGACTGGATGAGCTGGTTACAGACTTGTGATCAACATCTGATTCTTGTTCACTCTGTTGATCTGCTCTGGACATAGAGTTGACGGCTTTCCCTTGAGTTTTAGTATCTTAGTAAGTAAAAAAATGAGTTACAATTTAACAGCAAGGGTGGCGAAAATGTGTCATGTTGCCAATTACTTCAGAGAAACATTAAAGGGCATTTGAATATGAATTTCAAGAAGAGAAGGGTTTTAACCAAGATTTTTGCTGACAAATTTTAATGAAACTTGAATTCTTTTAGAAGTAAACTAGTAAAGTAAGTAGTAAAGTAAAGTAGCAAATTTAACTGTTGAAATCTGCACTTTTTTTTTTTAGATCTGGAAGACAGGTAATACCCAGTAGTCTTAAGATTATTATAAAATACAGTGACAATAAAGTACTGGCATCAATGTTCTTAGGTTCTTAGACATCTACTAAGTATTACATTTAATTAACACTAATTCAAGTTTAATAAGACTCTTAAATGCATGTAAAGAGACTACAGTAATGGTGTATATGAGTAATCCCAAACAATGTTAGTCTAGCTCTTCTACAAGTTTACCCTTTTGCACTCCTTGAAGGGCGTCTCCAGAGCTACACTCATTCAAGCTGTCATTGCACTGCCTTTGATCAATTGCAATTTCAATATTCTTCTCTTCAGATTCTTGCTCTGGACCTTCTAGTTGTGTTTGTAATCTGTACACTTCAAAAGAGACAGTGAAAACGAGATGATTGGACCAGCTTATTTAAATATGATTGTAATTAAAACATAATAATAGGACATATTTAATAGGACAAGAGGCAATGGGCAGAAACTGATGCACGGGAAGTTCCACCTGAACATGAGGGAGAACTTCTTTCCTGTGTGGGCTGACCACGCGCTGGAAGATTGCCCAGAGAAGGCGTGGAGTCTTCCTCACTGGAGATACTCCCGAACTGCCCGGACACAATCCTGTGCCATGTGGCATCATGCTCTGGGATGACCCCGCACGACCCACTCCGGTCCCTTCCAACCCGAGCTATTCTGGCATTCTGGGATTTTGTGATTTAGAGGTCAGGCAGAAAAAGTATCTCTCCAGCAAGAGGAAAGAAAGTAAAGTGTGAAAAGTATAAAGTTGTATTTTGCATATTGCATATTTTTGTTAAAAAGTAGTTAAAAGTAGTTAAATAAATATTTTATTTAGTTAGATTAGAAGCAGACCNAAACAGAGGGAACGGTAAAAAAAGGCATAGGAAGATAGCAACTGAGTACGCCTCAGTGACTTTGCTGGGAGAAAGCACGGGCTCGTATGGCATCCAGATGACTAATAACAGCCTTGATGTCAGGTCATTGTGTTCGCCAGAATTCCCCGAGCTGTTCCTGGTGAGCGAGCCGAGGGGCTCACCTGTGCTCACAGCGCGGCCCTCACGCTCTGTGGGGGCAGCTCCGCTCCCGCTGTCGCCCCGCGGCGCCTCCGACGCCGTGACCTCCCCTCCGCCGCCGCTCTCCCGCTCTACAGCGGGCGCTTCCATTCTAACATCCCCCGAATCGGTACCGGATTCACGGTCTGACTGTTCCACACAAAACGCCCCCCGGTTTTAGCCGGCGGCAGGAGAGCGGCGGAGCAGAGCCCGCGCCCCCTCAGCCGCCCCGGCCGTGGCCATGGCGANTCCGCTACAGCCCCGGGGCGCGCCCCGAGCCCGCTGTCCCTCCTGGGCTGTGTGTGAGGCAGCCCTGGGGGCAGCGGTGCCGGGCGGCAGAGCGGGTCCTGCCCCGGAGGCGGTGGCGGCTGTTTCTGGGCCTTGTGCTTGTTTTAAAAATTTATTGACTACTAAAAGCCGTGTGAGGCACAGCAAGCGCGATGTGCGATGTGGCTGGTGCGCTGCACCGTGCCGCGGTTCAAGGACAGTGGTAGATGCGATACTTTATGGCAGCATTGTGGACTGAAGTTCTGTCTGAGTTTGCTTTTTGTCTTATGTATCTTTTTGTCCTTGAAAAGAGCCTGCTGTGTCTTTGTCTCCTGCTGGTTATGCTTGCCTCTCTTGTAGGTAGTTCTTCATCTCCCCAAATTTTTATATGTTGTGCTTTTGGTTGAATTATTTACAATGTCGTTGATCGGTGTCATTGCAGTATAATTGATTAACAGCTAAACCCTAGAACAAGAGCTAAACAGTACCCAAACCAGTGAGGATGATGGTAGGTGGTACCCAAATTTTAGCAGGCTGACTTGCGGTTTTTTTGTATCAAAACAGTGCTCAGACTGTAACATGCTGAATCTCAAAGGTTTTCCATTCAATCTGAAAAATTTAACGTGTCCCAAGAGCTGATTGTAATTGCCTGTGTCTCCTTTTTTTCAGGCTTGTGATCACCATGGCTGCAGTGGATCGTTTCTCCCTCTTGTACAGAGAAATCAGTCGTTCCTGCAGTTTCTACATAGAAGCCCTGGCTATTGTTGGAGCGTGGTACACTGTCAGAAAGTGTGTGTCTCTGGCGTTTGACACTTACAGCATGCTTAGGTTGCATGTTATTCCAAAGTTGGTCAGTGAGGTGGATCTTGTCAAGCAATATGGAAAATGGGCTGTGGTTACTGGTAAGAAATGAATTGTCGTATTTATGTTTATGTAACATACTGTGCCAGTACTGTGAAACTTGTAGCTTGTGCCACTGGATGAGCTTTATGTCACAAGCTGGGGCCTGTATTACCTCTGGTAATTTGTTTGAGCAGTGGCCATTCATTGCCTTACTAATTTCAGTTCCAGTTCCTCAGGAGATGGGCAGGCTAAGTGAGTTTGACTGACTGACTGATTACTGAGAAGGAATCACAGCAATTTTTCCTGAAATTTGCAAGGTACACCTGTAAGTGTAGAAAAAGGTGTAGACAAGATCCTTTGTTGAGGTTTTCCTATGTGCTCTAGTTCTTCAGCGAGGTTCAAGTGTTGTACATCTGACATCCCTGCCTTTCATTAAGGTTCTGCTTTGAGCTCTCTCGTGTTGTCATAGAAAATATAAAACTTGTGTGAAGGGGATTGCAGAAGGTGGTTACTGACAACATTGTCTGTAATGTCGTGACTTTGAAATCAACGTATTTGGTGCCATATGATCTGAGAAAAGAGAATGAGGCTATAATTGAAAGAGCTGTCCAAGTAGAAGGCTGTGGTTGCTCTGGTTTTCATCTTGTTTATTCTGTTATTTTCTTTTACAGGTAGCACAGATGGAATTGGGAAGGCATATGCTGAAGAACTGGCAAAGCGTGGTGTCAACATCATCTTAATCAGCAGAAACAAAGAGAAGCTGGAAGCTGTCTCCAGGAGTATATCTGAGACCTATGAAGTGGAAACAGATTTCATAGTAGCTGATTTCAGCAAGGGGCGTGAGCCTTACCCAGCCATTAAGGAGGCTCTGAAAGACAGAGAAATTGGGATTTTGGTGAATAATGTAGGAATATTTCATGCCTACCCGGACTATTTTACTAGACTGTCTGAGGACATGCTGTGGGACATAATCCATGTAAATATTGCTTCTGCTAACATGATGACGCATATTGTGCTGCCAGGCATGGTAAAGAAGAAGAAAGGGGCAATTGTGAACATTTCTTCTGGAATCTGTTGTCAGCCAACACCAATGTTAACAACCTATGGAGCCTCTAAAGTAAGCTGGGGTATAATGTTTAATTGTATGCACTGGAAAGTACATTATAGGTTGGTTGTATTACTGTTTTTTAAATTCAGCAAGGATATAAAAATATTTGAATGTTTTTTAGGGATTTGTTTAAATACTGGAGGTGAACAATACATGTATTATGCAGTAAACTCTTCATCCTCACCAGTGCTGGGCTTTGAACCAAAGTCAATGCTCTTTGGATTTTGTGTGAATTGTGCCATAACAGTAATTCTGGAAGAAATGCTGCCTTTCTCAGATGCACAAAGCAGGGTGGCAGTTCTGTGATTGTGAGTCATCGAAAGGGTCAGGAGTGTAATCTCTCTTCAGCTGAAGTGTGCAGACATCCCTCAAGCCTCTTACACACCAGCATTTGGTAGCAAGAGGGGCTGTACTCAGGCTCAAGCCACCATTGTGACAAGGGCTGTGGCCAAATCAGGCCACTGCTTCCCCTGACACCAAGGGGTGGAAGGCTTCTTACACCATTGTACCGTATCTGGGGGGAAGCTGGTGTCATTAATCCAGTTCCTAGATCAGCAATCCAATTTTAAGCCTGGCCTCAGAACACAGAATTGAGAACAAGCCTCTTTGTGCATTAACAATGCATGGTGTTTGAAGTGATTGCTTTAGTTTTCCTGAAGGAGTTTTAAGAGTATTTGTGCAAGATGCTTTCCTAGTAAACTATTGGGAAAGCCTTTGCAAAGCCATTTGGAAGCAGAAACACGTTTGCTCACAAGCCGAGTTTAAAATGTTCCTTGTCAGGGTTAACTGGCTGTGTGGCACAGCAGCAGTTTTGTGGCATCCGTGTTGCTGCCCTGATAAGATGAGCCAGGCTCATTTTTCTGTCTGATTCTAGCAGTCCCATTTATCAGGCTTGTGCTTTTCTTGTTATTCTGTAAAAGTAAAATGAACTAAAGGAGGTAATGCAGATACACATAAATAAATAATTTTGCATAAGGGAGGTCCAGGAAGTAACTAACTAGGCTTCTGGGGAAGGCAGTTGAATGCAGAATTCACCTGTAAATGTATTAAAGAATGGGACTTTATTTTGTCCTTCTGACAGTAGTAATATAGTTGGCTTTAGAGTGTCCTTGCAATGCTGCCAAACTAAACAAGGTGTTTGTTCTAGATAAAATAAATGTGTCTTTACTTTTTCAAGCAGAAATTGTCAGATTGTGTTAAGCAGTCACTTTGTCCTGCTAGTTACTGTACTGTGGCAAGTTTATAGAAAATAAATAACAACACATAGAAATGTTCAGAAATGTATATTTTTATACTATTTATTAAAGTTTTTTTAATCAATCCGATGTATAAAATATGTTACAACTTTCTGTAATTTTAATAAAACTCTGCCCTGGGATTTCATTTTTTGGGAACAAAAAAGTAAAAAAGATAAAGATGCCTCTTTCTGCTTTTGTCTTTCTAGAGCTACTTGGACTATTTCAGTAGAGCACTGCATTATGAGTATGCCTCAAAAGGAATTTTTGTTCAGAGTCTAACCCCATTCATGGTTGCTACAAAACTGCTACCCATGAGCAGAACTGCATTAGAGAGATCTTTCCAATATGTTCCTGCTGAAAAGTATGCAAGTCATGCTGTTTCTACTCTTGGGTTATCTGCAAGGACTGCTGGTTACTGGAAGCATGCACTAGAGGTAATGGAATTCATGAAACTATTTCATGTTTGTCATGTAGAAGTAAAAGCTGTTTACTTAAGAGTCTGAATGAAAACTATGCTCCTATTCTGAAAAAGTGCAGGACTTCAAGGCATTGTGGTGTTTTCTCACTAGTTCTGCTTTAGAAAATTATGCTTGGGTCTGTGTAAGAGTGAATCCAATTCCCACTTGCAGTGTGTTGCAGAAGTGGGAAAATGACAACATTTTATTAATAAGCCCAGAGTATTTAGTTTCACTTGGGGTGTTGCTGGCTGGGCAAGAATTTCACTGTCTTCTGAGAACAGAAATATCTTTTTCCAATCTTAATGTATTGAGCATATTCCTACTTTGGGGAAGAGTGGGTAGGGAGGATGGAATAACAACAGGGAAAAAACTCCTATTTTTGTTCTAAGCTACCTGGAAGCAGGTTCTGCATTTGTGAAGGTTTTCATTTTGGTTTTATGTTATGTTTTATGCATTTTGGTTATGTGTCATGTATCCTCCCTAGTGGTCTCCTATAGTATTAGGCTGAGTAGAAGGAAATGAAGAAGTGGGGATTAGTCTGAAAGGAGTAAGAGATGGGAAGGATTCTGGCAAGATGTGACAATTAAAGGAAGTGGACAGTATTGCTGTTGGGAACATGTCCAAACCACTTTAAGATTTATTTGCAGAAGTTAACTGTTCAGCTGTGAGTGCTACTTCTGAAACAGCTAAATATATTTCATAGAATAACAGAATATACTGAGTTGGAAGGTACCCATCAGGATCTTCAAGTCCAATTCTGGCCCTTCACAATATACCCAAAGAATCACACCATGTGCCTGAGAGCATATTTACTTCCATGGGGTTGAATTTAAGGCTTAGTTGCTGTTACTCAGGTAGGTTTTGCCTGGCTTTGGGAGTGATCTGAGAAACTGCTTACTTTAATGGAATATATCTTGATCCGTCTCTTCCTTTCATTTTCTCCTGTTCTCCCTGTGCCTCTCCACAGTTCACACTGGCTGAGCACCTGCCTGAATGGATCTGGGGAAGGCTTGCACTGGCTGGCTGCAGACTCATACGCAAGCAAGCTTTGACATCCAAGTGAAACAGGAATATCCAGATGTCCTGCACGCCCAGTAGTGTACTCTGATCAGTGCTACAGAAATGTGTAGTGAACCTTGGAGGACTTTGTGAACTTATCCATACCTTGTTAAACAGCTGTGTACCCTGACTGCAGAAATCTGTATCCTGTGTATCCTTGTATTAAATAGCTCCTCTGCTGCTTTCCTGTGGCAAAATGCTGATGTTCTTGACAGTAATGTCTGTTCACTTTGTCATCAAGGTAATTGGTCAGGAGCAGGTACAGCTTTATTTCTGACAGTAAGCGACTGTTTCACATGGTGCTTATGTGATGTCTATCTGTCAAGTAGACAACTTGAAAATTCTCCGAATCCATCAGAAGTGGGACGCCAAAAAATCAGGCTGTTCAAAAAGACAATCCCAGCCAACTGCATTGTTGTGGAGCAGATGGGGAGCAGCCCGGGGGAGATCAGGAGCAGGGACCCATCACAGGGGTTTGTCTGCAGCCGTGTGCTCCGACTGTGCGCCATAAAACCGGGCTGTGTTCCCAACAATGACTTAAGCTCGTTTAGAAAAGGGGTTTAAACAAACGCAGTTAATTTTAGCAG
>WEIV01002507.1:106625-119924 GCA_013390005.1 Calyptomena viridis
ACTTGGGGTGTTGCTGGCTGGGCAAGAATTTCACTGTCTTCTGAGAACAGAAATATCTTTTTCCAATCTTAATGTATTGAGCATATTCCTACTTTGGGGAAGAGTGGGTAGGGAGGATGGAATAACAACAGGGAAAAAACTCCTATTTTTGTTCTAAGCTACCTGGAAGCAGGTTCTGCATTTGTGAAGGTTTTCATTTTGGTTTTATGTTATGTTTTATGCATTTTGGTTATGTGTCATGTATCCTCCCTAGTGGTCTCCTATAGTATTAGGCTGAGTAGAAGGAAATGAAGAAGTGGGGATTAGTCTGAAAGGAGTAAGAGATGGGAAGGATTCTGGCAAGATGTGACAATTAAAGGAAGTGGACAGTACTGCTGTTGGGAACATGTCCAAACCACTTTAAGATTTATTTGCAGAAGTTAACTGTTCAGCTGTGAGTGCTACTTCTGAAACAGCTAAATATATTGCATAGAATAACAGAATATACTGAGTTGGAAGGTACCCATCAGGATCTTCAAGTCCAATTCTGGCCCTTCACAATATACCCAAAGAATCACACCATGTGCCTGAGAGCATATTTACTTCCATGGGGTTGAATTTAAGGCTTAGTTGCTGTTACTCAGGTAGGTTTTGCCTGGCTTTGGGAGTGATCTGAGAAACTGCTTACTTTAATGGAATATATCTTGATCCGTCTCTTCCTTTCATTTTCTCCTGTTCTCCCTGTGCCTCTCCACAGTTCACACTGGCTGAGCACCTGCCTGAATGGATCTGGGGAAGGCTTGCACTGGCTGGCTGCAGACTCATACGCAAGCAAGCTTTGACATCCAAGTGAAACAGGAGTATCCAGATGTCCTGCACGCCCAGTAGTGTACTCTGATCAGTGCTACAGAAATGTGTAGTGAACCTTGGAGGACTTTGTGAACTTATCCATACCTTGTCAAACAGCTGTGTACCCTGACTGCAGAAATCTGTATCCTGTGTATCCTTGTATTAAATAGCTCCTCTGCTGCTTTCCTGTGGCAAAATGCTGATGTTCTTGACAGTAATGTCTGTTCACTTTGTCATCAAGGTAATTGGTCAGGAGCAGGTACAGCTTTATTTTCTGACAGTAAGTGACTGTCTCACATGGTGCTTATGTGATGTCCGTCAAGTAGGCAGAACTTGAAAATTCTCCAAATCCATCAGAAGGGGGACGCCAAAAAATCAGGCTGTTCAAAAAGACAATCCCAGCCAACTGCATTGTTGTGGAGCAGGTGGGGAGCAGCCCGGGGGAGATCAGGGGCAGGGACCCATNCCGCTCTTCATGGTGCTCGCTGCACCTCGTCTGTGGGGCTGCCTTTGCTGCCGGCTGTCATTTCGGTGCCCGGCCGCGCTCGCTGCGGCTTTAATGCGGCCGGGACGGCACCGGGCACGGGGTCGCTGCGCTCGCACGTTCGGGGCGGGAGCCGCGCTCCCTGCGGTGGCTCCGGCAGAGCTCTGCGGGCAGGAGGATGGTGCTGCCCGGGCTGTCCCCGCCCGCGATCCCTGTGTCCGTCCCTCCCGGGGTGCCCTCGCTTCGGGAAAAGGAGGGGGGAGTTCCTGGCGTTGCTGTTCTGGGTCATGGGCAAGTTGGCAAGTGTGAGCCACGTCCAGCCCCTCATGATAAGGGTGTTAAACAGAGTAAACTTGAGGGCGTTCTGTTCATTTGCTCTTGGTTTCCATCATACTTCAGCATCGCGCTTACTTACAATCTCTTATCAGCCATAAGGGTGTTTACTTTGTTTATTTGTGTGGCTGTTTTAACTTATTGCTATAAGAGTTATAGGCTAATGTAGTGATAAGGTAGGCAGAGTACAGCCAAGAGCAGCAGTCAGTGTGCTATAACTGTGTCTAGGGATGAAGGGGAAAATTTATAATCACAAGCAGTTCCCAGTTTGTCATAGTGTTGTCAGTCAAGTAAAAATAGAGGGAATTTCTGTTCCTGTTACAAGGAAATACTTGATAATGCTAAATAAAGTTAAATAAAAACGAAGTAACAGCTGTCACGTTCAGACTCGCTTCATTTTGTTGCTGTGCCATGAGGTCAGTCCATCGTTCCCCTAAATAGTGTGAATCCCCTAATAAAGCTCCTGCTTTCCAATCCTGGTCACAGCTGCAATGTACAGTTCTGTTCTGCCTCTCCAGGTGGTGTGACAAACCAGACATAAATGTTTCTCTTTGCTTATCTTAATGGCCTTTTATTTATCAGCTGCACGTTACGTATTTGGAATTTAAATTAATACTAGCATTGCAATTTTGCTCCAGTGCATTGTGCACTTTGGAACATAAAGGGAAGAGGCTGTCCCTCCATGGGGAAAACGCTTTCAACAAGTTCCTTTAACTTCACATTATTTCATTCTGTGATCAACCATTGTTTTCTCAGGTACCCGTGTTGTAGTAACATATATCCCAGCTCAAAAAAATTTGAAATACTTTTTTCATGCTGATTTTCAAGCACAGGGACTACAAATTTGCCTCCTCGTATCTCTTGACCTTACAGGCCTTGGCATAGAGTTTGAATGTGATTCTCCTTGTATAAAATGAAGTACTGTAGTATATTTTCTATTTGCCATGTTTCAGATTGGAAAAACCCACCATGCCTTTTTAAGTGGCCGTGGATGCTTTTATTATGTTAGTATTTTATTTTGCACTTTCCTTTTTCCTTGCCATGGGACTCATGCATGATCTTTTACTCTTTGTTCCCCTTACACAAAGTGTGGCCGAGTTTGATGGTCGTTGTTGACTGTTCTGTTGTCAAGTTAATATCTGAGTGTTCCACATCTCTGATCTGAGCAAGGGAGAGACTTGAGTGTTGGTGAAAAATTACTAAATGAAATATGAACAAGTTTTTCTGTATTATTACTAAAACAAACTACCAAAGGTGTGGGTTTTGTTTAGATTTTCAGACTATACAGTTGCACAAACAGGAATCTAATTATTTTCTATATTGCCCTGCCTTACAGGTTGGCTTGCAATCAGCTTTGCTAATTCTTCTAGGGAGTTAACTTTGCCATCAGAGATGGAGTACAGGACTCAGCTACCACATCCTGAGTGACCAAATCGTTCAGTACAAAATGGAGAAGAAGCGTAGAAAGAAATGAGCCTGTTCATTAGGCTTTACCTGAAAAGACCATGAAATCTCTCCTTATCCTGGACCCAGCTTTAAGAATATCCAGTTGATCAGCACAGTGAAAGCAACGTTTACTGAAACAAAAATGAACTAGTTTATAAAGAAGAAAATTGTGATTTGAATATACGGAATTTTTGGAATGAAACCATTTTCTTCTATGACCATGAAGTTTGCAAACATCTGGTTTGTTCTGGTTGTTATTTTACTCTGTGGCAAAAAACACTTTGGTACCAGACTAGGGAATTCCTCTCACGAGGCTCACATTTGTCCTGGATGTTCTCGCCTTACTTTGAAAGTGGAGTTCACTTCGACAGTCGTGGAGCATGGTAATAAGGAGTAAAGCACTTAAAAATATATCCACATGAAATTCCAAGTGTATGTTACTGATTTGTGGGTTTTGTGCACTTGTAACATTCAGGGTTTCTGTAGAAGAATCATCTGCTAAGTTCTTAAAAAGTGAAACACTTTTTCAAAGGTTTTCTGTTTATCTGGAGACAGGATTCAAAGAACAGGAGAAGGGAAAGGGAAATAAAGAGGTTGTTAAAAGAGGAAATGGAGTGTGAAGGTTCAGGTGGGCAAGTTTTGTGTGCTTAGTAGCTGTTTGTTTTGACTTGGTATGGCTGAGGCTCTTTTGTGAAATCTAACCACATAAGTGGGCCTTGAAGGGGTGAGAAAGGCAAGAAATCTCTGTGGATTTGTTAAAGAAAAAGTTTGGAAGCGATAATATGTGCATGGGAAAATTGCAGGTAATTGTGAAGGGAGCAGATGAAAGGCAAAGTGAGGCAGATACAGAGCTTAGATGGCAAAGAATAGCAATGGGACACCTTGACCCTGCATCCACTTGTTGCCTCAGGTACCTGTACTGTTCCCACAGTGAAGCTGTGCTGTGCCTGGTCCTTGCAGGCAGGGTGTCAGTTGTGACATGTCTGGGTGTAGTTGGTGGATGTGGTGTGTGCTGGGGGGCTGAGCCCACTCACAAATCACTGTTGCAGATCAAGGACTGAACTGTTGGGACCGGCTTCATTTTCTGTGCTTGTCATACTTGGTGTTAGTAATTTGCACGAAAGGTCAGTACCATGCAGAGGCTGGAGAATTTAAACCATGCCTGTCAAGAACTACCCTGAATTGGCATATCAATTTGTACTGCTGGATGTAGCAGTAAGTCCATTCCCTCTCCCCAGCTCCTCTCACATTGTTACATCTTTCCATGATACTTACAATTCTACCTTCCTTTCAAAGGTTTTTTTCATATTTGCAGGTTTCCTGATGCAACACCCCCCATACCTTCCCATTATGTAGTGCAGAAATAAATTTCAGATTTCTAAAAGCAACAAAAAAGTGCCTCAAATTGTGATTATTTGTTCCGAATAAAGCAAAATTCAGACTTTGTGATGTGAATGCATGAGTAAGCTGCTGAAACACCAGTTCTGATAAGTTGTGCTCTTGTTCCAGAGTATATTGTGGCTTTTAAGGGATACTTCACAGCTAAAGCTAGAAGTAAATTTATTTCAAGTGCGCTAAAAAGCAGTGATATTGAGAACTGGAGGATTGTACCTCGCAACAACCCAGCCAGTGACTACCCCAGTGATTTTGAAGTTGTTCAGATCAATGAGAAACAGAAAGATGGAGTGCTCACACTGGAAGATCATCCAAACATCAAGCGTGTAACACCTCAGCGAAAGGTCTTTCGGTCGCTCAAATATTTGGAGTGTAAGTAATTTTCTGTGTGGTTTCTTGAGACCTGCTTTGGTAAAACGTTCTCAGCCTTATTTCAAACCATCAGCTTGGCATTACAGAAATGAGAAGTGCCCTGTGTTTTTTTTTAATTTACAGAAAACTATTCTTTTGCTTAGAAAATTATGAGGGTCCTGCTTTGCTAAAGCATGGCAACAATTCCATGTACAGTATAGAAACATTTCATTTGCAGCAGTCAGTTACCTGAGACTGTGGACCTCTATCCCTAGGAGATAAACCAGAAGCTTTGGTTAGATAAAAATGATACCCAATAGCCTACATCTTTTGTTACAACAATAGGATGTGCATATTTGCATAAAAATCAAACCTTTTATGGTTTTCCTCATAGTGTTTTTTCTTTATCTTGTGCTAATAGCTGATCCAACGTTGCACTGCAATGAAACCAGATGGACTCAAAAATGGCAGTCATCCCGCCCCTTGAGAAGAGCAAGTCTTTCTTTAGGTTCTGGCTTCTGGCATGCAACAGGGAGACACTCCAGCAGGCGCTTGCTGAGAGCCATCCCTCGCCAGGTGGCTCAGACCCTGCAGGCAGATGTCCTCTGGCAGATGGGATACACAGGTATGCTTTTGTTTGTTGGCTTAGAACAATATCCTTGGCCAAACAAGTGAAGTGTAAAGAGAGACTAATTGACTCATATGTGTTAATCTCTCATTGGGTGCCAGATCTGGAAAGACTGAGAAATAATTTGGTTTGAAATACATTGTATATTTATGGAGTGCTCTCTGTGTGTGTATTGTACTTTGGAGAAATTGGTCATATTCATGATCTTTGGCTGAATTTCTGAATTGGAATGTGAGTTTCTATATTACTGAGACTAAAACACATGGTACATTAAACAAAAGTTATTTTTGTATATTTGTTTATGGAGCTGAATCAGAAAAAATGCTTTCTTCTTAATAGGTGCTGGTGTAAGAGTAGCAGTGTTTGACACTGGTCTGAGTGAGAAACATCCACATTTCAAAAATGTAAAGGAGAGAACAAACTGGACTAATGAGAGAACCTTGGATGACGGTGAGTTGTGTGTAGTTTTCCAACTATTCCGGACACTGGTGTGTTTTGCCATTGGTGCTGTGTTGTGAACATCTGTTAAAGCTGTGTATCTTCAGAGTTTCAGCTGAATTTTGCAGTGTTCAAAGCACTTTGTACTCATACCAAACACAGCAAAGAGAATTAAGGTTCCAGAAGGGTATTGCATACATCTGCTTTGAATCATACCAGACTTCATCGTAAATGTTGAAAAATATATCAGGGCAAGAAGATATTGCACAGGTGTAAATACACTGTCAGGGTAGGTGGCAGTGAAAGCAAACCTCACAAAGCTGTTTTCTTCCCTACTCCTTTTTATGTTGCTGTTTCACAATACATGTGACCATACTTATGAGAGAGAGCACTTACCTTGTTTACTGTGCAGTCCTAAACTGATCAGAGTTTTGGCACCCTCATGTAAAGTTTTTCTATTCTATATAATTGCACTTTTTATTTTTGTATATTTGTGTTCGTGTTTCATGTATTGTCCCTAACTTACCCTGACCATGTGCTTTCACAGATTATTAACTTCATACAGTTTGGGTCAGTGAGTCAGCTGGCAATTTAATCTCTCTAGAGAGTTTAAGGTCAATGCTTATATTGCTCAGTCTGGTGTGCACCTCCATACTTTCATCACGTGTAGTATTTCTTTACATTGCAGCACCTGCTTTTGGTAGCTCATTCTGTTCTGTGCCCAGATGGCTGCTGGACAGGCAGATTTGGAGTACAAAAATATACTGTGTTCATTATATACATTATAATGTATTATATACATTATATAATTCATTATATTGAGTTCAATAAAGCAAAAGCTAAATTATTTTTGAGAAAAGTTAAAGTGTTTTCTTGTCTCATTGTTCATACTTAACAAAATATGGTTATTGCAGAATCAGAACAAAAATCTTTTAAGAAGTTTACATTAAAATAGATTGACTTTGTGAGTTGCATTTTCCAAAGTACTGTTTTTCTCTCATGATTTCATTGGCAGCAATCAGGAGGGGATGGACTGGAGAATGTATCACTCAAGTTTCATCTGCTGCTTGCCTGGTTACATAGGGCTGCAAATTCTATGCCAACTGAACCTGGTAGCAAAATATGATTCAAAAAAACTAGGGCTGAAACCAGCATTTGTGGTTTGTCTGTGATTTTTGATATAGGTGATGTTTACCAGTACAAATCTTAACAATGAAATTTTTTACTTTCTAATGTCTTATTTTGTTTCCTTCTCCTGGTGATAGGTTTAGGCCATGGCACTTTTGTAGCAGGTGTAATAGCCAGCATGAGAGAATGCCAGGGATTTGCTCCAAATGCAGAACTGCACATTTTTAGAGTGTTCACCAATAATCAGGTAGCTATTTTACATGTGTTTCAATTTGTGCCTTTCCACGTTAGTGCTGTATAATCCTTTCCTTTGGGAATATTGCATGCATTTGTAAATGGGGACATTGATATGTAGGAAGGACAGAGATAAGAGAGTTACCACAAGATTTCTTACAGTTTCCAAAATCCGGTATATTTTTCAGAAATAAGACATGGAAGTCTGGTCTGTATAGTGTTGGAGCAATCACTCAAATGTATTAAGCACTAGAAATTTAAGGATACCATTGTGCCTTGTTTTGGTGTTGTTTCTGCTCCGTGTTTGAAGTCTGTGCTGCCATGGAACTATTGGATTTTTTAATGATAACTTTTTCTCCCTCTACATAGGTCTCATATACATCTTGGTTTCTGGATGCCTTTAATTATGCAATTTTAAAGAAGATAGATGTATTGAATCTAAGTATTGGTGGGCCAGACTTCATGGATCATCCGTTTGTTGACAAAGTTAGTATGAGGAAATAAAGTGGTCATGGTGTTTGTATTCCTCCTACCAGAGGTGATTTGCAGAGCTACTTGTTTGCATCTGGTCCTGCTGACAGTTGTTGTGGAGTCTCATTTAATGAAAAAAATCCTGTACAGTGTACAGACTTTTAGTAATATATTTAAGGAATGGATTAAAAAAATCCAAGCACAACTCATATGTTGCCAGAGCCATGGAAAATGCTCTTTTACAAAATGCTCTATGTACTTCTAAGAAGTGACTCCCAAGCAGACAACTAAGAGGACTTTTAAGGGAGATGTGTAACTGAAATCCACCCTGGTTTGTTTTGTTTTTTTTTTTTAAATGCCTGCATGGTTAATTTATTTCATGGTAAAAAATATGTATAGTGTAAATTGAGTGGATTTCTTAAACCAATTTGTTTCAGGACAAATAGGTAAAAAGGTACAGGTAGTTGATTCAGTTGTGTGGAAAGAGATTTGTTTCAGGTTAAGATGGAATTAGGTTTTTGTCTTTGTAAATGTCATGGTTCCCTGAATTGTTGGTCAGGCCTTCAAAGGCATTAAGTGAATTAATTTACTTTTTAAAAAAGGATACAATCTTTCTTTATGAAGGATAATTAAGGGACTGGAGGCATACAAATTCTTCCTTGTTTTTTTTTATGATAACCTGCATTGAAATTTCATTTGACAATGACTTCACTGTACTCCCTGTAGTACTACCAGAGGGGATTCACAATAACTACTTGACTTTGGCATTTGGACTGCTTTGTTATGGACAGGAGTTTTTCCTCTGGTGTAGCATAAAAAGGTTCTCTGAGCAGTGTCACTGTCAAGGCTGGGTTATTGGTCACATAATCTTAAGTATGTTCAGATCTTGATACTGGATACACAGATGTATTTTGTGAGTCTCAGTAAGAGGTGTTGGGCTAATCATTCCTTCACTTATGTCAGGCCCCATGGAGTGTACATTTGTTAGAAAAGTCTCTTTTTTAGTGTCAGAGCCTTATGGTAAATATTTTTTGTAGGTTTGGGAGCTGACTGCTAACAATGTCATCATGGTCTCTGCTATTGGCAACGATGGCCCTTTATATGGGTAAGTTTCAGTGACCACTTCAAAGAAAACCAACTATGTTTTTATAGGGTTTTGGAAGTAGTTGTGCTTGGTCAGGAAGTTTTCCCTCCTTTTTTTTTCTGTAATCTGTTTATAGAAAGTGACTCAAGTTAAGCTCTTTTCAGTGTCCTTATTACTTGCATTTTGTGAATATTTAGCTAAATATTTTTAGTTGAAACAGAGTAAAGTCAGTAAAAGAAGAACAGCAGTGCTGCCAGCTACATTTCCCTGTTAGTGTGAACAGACATCTTTGGGTACTGACCTTGGACTTAAGGAATACAGAAGGGATCAAGCCACAACAATTTGTGGTACATTTCTAAACTAAATGCCTAAAAATAGATTCCGTTTTGTCTTTGCATACATGGCTTGGTACTTACTTAGTAACTGCCTGATAAGTTACTCTGGCTTGTAAAGTATAGCTGTATCAGTTTGGACCAAAATTTGCTTCTGTGGAGGTTAAAAAACAAAAATCTGATGGCAGCGTGTCTGTTAACAGGATAAACTTAGGACTCTGTCTTGGGTTTTGGGTGTTTTATTTTTTTTCCTGTCTCCCAACTTGTTCTAGGACTCTCAATAATCCTGCTGACCAGATGGATGTGATTGGAGTAGGTGGCATTGACTTTGAAGATAATATAGCTCGCTTTTCATCTAGGGGAATGACCACTTGGGTAAGATACTTTGACTATGGCCAGCCATATTTGCAGCCAAAATAAGGGCCTTGGAAAGGCAACCTTTTTTGAAGGGATAATCCTGTGCAAATGGTATGACATTGTTGGGGCAGCCAATGAGAAAAGATTTTGTCAGACATCAGAATAGTTAGAGATTGTAAGTCTTTAAGCAAGAAGCTTAATGTTCTTTTCAGGGTTTCTCATCATTAATCTTGGCCACTATTGACATTTTTGATTGATTTCTAAAATATGCAGTTCCTTTTGAACTTGCCTGTGTGTTTAAATCTGCAGACATGAAGGCCTGCTCCTGTCCTTTAGTTTAAAAATCCTAGGATTTCCAGATGCTACGTGTAACATTGCACTGAGGTGATGATTGCTGCACATCATTTCAGATGAGCTTGCATTATGATCTTGATTAAGGAGACTATCACGTTTCTGTTTTTGTAGCCAGGTAGCAGCGTGGTTTTCATTTCATCAGTGATTTCATGCTTAGCACAGATACTAATCAGCAGTAACATTGAGAACTCATGATAAACAGCTGAAGTCCTTTAGGTTAACTGCTATTCTGTGATGCTGAACCTCAGCTATGTTAGGTGATAATTTTACTCCTCTATAATCTGCAATTAATTGAAGTGCCCAAACGAAGCAATCAGTATTCATTATCTATTAGGGCAATAATCCATCTGTTTTCTTTCACAGGAGCTGCCTGGAGGTTATGGTAGAGTGAAGCCTGATATTGTTACTTATGGCTCTGGAGTGAGAGGTTCTGGTATGAAAGGTGGATGCCGCTCTCTCTCTGGGACAAGTGTGGCATCTCCTGTGGTGGCAGGTGCTGTTACTTTGTTAGTGAGGTAAGTCTTAAATAAGAATCTCTAAAAATACACCAATCAGGAGGGTTATAAAATGCCATATAAAGGAATGCACTGAAGTGTGTTTAGATGGTGGAAGATGGCCTGTAAAATCACTGTTGTTCTGCCTAACACATCACCTTGTCTGGCTACTTCTGAACTTCCTGGGAAAAACTCGAGAACTGTTTTGAATAGTAATTACATGTTTGAGAATATAACTAGAAGGAATAGTACTACGAAGCAATTTTGTCCCATTTTTTAGTCACTTGCAATTGCTGAGCTTAATTGTGTTATAAAAGAGCAACTGCTCAAAGTAGGCAGCTGTTGCAGATAGTTATCTAAATACTTGTAAATTTTGTAGGATGTAGGGTTTTATGGCTATTCTTCAGTTGTGTAAGTCAGCTGTTACACACTGAAGGACTTGAAGGTGGGAATTGCAAGTGTGTTGTTTGTCACAGCTACTACATAAGGATGAGACTAACCATTATTTGAGAAACATGCCAAAAATTCAGTCATCATATTCCCCTGCATTTTTCTTTGAACAACAAAGCTATTTTCCCCCCTTGGAAGACAGAATATTTTATTTTGCAAATAAACATACTGCCCTGATTGTAATTGCTGCTGGTCACAGAGCACACTGTAAGGAGAAAAAGTCATATATTATTAGTTTTTAAGAGAAATGTATCAGAAATTTATTCCTTTTCTACATCTGTGTCAGTGAGAAATCAAGCAATAATAGATAAATATGAATAGATGATGTTACAACAAACTGGTTTTTTATTGGATGTAGTTTAAATCAAAGGACCGTTAGGACAGAATATTTAACAAGATAGCTAAAAACTGGAATAAAGGCCACCTAATTGGATCTATTATTTCCTGTTTCAGCACAGTTCAGAAGCGTGAGATGGTGAATCCAGCAAGTATGAAGCAGGCACTTATTGCGTCAGCACGTAGGCTTCCTGGAGTCAACATGTTTGAACAAGGACATGGCAAATTGGATCTTCTGAGAGCTTATCAGATCCTCAACAGCTATAAACCACAGGCCAGGTTAATTTTAATCCTTAATCAATGGTACACTATAATCTGCTCTTTTAAGAGAGCAGGTGGTGCGTGTGAAACTCAGTTGAGCAATCTGTGCTTGTGCAACAAGAACTTGCACATATCTTGTGTAATCCTGAATTTTTTGAAGAGAATGGATGAAAAGTCAAAAGTGTTTTCTGCCTATGTTTTAGCAGTGTAGGGGTTGATTTATTTTTTTCTTATAGCCTTAGATGTTATGAATAATGTAACATAGAACACAGTGGTAAACTACTTAAGTTTTAACTTTTGTGAATAAGAACATTCTCCCTGTGCTGAAAAGTTTATTTTTGTATGTGCGAAAATCATTTCACAGAACTTAAAATCTCTTAAAAAAAAATTAGAGAGGGAAGAAAATTTTGGGGTAGATTTGGGAAGTGAAGTGTGAGAGCTTGATAGAGTAACTATGACTGGCATGGTTTATCTGTAATTTTTTTATAGTTATGTATAGTGGCATGTTCTTCTGTTTATTGATTATTTTCTCTTCCAATTTTTCCTCCTCCGTCCTGCTGTAGTTTGAGTCCAAGCTATATTGACTTAACCGAATGTCCCTACATGTGGCCCTATTGTTCTCAGCCCATATATTATGGAGGGATGCCAACTATTGTTAATGTTACCATCCTTAATGGTATGGGAGTCACTGGAAGAATTGTAGACAAGGTAAGTATGAACATTGTTCCAAATTCTGACTGTTAATGTTACTAAAACCTTCCCAGAAAATACTACTTTAGCTATGAATTTCCTAGAACAAAGGTCACTGCTGAAAGCAAGGGATGCAAAATGTTTGATTAAAGGGTGCACCCAAACTGGTAGATTTGTCAACACAGGCTTTGTACAAGTTTTCAAGCAGTGCATTGGTTTCAGGGGTGTGAGCATTTTGACTTTGTAAAACCAGTTTGGATTGAGATGTACTTAGAGATTTCTTTGTATTCTCTAACAGCATTTACAATCTCTTGGATAGACTTTCCTCCTTTCTTTGGGGGGAAAGGGGGAGGTGAGGGGGGGGTCTGGAGCATAAATGACCTCAGTAAAGAATCCTGACACTGTAAATCTTGCCTCTTCCATGGGTCAGAGTGACCTGAATGTATTGACTGAACCAAGCTCTGCTGCAAAACCTGTTCTTTCACACCAGTGATGTTGGGGAGGTTTTTAATTAAGGGAGGTTTTTAATTAAGTAAGCTTAAATGTAGAACAGATTTAGGAATTGAGACAAGCTAAATAAGACACCTGTTGTGTAATTCTAGCCAATGTAAATGAGCCTAATTTTAACATTTTAGCGTTAATCCTAAAGTGTGTCTTAGATTGAAGTTTACATTAAAGGGCATTGAATCTCTTATCCCAGATTGTTAGCTTATGGTAGTACTCACACAGCTGGTGTAATTTGCCTGTGTCTGTTATACTATTAGTTCTCTTTATTACTGAAAGGAAATTTTGTTTTTTTACCAATAAATTTTTGACATGGCCTCACAACATTAAAAGGTTCACTTGGGCAGTGTGCTGTTTAGGTAGCTTCTGCTACAGCCCTCCCTCTGTAATCTGGGTCATTAGGGCTGTCATGATTAGGTTGATTCACTGACACAGCATCACCCTTTTGAACTTTGTGGGCATTTTGAAATTTGACATAGTCTTCAGAAGAGCTAGTATTTGTTATTACTTTGTGCAGAGAAGAAGGCTCTGCTCAGAAATTACTGACTGCAAATACTGTGTTGCAATGTTCTGTATTCTTCATTTCACAGCCAGACTGGCAACCCTATCTCCCCCAAAATGGGGATAACATTGAAGTGGCTTTCTCCTATTCCCCTGTGTTGTGGCCTTGGTCTGGATACTTGGCAATTTCCATCTCTGTA
>WEIV01002507.1:123029-217479 GCA_013390005.1 Calyptomena viridis
AAGGCTTTCCAAACACAGGCTGCCTGGACTTGTGGAATTGGCTTGGTTGCAAGAGACTGTGGGACATGGGGGCAGTATCAGTGGTTTATCAGATTGCTCAGGGTATCATCCTGTTAAGATTTACATTGGCTCTGAGGATGGAAATTCCACCACCTCTCTGAGCAATCAGAAAGTGAAGAAGCAAAATGTTTCGGTATTTAGAAGCAGTCTAAAAATGTAAGCATGTTTTCAGGGAATAAAAGCATATTTTTCTGGTTGTGTTTGTTTCAGTGGTGCAGAGAAGGTAGTGGCTGCATGTTCACAGTAGTGGGGAGAGGGTTATGTAAAAGTGGCAGTGGCACTTCAATCAAGCCTACTAAAATGGAGCTGTAGTTTTCAAGGTGTGAATCAAACCACATTTCAGTGTAATTGCTGTCTACCTGGCTGCCACTCTGCAGTAGTGAGTGGAATACCTTTTCTAACTAGGGTGCATCTACCCTGGCACTTCAGTTTGAGGGAATTCATCACTAATCCATTGTCCTGTTCTGCCACAGTTTTGTTCCATTCGTGGAGCATTTGGGTGAGACCAAACTGCAAAATATACACCTCACATACATGGACATTTGGTTCATGAGACCACACAAGCACAAGTCATAAGTAACACCCTGAAAACTTTCTGCCCTGCCAAACTAATTTTTGGATACATTTGTGAACAGAAATGTCGTATTTTTCATACTGAAATGTGACTTCCTTAGGTGAGCTGCCAGAGCAGGGCACATAGACCAGATACTGTGCTAGATGTGTGCTTGCATTGACTCCTCCTGTGTGGGTTGTGTGATTAGAGGTAACATTACAGTGAACAGCTGTTCAGGTGAACTCCTGTTTCTGCTTTTACACACAGGGACTTTACTGATGGTGGACAGTGAGGAAGAGTATTTTCCTGAAGAGATCACCAAGTTGAGGAGAGATGTTGATAATGGACTTTCGCTGGTAGTCTTTAGTGACTGGTACAACACATCTGTGATGAGAAAAGTCAAGTTTTATGATGAAAACACAAGGTACTGATTTATTTCCCAGTTCTTTAGGAAATAAAATGCCACAGAACTGCCATTTTATGCACACATTACCTTGAAAATCCCAAATGTGGTACACACTACTTGAGCACTTGGATGCTATCTGTAAGAAAGGACTACCTGAAGAGCAATTAAGGATCATAGCTACCTATTTTATTGTGACTGTGAAGGCCCTTCTGGTAATGCAGTCTTATTTTAAAGCCAAGAAAAACATTTACAATGAAAAGAAATAAGAAATTGGAGAGAGCCACACACAGGAAAATGGGCATGTTTTCATGTTAGAAAGAAAATGTGCATTGCAAGCAGTCCATCACCAGGTTGTGCACATGTTACTGAAATTAATCCCTGTATTGTATAAAGAAAAAATATGTCAACATCACCAGTTGTTTCATGTTACTGTTAAGCATGAAAGATCTGTCCTGCAGTTTGTGAGCAAGTCACATTTTACTTCATTAGAAAAATGAGAAGCAGATTACATGACTATCATTTTTACCTCAGCTTACCCAGAGCATAAGACTGAATTTCTTTCTAGGAAATTGAAATTTTCCATGGAACTGAAATACACTGAGAACTTTATGTTAGTATTCCTTAACTTTTGCTAAGAAGCATTGGTGTCAAAGAGAGACTGCTATTCACATGCCCCTGGAGTTAAACAAGGTTTTGAGATGTAGTCCATTATTTAAGTGACTTTGAAAAAGTCTCTGTGCAGGAAGACACATAACTTTTTTTTATCCAAACTCTAAGAGTCTATTCTGTATCTTAATAAACAGTGTTACGCTGTAATTTTTACAGGCAGTGGTGGATGCCTGATACTGGAGGTGCTAATATACCAGCTCTCAATGATCTGCTTTCTGTTTGGAATATGGCCTTTAGTGATGGGCTGTATGAAGGTGATTTTACCATGGCAAGTCATGAAAGTGAGTACTGGAGTCCATTGCCTCTGCAGGCTACAGTGCGTTGTTTGGAAAACAGTTTTCTGCAAGTATGAGGTTGAATGAGAGTCCAGGGAACTGCTCAAATTCAGTGAAAAGAGTCTCATAAGATGCTTAAATGATACTTCTTTTGTAGACTTTTTCATGGTATTTGATTAAGCTTTTCAATTAAAAAAAAGAGGTAATATCAATATCCTAAATGGAAAGATTTGAAAGCAGTGTGTAAATGTGAACCTGCAAAAGTTGTGCTTAGAAATGCCTTCTCTGCAAATACACACTTTGGTCCAAGAAAGAAAATTCAGTGCACTGTTCCTGAGAATGTTTTCTTATGAGCTTGTTTTGTGGTGGTAAAGAAGGGAGTGTCATTTTTGGTCTAAATCGCAGTTTTGTGATGATGTCTTTCAGTGAATTATGCATCAGGGTGCAGTATTGCAAAGTTTCCAGAAGATGGCATTGTTATTGCACAGACTTTTAAAGATCAAGGTATGAGCTTCCTTGTCTTTTTCCAGTGTTTTAAGTAGAACTTTGGACTCGGTGCATGAGCAAAGTTGCAAAGTATAAAGGTCTTAAAACAGTGAATATAAAACCACATTTACGGAGTAGGTATTTTTTCATTTTGCCTAGAAACATGTAGTTGATGCCTAACAGGCAGCTGCAACATGACTGTATGCAATTGTTATATATTATAAAATATCCAAATCTGTGTATGCACTATTTTATTGTAGTTGCTGTATGTGAATACACCTACATGTACGTGTGCTGTGCATCATTGGAGGGGAAGTGTGGTGTTGTAATTGTGTTACTTGTTCATGTTTCTCATGAATTTCAAGTGCTACTGAAATATATCCCCTGATCATTGCCATATTTAGCATGAGTGTTGTGATAGCTGTGGTGGTCTACAGGTATAAGTAAAGAAAATTTTAGTAGACAAAATGTCATCAGCCAGACTCTCATAGGGGAAAGTTTTATGCATACAGGAAGCCTGTGGTCTCACACTTTAGTGATCTGTTCTCTGTGCACATCCATTCTTTTTACTTTTAATAATATCTTTTCATTTGTAATTCAGAACTATAATAGCAGCAGGCAGTTTGAAAAAAGAATCTTGTATTTGATGAGCCTTTAGGAAGTGCTGTGCAGGAGCAAATGACCAGAACTGTTAGCATGTTGCAGGTCAGGTTTGTGTATATGGATATTGAGGACTGGAATTGAGAGCAGAAGCATGTGAGGAGCTTCTGATATTACACAGCAGCTGCCAGAGAAGATCAGTAAGTTCATTGTGGTTTAGAGTTACAGTATGCAGTGGAGGTGATTACCTAGGGGAGAAGTTTTCTGGAACAGTAAGAAGATCATCCATGTGAGCCTTTTGGAGGGAAGACAATGTCCCTGTATGCTGATGACTTAGGTATTTCCTTATGTGAGAGAGAAAAAGGTAAAGTGTCAATTTGACAAGTAGCCTGCTAGACCTGGTTTTGAATCCTTTTCATTGCAATTCATGAAGCAGAAGAGCTCTCTGGTTTGCTTCTGCTATCTAAATGCAGTGTCTCAAGTAAAGGGGATAAATTTCAGATAAAAATTTGAAATTTGTCTGTCTTTGTGTTTTGAAATGGATGTTAGAGGTGGGAAACCTTTAACCTAAAATCAGCTGTCTGTAGAATTCTGCAGAAGGACTGAAACAACATAAAGAGCAGAACATTTTGATTCTAAACCTTTAGCTGAGGATACTAGATGTTTTCGTTCAAGCTTGTTGAAGATGATCCAGGTTGTAACGTCTTTTCTTCTTCTCCACCAAAGAAAGAAAAAAATTACTATCAGTGGGAAATTTTACAGTCAGAGTCTCAGAGCAGTTTCATTTTTATCATAGTATTATGAGGATTTTAAGAACTTTTTGCAAAAATGTGTGACAGGACATGCATTTGTCAGTTTGCAGTGTAGGCTGTGTTGACTTACAGGCAGTTTGACATTGATGCTCTGCAGCCTATGGAATTTATTTGTGCTTTGCTTTAGGTCTTGAAGTTTTAAAGCAGGAGACTGCTGTAATTGAAAATGTCCCTATTTTGGGACTTTACCAAGTTCCTTCTGAAGGTGGTGGCAGAATTGTTTTGTACGGTGACTCCAATTGCCTGGACGACAGCCATCGACAGAAAGGTGTGTAAGCTTGGACATGCAGGAAAGTTACTGGCTTAAACTGACTACTGTCCTGGGGGGTTTTACAGCTCCATCAGAAGTAGCTGGTTTTTAGGGACTCTAGATATTCCTTACTGGGGATTAATCTCAGTTCTGCAGAGCTCTACTGAAATGCTGGAAGGTGCAGTTTACAATGAAAGAGCACTCCACATTAAATAGCCTTTTGATAGATAGGACTGTTTCCCCACCCCCCAGATTTTTCTGTTCCACAAGCTTTGGAGGCTGGGTTTGGGGTGGTGTTTTTGCAAGGGGGGTTTGGTTGGGGTGTTTTTGTTTGCAGAAAGCACAAACAATTGCATATGCTTGATTTGAGGCCATGAAGAGGCAATTAGGGAATCCCTTCACTTTTCCCTAGTTGCATTTTCAGAATGTTTATGTAGAACAATGGATTTTATCTTTTGATTTTGCTCATTAGCCTGCCATGTTCCCTTTGCAATGTCTCCTGTGAGGATTTATGGTAATGTTCAACGTTTCAGTTGTGCATTGCTATTTTCTGGTTATTCTACTTTGACACAAACCAGCTGCTGAAAATATGTCAGAAAATAGGAATTCCAATTTGTGTTGTCAAAGTGTTTGTTTGCAACTCTAGATAGCAAGTGTGTGAGGTATGTGCATGTGGTTTCTGTGACTCCCAGAGAAGCCCACACACTGTGGTTGATTCTTGTAAAACCTTTTTTCCTAGCATTTTGTTTGATCTGACTTTTCAAATTTTTTAGAAGTTGCTTGTGTTTCTCATGACATGTAAAGCACAAGCTGGTGGATCTGTGGCTTGAGGGGACAAAGATAATTCAATATGCAAAGTCTTTTTTTGCATTCCCACTGGACAGAACTGGATTTTCCTTTTGTGATGAAAAGTACATCTATAATTTTTTAAGCTTTTGTCACTGCCATTTTAAAAATACTGGGTTATGCAATCCATCCCTTGCCTAATTTATTTAAGTTTAAAGGAACTCACTGCCTAAGGGAGCTTTCCATTGGTAGCTCATTTCTTTATCTCCATACATTTTGGGGATTTTTTAAAGTTCTCTGGTTTCTCCTTATCTATCTTTGGGTTGTTTCCCATGAGTTGCCCCAACACCTGCATGTCAGTGCCTTAGTGCTTGCTATAGGTTATTGAAAGCACAAGGCATAAGAGAAGATACATAGCTTTAAATTAAGTAATCAAAAATAACACTTTGTGACCTCCCTAATGCTGTTAAATTCAGTGTGACCCCTGAAGCAAGAAAAAGTGAAAGACTTTAAAGGAATCTTTTAAAATTAGCTTTTAAATTGTGAACCATGAGTCTCCAGCAGAGACATCGGTGGCTTTAACTGAGGTAAATTCCTAACATTTGTGAATATAAATCCCTAAAATCTGATTGACCTCTTTAAAAAAATCAAAGGTGAGGGTTTAAGGGACACCAGGATTATGAAGATTAATTCCCATTCCCAGCCAATTGTTCCTGGGGGGAGAAGTTCTGAGAAAAATAGTTTGTTGTGTGGTGGAAATAGCTGGTAAGGCATTGTCCTACTCCTGCAGAGGGAAGTTGTAGGGAGTTGTGATGTTAACTAGCTGGAGTGCTTGTTTATTAGGGGTAGCTCTGGATTAAGGTAGAGGATCAAAACTAAGGATCATGTGCTGTTGAAGTGCAAAGGAAAACCATGATCAAGTATATTGTGGCATTGATTCCCAGCCTGCTCTGTACCAAAGCTGCTGTAGGTACTGCTTGTGCTTTAGCTGGGATGTAGCCAAAATGTTTCCCCTTTGTTTATTTTTTAAGCTTGCAAAAGCAAATGAATCATAGCCTTGCACTGAAAACACTACCTTGCTCTTTTCAAGTTATTTATTTTGTCCTTTCAAAGTTGCTTCTCCATTTTGCTGTTAAAAATTATACCAGAAGCTCTGAACTTCCTGTGTTTTCACACAGACAAACCTCATAATTTTTGCCAGGATTCAGATACCCTTGCACAACCTGGAATTCCTGTATTTGAGACCAGCTGGTTTATGTCTTATTCCCCAAAAGAGCCTGGTTTGGTACAGAAAAGAAGGTATTTTAATACTGAACAGATTAATTTTGCAATTGGGTGTAGTGTGTGGAAAGTTGCATCTTTCTGAAAGATGAGGCTTAGAACTTCAGAGAAAATCAAGAGCCGGAAAAACAGATTGTATTTCTGAATGTCATTAAAGCCCTCTTAACTGAAAGATAAGCCATTTTAAATGTGGCATAATGCATATCTCGTTTTGGGGCTTGGGGCTGTGAAATCCCCAGATTGCTTTTGGCTCCTGGACTCCCTCCTGCAGTACACTTCTTACGGGGTGATGCCGCCAAGTCTCAGCCATTCCGAAAACAGACAGCGACCGCCGTCAGGAGCAGGATACTCTCTCCCTGAAAGGATGGAAGGTGAGAGCCTTAATTACCAAGCAGAGTCCTCAGCTGAGGGATTGTTGTGGTAGGAATTCCGGGGCAGATTCCTTGAGTTATGTACCAGTAAGGTTAGTTTGTTGTGAGCTCTACAATGTTCGTTGTTTTACTAGAAGAGAGCACTTACAGTGAGGTTTCATCATAATACAGTTGTGGTTAGACTAAATGTTCTGTTCTTAGAGTGGGAATGTTTAGATGCCTGGTTCTGCTAGGGACCATTCTAGTTACTGGCTGCAGAGCAGGTATAAAGCATTTAGTCTTAGCTCATATGCTGCCAGCAAAACTTGGATTACCTGCTCTGTAAGGTGCAGACTCTTACTGTTTTGTAAGGTACCCTTTGGTTAATTCTAACTGAAATTTAGCTACGAGTCTTGTTACTGTGAACAGCTCCTGTTTTTATGGGAGCACTGTTTAGATTGGGGTGAATGTTGGTAACTCTTATCCTGCCTTTCTTCGGGTAATCCAGTCTCTTTCTGCTGTGAGTTGCAGGTAACCATTTGCATCGATACTCAAAGGTGCTCGAGGCTCACTTGGGAGACCCTAAACCCCGGTCCCTTCCTGCTTGTCCTCACCTGTCCTGGGCCAAACCACAGCCTTTGAATGAAACTGCCCCTAGGTTGGTATACATCTGTCTTTTACAAGAAGTCCCATTTTTGAGTTCAGCTGAAAATTTATTTGTTCCATCTGCTTTTGAAAGGGACAGCTGCAATGCCTTTCCTAGAGAATTACCAGATTGCAAAGAGGAAATAATGATAACTGCCTCTTCAGTGAATAATTCTGACTCACCTAATAACTACACTATGAAACTAGGATTTTAAAAGTAGCTTCACAAGTCACTGTTGTGATTGAACGGTGCCAACTTCAAGTGAACAGTTTGCCTAAACCTGTTGTCACTGTGTGCTTTTGAAGTGTCTGAAGCAGCTTCTTGGACAGCTCACCCAGCACTGCCTTCTGTTGTGTCATTTGTCAGTCAGTTGAAGGAAAGTGTGTCAGCACAGCCCTTGTCTGCTGAGCCTCCTGATGGTTACTTTTGGTTGTCTGTGTGCAAGAAAGAGAGTTGTTAGTAAATAGTTGTTCATCTAGCTTGTGTCCATGTGGTGTCTGAATGTAAGTTTGGAAGCCTGCAAACTGCAGAACGTAAAGAATGGATCAGATTATCATTTGGGTCCAAACTAGTGAATTATGTGTAGGTTCCAACTGTCACTTTCTCTGTATGTTGCTACAAAATTCCTTAAATTACTCTGAAGTAAGTGGGCAGACACCTCTGTCTAAATTTTTTCCAGCAACCTTTGGAAACATCAAAAATTACTGTCAATTGACCTTGATAAAGTGGCACTGCCCAGTTTCCGACAGAACCGACCCCAGGTGAGACCACTGTCCCCTGGAGAAAGTGGAGCATGGGACATTCCTGGAGGTAATTATTGAAAACTCTGAAAAATGCTGGTTTGGTCTTGCTTTTTGTGTATTGAAAAAAACCCCCAAACACAGTGCAGTCTTATGAGAGGTCACTCATACGAGGTTTATTTTCATGAGAGGTTTATTTTCAGTTGTGAAAAATGTTCAAATAATAAACAGTATGGTGGTGTTATAAAAGGCTGACTGATTCAATAGAAAGCATCGTGACATACTGGGAAGAAGGTGGGTGCATTTCATGTAGTTGAGGTTTGTTTCAGTGCTGTTCAGACTGATGGGTGTCAGCAGAAGCCCCTGTCCTTGAGAGTTGTGGCCACATACCCACTACTAATTAAAGTTCCTTCTATGAGTGCCCAAAAGCAGAGTCCAGAAGAGTTTGTTGGAATGGTGCCTTGAGCAAGATGTTACAGGAACAAATTATGTTGAACACTCGAAACAGCTTTCAGTCTAATGGTGGGCAGCTCTCCTATACAAGCTTGGCACTGCAGACCCAGCTGGAAGCAGTTTGAAAACCTCAGATGTGCTCTTTTCTCAGTCTAAACTGCTAAACCAAAACACATTTGTAAAAATAAAGGGTTTGTTTCTAGAGCTCATCTGCATCATGTCCATGCACAGTCTCTGGAGTAAGCATGAAATCACTTCCCTCATTCCATCAGGATTTGAATTACAGCAATTACTTAGTAGTAAGATTATGATCAAGTGTCTGCATCTCTCTTCTAATGCAGAACAGAAGATTGTTGTTATAGGGGAAATCTGGGTTATACTTTCATGTGCCCAAATAGGTCAAGGTGGAAGTGCTGGTGCTTTTGTGTAGCGTTAGCATCCTGTCTTATTTTCCCTAATCAGTCTGCAGCTGTTAATCTTCCTGTCTGAAATGTAATCTGATTAATGACTGCTTGGTCTTTGAACAAGAGTTACTGTCAGATCGTTTTGGTAGGTGGCATTAACACCACAAAGTCATCGTAGCTCACGTGGTAACTACTTGCTTCCAAACCTCTTTGCCTTTCTAGGTATAATGCCTGGCCGGTACAACCAGGATGTGGGACAGACTATTCCAGTCTTTGCCTTCCTTGGTGCCATGGTGGTTCTGGCATTCTTTGTGGTGCAGATCAACAAAGCCAAGAGCAGACCAAAGAGACGGAAACCACGAGTGAAACGACCACAGCTCATGCAACAGGTTCATCCACCAAAGACACCTTCTGTGTGAAAGCTCTGCCTTGCCAAAGATGACCTCCTTTTACTGGTTGCTTTCCTGGGCGATTGATCTCTCCCAGTGAAGGTGCAGTGAATGCAGCACTGATAGGTCTAGTAATGTGCACCTGACATCATCTCATAGTCTTTGGTTTATGGAGAGAAAAAAAGAAGGACCTCATTTGATCATCTGTACATAAAACTGCAGCTTTAAACAGCTGAAGCCACCAAAGACTTGAATACTGTTTAAGTGGCTGCTTAGTCACTACATATCCCAAGAGGGGAGAAACGGACCTGTTTTTTAAGCTGACCAAACTAAAATTTATTTGTTTAGAGGCTATTTTCTATATTTATTGTTGGGGAGGGCGGGGGAAAAGTCACTTTAAGGACCTCTGCTAAGGAAAAACAAGTGCATTTTTTTGGATGGAATGCAATTTTCTAGAACGGTATTATGCTGAAGAGTATAACATGCACCATTTAAAGGAGGGAGGGGGTGAGAGACCAGTACAAATCAGTGAGGTATACTCCTGCAGTTTATTTTTATAAAGCCAACTACCATGATGTTTTGTAATTTTTGGTCGTGATTTCACCGTTGTTGGTGAAGCAGATTTTCAATAAATATGTTATCTATAAGAAGCAAAGGCAATGTGCTAAATGGCACTTCTTTGCAGTGGCAGTCTTAGAGAGCAAGTTGTTGAGAAGATTTTCATATCTCCCCTCTTCCTGCCATTTCTTTATCCTTACAAGCAGCATCCCAAGCTGCAGACTTTCCTTTGGAGCACTACCTGGGTAGTCATACAAACAGTGCTTGCCCTGAGGGAGTGCAAAGTTCTGGAAACCTTAAAAACTCAGAAGCTTATGATAAGAAGAGTGCTCCCAAAGGGCTGTATAAAAATCTCTCATGGGGATGGCACGTAATAGCACAGTATTGTGATGTGTCATAGATATGATGTGTCACAGAGCCAAAAACCTGATCTTCTTTGGTTTGTCCTGCTTGAAAGCCTGTGAAATGTCATTGACTTAAGATGCAGGCACAAGTTGCCCCTGTCCACATGGTACTGGTTAACGTTGCCATCATTGAAGTAGCTTCTCTCTCTTGTAGCAAAGCTGTGAGGTTTTCCCTGCCAGCTGCTGTTATCACTGCTCCAAACAAGCACCTTTTCCCAGGGGGAGCCAGGAGCTGGTGGCTGCCTCTGTTGGTGAACGGAGTCGCAGACCGGGCAGGTACGTGGTCTGCACCAGTGAACAGTCCTGGGTGAGCTCTTGGGCAGCCCAGGGCTGGAGAAAGAGAAGGCCTTGCTATGTGGTCTGACTGCACCCATCTTGTTAGGGCTTACAGTCATGGATGGTGGTGGTGGGCCTTGGGAAGGGCACTGCAGGGGAGAACATTGCTCCATGTAGCCTGGGTCAAGCCTTTCAAGGGGTGGCTGTGGATAGGGTTTGCCAGTGCATGAGTATCCTGCAAAAAGGATTGGGAAAACCCATCTTCCCTAACTTAGAGGGTGGTGGTTTTTTTCCAGCATGCCTCTTCCAAAGATGAGGATGCACTGGAAGAGTCAGTGTCCTGCTGCCATGCCAGAGAAGGCACTAAGCTTTTGCATTGGAGCCATTAGTTGGAAGCTCATTGGGAGCTGAGGAGGTGGACCCAAGGTTCAGCTGCTTGTGCCATCTCAATGGGGCTCTAGCCCATTGCTCCTCCAAACATGGACCCATGGTGACAGGGAAGGGGTTTTCACCATCACATCTGTGGCATTGGGCTCTCTCATAGGACCAACCAGGAGCAACTCTGCAAGTTGTCCTGGTTGTAAAAGATCCCTCTGTAAAGGTGTGAAATTCTGAGGGCTGGACCTCAGAAGGGATTGCAGGTAGGAAAGTGTAATTGTGTTCGGTGTTTTCATTAAAACAAGGACTGTCCATTTGCATTTTTGCATCTTGGACTGTCTTCAAAGATAATAATGTGGAAAACATATCAACAGCCCTTTTTCCACCTGCCAGAGGGACACAGCAGTGGGTAAAGCTGCCAACCAACAGGGACCCTTGGATTACAGCTCACAGCCCAGGGGCTGGAGCACCCAGATAAATGGGAGAAAGTGAGGAAATTTCAAGCAAAGGAGTCCAGAGCCAGTGAGCAGAGAAACCGCTTGGGGCTGCCATGCCATCGTGGGAGATGAACTGCATCCCTTTGGTCTGAGGCTCTCTGATCCATCAGAGGGAGGCTGGAAAGCTGCCACAGCTCAGGTCAGTGCTAATGAGGAGGCTTGCTCCTCTCATCACAGCATTAATGAGAGATTACAGCTTCACTGCAGCTTTGAAACCAGAGTCAAGCTGTATCAAAGCGCCGGTCCAAATTAAGAGCCTTTCCCAGTGGCTGGTATCTTACAGCCCAGTGGCCAATTTCTAAGTCACAGAGGCCAATTATTTTCGAAGCCTTTGGTGTGCAGCTAATGAAGCCCTGGAAGGGCCCTTCTGAGTGGCTATAAGCCCTGTAGGCAGCAGAGATGTAATGGAGGTGGCAGGCACAATTAGCCATCCATAATTTTGCCTAGCAGCTGATTAAAGTCTCTTTATCCGTCTTACCGAGATCAGAAGGGTGCATATTTGGGAAATCAAAAATGCATTAGAGGCTGTCAGCCAGGGTCTGTGTGCTGAGCCTGGGGCAGTGGCAGGTGCTGGGAGTGGCACAGAGCTGCGGAGGCAGGGCTCCTGTGTTGGGGATGGGCCCCTCATCCCTGTGGGGTGCAGCCTCCTCTATGCAGGTCCCCTGCAGCATCAGTCACCTAATCCCGTTTTCACAGCACCCCCCTCCCCTATGAGAGCAAGGGGTGGGGTGGCGTGGGATGACTCCTCTCCAAGGTATCCCAGTGCAGGAAAGCACCAGTGGCCTCATCCTGCACCCAACAAGTGATGAAGCACCCACCAGCCAAATGGTCAGCATGGTTCAAAATGCCCCGTGGTGAAAATTTCATAGCTGGGGTGAACACAGCAGGAAAAGGAAGGCCCTAGCCCCAGCCCTGTGGTGGGAATTTGGTGGATGGGAGAACACACCCCAGCAGGAGTGGGGAGCCCCCAGCCCTGCGCTAAGAGCTGCTGGGGCTGCTGTGGTCTGTACGAGCTCTTCGAAACCTGGGGATGCCCACGGGCAGCGCGATGCGGGTCCCGAGCCAGGGCGATGCAGGAGCCGCGCTGACCCCGAGGGCTCCGGGACGATGCTCGCTCCCCGCACCGGGCTGGGAGCAGGACCAGGCTTCTTTCCGTGGGTGAATTCCTGGGAGGGGGTTCCCACGGCCCGTTCCTGCCCGTCTCCCGGCGCCCCCTCCCCACTCACCGCGGGGGCGGGGGGTCCGCGCAGNCCGGCGCCGTCTTCATCCTGCTCAAGTCTGCGCTGGGCGCGGGGCTGCTGAGCTTCCCGTGGGCGTTCGGCAGAGCCGGCGGGGCCGTCCCTGCCCTCCTGGTGGAGCTGGTAAGGGAGGACTCGGCGGGGGTCGAAGGGCTGCAGCAGACCCAGAGGGAGCCGAGGGGCGCCGGTCTGGGGAGAGGGTGGAGGCGGGGATTCACCTGGTCTCGTATTCGGGGAGCTGGGGGGACCCCCCTTCGCACAGCAACCCCGTCCCGACCCCGGCTAGGGCAAGGGTGCAACAGCTGATGCCGCCTTAGGGATGCTCTTTGCAGCTGAATCCCCACTTGTTGCTGGCTTGTAGCTCAATGTAAAATAAAATCGGTGTACCCTCCCATACATGCCCCAAACCACCAATTTTAAACCCAAAGTATCCCACAGGGCTGTGTCTCCATCCCTTTGCCGACTTGTGTTACCCGAGGCCACAAGGCAACCTGGCTAGTGACCTAGTCGCTGATCGTGGCCCTGCTGGGCCCCTTCCCGATTTGGGGGTGATGGAGGGTCGGCGTGGTGCTTCTTGCTGGGTCCTGTCCCCGCAGGGCTCGCTGGTCTTCCTGGTGAGTGGGCTGGCGGTGCTGGGCTACGCGGCGGCTCTCAGCGCCCAGCCCACCTACCAGGGGGTGGTCCGGGCAGTGTGTGGCGCGGCGGTGGGGAAGCTCTGTGAAATCTGCTTCCTCCTCAACCTCTTCATGATATCTGTGGCCCTCCTCAGAGTGGTGGGTGACCAGCTGGAGAAACGTGAGTTGTTTTCCCGCACTGTTTTTGGGGCTTACTTGGAGCCAGCAGCTCTCAGGAGGGGAAGGTGGTCACAGGGTGGGCTAGGCTCAGCCTGGGGTTTTCCTGGAAATTCTGAGGACATGGGGCTCCTTGGTCCTGCTATAGTGTGATGCTCCCGACCCCCTTGGGCATCTTTCAGGCCACAGCTGACCTGTCACTGCTCCCCACAGTGTGTGACTCTCTGTACCCCAATGGGACACTGAATGGAGCCCCCCAGCTGCCCCCCTGGTACGTGGACCAACGCTTCACCCTCTCGGCTCTCTGTGTCCTTGTCATCTTCCCACTCTCTGTCCCCAGGGAGATCGGCTTCCAGAAGTACTCCAGGTACCATCTGGGCTATCCCTGTGGTGGCCCACCCCTGGGTACCCCATACCCCAGGTCACCTCCTTCCGGGAACCTGTGGGGCCACGGGATCCTCTCTCCCTTTCTTTGGGCAATGCACTAACGCTCTCCCCATGCCCTGGCAGCATCCTGGGCACACTGGCCGCCTGCTACCTCACTCTGGTCATCGTCCTGAAATACTACCTGCAGGCAGAGAGCCTGAGCTTGACCAAGCCCCCCCAGCCCTCCAGGTAGGGGGAGGGTTAGCCCCATGTCCCTCCTGCCCTTGACCTCCATGGCATCAGCAGTGGCATGGGGCAGGGCTGGAGGTAGGGCAGGGATGGCCCTGGGCTCTGTATGTGTGTGTGGGTGAGCTGGGGACAGCTCACAGTGATGGTGGGTGAAAGGCAGCTTGCAGCCCCAGCTTTCACTCCAGGAATCCCCCTTTCTCCCAGAATCACTGGGCAGGGGGTTCCCATGATGGCATGCAGGCTGCACAGTTTATGCCACCAGGGTTCTCTCTGCTTTTGTGAACCTCACACCCTTCGCTCTGTGCTTCCTCCCTACATGCCACAGGTCCTCCTCCTGGGCCTCTGTCTTCAGCGTCATTCCCACCATCTGCTTTGGCTTCCAGGTAGGTCATCCTGACCCCCAGTCCCAGCTGCCAGACCATGGGAACGCCACACTTGAAGGGCAGGTTGCAGGGAAGGGGACCTGTGGCTGTCACAAGAGGTGGCTGTGGGGCAGGATGCAAGTCCCTGGCAATGGGACAGAGCGGCACAGGGCACTCATAGGTGTGAGGGAGCATGCTTGGTGTGGGGATTGTCCCTGCATGGGGCCCCAGCACTGCCCCCCCTTGCCTTGCAGTGCCACGAGGCATGTGTGGCCATCTACAGCAGCATGCGCAACCAGAGCTTCTCCCACTGGGTCACCGTCTCTGTGCTCTCCATGCTCATCTGCCTGCTCATCTACTCCCTCACTGGTAACCCCAGCACTGAACCCTTCACCCCCTCTTTGCCCTGGGGGTCCCCTCTCTCCGTGGCTCATCCATCCTCCTCAGGGCTCCTGTGTCCTGGTCACCCCATGGCCACTCACTGGCACCTCCCTGTCAGCAGGGCTCTATGGGTACCTGACCTTTGGAGAGGCTGTGGCATCCGATGTCCTGATGTCCTACCCAGGGAATGACTCAGTCGTCATTGTTGCCCGCCTGCTCTTCGGTGTCTCCATTGTCACCATTTACCCCATCGTGGTGCTACTGGGCAGGTGAGGGGGGTGGTGACAAGCTCGGTGTCCCTTCCCCAGCTGGTGCAGCTCCTCTGGGTGCCATAAGCCCCCTGATCCCCTCTCCCAGATCAGTGTTGAAGGACTTGTGGGCAACCCCCAAGTGCGGGGCCACGGTGGTGTCTGAGGTGCACGAGCGGTGGAGCCGGGTGGCACTGACAGTCACCTGGATGGCCGCCACACTCGTCATCGCCCTGTTCGTCCCTGACATTGGAAAAGTCATCGAACTCATTGGGGGCATCAGCGCCTTCTTCATTTTCATCTTCCCAGGCAAGAGTAGGCAGTGGGAGGGAGGGGAAGGGGGTTGCTGGTGCCAAGAGCACCACTGCGGTGGTAGATGGTTCATCCTGGCCCTGTTTTGGGGGTGCACGGCTGTGTTTGAGGGAATACTGCAGTGGGGCTGGGTGAGGGGTACTGTGGAGAAGGGTTTGAACGTCTGCCTTGACAGCAGGGCTGTGCCTGGTGTGCATGACAGGGACCCGCAGCCTCGGGCCACGCAAAAAGTGAGTGTCGCGTGTTTGGCGCGTTTGGCAGTGGTGGGTGCAAGGGAAGGGCTGGGGCAGGGTGTAGCATGCCATGAACATGGCCCAGGCAGGTCTCTGGGGGTCACCCTGGCCAGGGTGGGAACCCTGCAAGAGGGGGATTTGGATATGGAGAGAAGTGGTCTACTGGGGCTCTGCCTGGGTATCAGGCATGCACCCAGGCAATTGGGGATGTATCTGAGTATCAGGCATGTGCCTGGATATCAGGACTGTGCATAAGCATTAGGGAGGTGTCAGACACTGAGAATGTGCCCGGATACCAGGGGTGTTCCCAGGCAGTGGGGTTGTGCCCAGGTATCGGGGTTGTGCCCAGGTATCAGAGTTGTGTCTGGGTATCTGGGGTGTGCCTGAGTGCCAGGGCTGTGCTCAGGCATCAGGGAGGTGCCCAGGTAGCAGAAGAGGCAGAAGAGCTGTGAGGTTTGATGGCATTGGGGCACCCGGTGGGGGCTGGGGTGGAGGTCAAGTTGGGAGTTAGAGGGGCCTGGTGCCCCAAAGCAGGCAGCCATCAAGTATTCAGTGTCTGTTGTGCCAGGGCAGTGTGTCCCCAACACCCCTTCTGTCCAGAGAGGCTGGGGCACAGCAGGAGCCCATGTCAGGGGGACCTGACATGGTGCTGGTGGGTTTTGGGGTATGTGTTTAAGTGTGTCTGTGGTGCCCCTGGGGGAACAGCAGAGTCCAAGTGAGGATGAAGGTTGTATGTGTATGTGGGGGAACCTGTCCCCTATGGCAAGTGGAGGGAGTCAAGAGGGGTCCAGGGGGGTCCATGGCTGGGCAGGAGTGAGGGTGCTCTGAGGGCTGCCCAAGTCCTCGAGCTGGAGCAGGAGGTGAACAGGAGCACCCAGATAGGTGACAAAGGCTTGGAGAGGTCCACTGGGGACACCTGCCAGAGCATGAGCCTGTCACAAGGAGAGGGGACAACATGAGCTGGAGTAATGAAGGATCTGAGGGGACTGTCTCAGCCTGCCTGGGGCAGTTGGGGAAGGAGGTGGTGCTGATGATCTCACGATGGAGCAGCAGCAGGGTTGGGGGTGAGTGCTGGATCCCAGGGGCTTAGTATTCAGTGGAAGTGGGGGGGGCTGTGTGTCAGGGGGAAGGGAACGGGGAGGTACAGAATGATGGGTCACAGGACGGAGGCAGGGAGGGGACAGGGTGGAATCATGTGGCAATAGGATGGGTGTGTGGGAGTGGCTGCGCCCAAGCACAGGGTGGGTGGATGTGGGTCTGTGCTCCCTCAGCAGGGTCACTGGGTACAGGCAGGATTGGGAATGATCTTGTGGTGGCATCTGCAAGGCTTTTGACCTAGTTTTGTGTGTTGTTGCAGTGGACGTTGGGGTTGAGCCAGAAGGGCTGCTGGGCTCTTCAGCCATCCACTGTGAACAATGCAGAGGAGCATGGCAGAAGAGTCTGAGACAGAGCACCCACACAGGGGAACTGGGGTACACGGGGTGACCCATTACTGGGGGTCAGCTCTGTGCTTGTGTCACTGCAGGGCTGCTCTCATCGCCTGGGGTGTCCTGTCTGTTCTTGGCGGTGCCTTCGTCTGTGGGCAGAGCGCTGCCCTGGCTGTGCTGGGACTGCTGCGCTGAGGGGTCACAGACCCTGCATCGTGACTCCCACCATGACCCCATCACCATCCCACCCTGGACAGATGCCTCAAACACAGCCACACCACGGGATCCCATCGTGGTTTTATTTGGAATCGCTGTCCCCATTGTACAATGGCTAATAAAGACAGGACAGGGTATCAGCGAGGGTCCTGCGCCACACACCCTCAGGGACCCCCAGGCACAGTGTGGGGGGGGGTGCAGGATGGGCACAGACAGATAGACACACAGACAGAAGTACAGACCCCAGGAAGGAGTTGGGGGGACAGCCACCCTCACGCCTGCAAGGCACCAGCTTCAACTGCACACATGCGAAGGAAACCCCTTGGGAACCCCCACACCCAGAAAAGACTAAGGGGCACTTTGGGAGCAGAGATACCCCCCTTTGGCACCATCTTGACTCCCCACAGGGACATGGGTCCCCATCCCTGCAGGCACACACACACTGTGCCAGGCACAGCCTCAGCACCCCCAGCCCCCTCCCTGGGTGTCCCTGGGGACTAGCACAGACCCCCACCTACCCCCCACTTTTAGGGAGGGGCTCCAGTCTCCCACTTCAACCCCTGCTTCCCAGTGCCCAGCTGCCTGCACTCTGCTGCCCCCAGTCCCTGTCTGCCTATGTCTGGGGGATGTCCCCTTCCCCAACCCTGCCAGTCCCTCCCTGGCAGACCTTCCCTTCCCAGCGACTGCCCCATGCCAGGGAGAGATGACCCAGGTGATGGGGTAGCTGGGGGAGGACTCTGTGGGGTGGTGGGGACACACATGGGGGTTTCCTTCGCTCCAGTCAGGTCACACAGACACCTCCCTCTCCCCAGCCGTGCAGGGGGTCACAGCCACCCTGCAGAGGGGACAGGTGCTGGCAGGTCCCCCCAGCACTGATGGTCACTCTCGGCTCAGGGTGCACCAGGCAGCTGCAGGGGAATGGCACCACAGGGTCAACCTTGGCCAACCCACCCTGACTCCTGCCCTGTCTCAGCCAGCCCAGCCCATTCTGTCCTTCACTGTGTTCCCTGCTCACCCCTGATCCCCAACAACTGGAGAATTTCTGGCTTCTCTGGGGTCCTGTCCCCCACCCTGCAAGGCAGCTGCCCTCCTACCTGGCACGGCCACGCTGGAGATGGCCTCGGGCTGGCTCAGTGTGTCCACCTTGACGTGCTGGAAGCCCTTGCAGGTGGCACTCTGCAGATGCCTGCCCCAGGTGGGAGAGAGTGGGTGACACCTCACCCTCCCAGAAACACTATCCCAGTCCCCCACAACCCCTTGGGCTCTGGCAGGGGCAATCTCACTCATCCCCTTGGGCAGAGCACCCTGTCTTGTTTCAGGACAGTGAGGCCTCCCATCCCCACATCCAAAGGCATCCTCAGATGTGCGGAGACACCCACCCCAAACCCGCTGTCCCTTTTACAGGGACAGCCCCAGGACAGACAGACAGCTCCTTGGCCCTGCCATAAGAGAAGGGACAGAGCTTGGGGCTCAGCAGCTCTAACAACCCTCCACACCCAAGCAGCCCACCCAAAAAAAAAAAGGGCTTTTTGCACCCCCTCTCCTACCTCTTCCAGTCCTCCTCAGTCTCCCAGAACTCATAGACGATGAAGGTGACCCCATCAGGCAGCTTCACTGCAGTGACACTGGCAGAAGCAGAGAGAGGGGGTGAGCCCACAACACAGGGCATCCCCCCCCTCAGTCTCTGCAGCCACAAGTGTGCTGTAGGCTGGGCTACTGAGGGGTGATCCAACCCCAGTAGCCCAGGTAGGGTCCTTCCCCTCACCCCCAGCACTCCCCAGGATTTTGGTGGCTGAGCATGACTACATCTCAAATCCTGGCTGTTTTGCCTATGTCCTTCACTTGGTGGGATGCCAGGGTAGTGGGACACCCTCTGCCCCACCCTGAGCCCTCCCAGCCCCCCGTTGTGCAGCTGCTGATGGTACCCACTGGAAGCAGTCCCGTTCCCCGGCCACGCTCTTCAGGTACTGCTTCAGGGAGCTGCAAAACTCGCTCAGGTGCTTGTGTGACACCGTCATCTCGTTCCGCACCAGGAGGAGGTACTGCCAGGCCCCCCAAAACACAGTGACATGTGAGACCCAAAAAACACAGTGACCCCCCCCAAGTCTGATGCCATGCTGCAGGGGCACCCCGGCACCCCTGGGTGGTGTCTGGGCACACTCACTGTGCAAGCCGTGCTCTCGCTGTCTGACAGCCGCTGGTGCAGGTCAAACCAGAGAGTCTGGGAAAAGGGGAATAAGCAGTGGCAGGGGTGGTAGATTGGCTGAGGCTGCATATCCCTCCCTGCCCTGTGGGTTTCTGTCCCCAGCACTTGGCATGACTGGCTGTGCCCCCTTCTCTGCAGGGGACAGCTTCAAGAGTCATTTGCACCTTGATGTCCTCCAGTCAGGACCCTCTGCAAAAGCTCTCCATGCCCCCAGCACAGCCTACATCCCTGACACCAAGTCCTCACCCCTGCCCCGAAACAGCTGTCACTTTCTCACAGTCCCCGAACTTTTCTAGGATGCCAGGACCAGGGGTACCCACTCTCCTCATTGCCCATTGCCCTTCCTAGCCCTGGCACAGTCTTGGCAACCATGGTCAATCCTGCTGGCACCTCTCTGCGCTGTATGTGGGTACAGCACCACCTTTCCCCTGTCCCCTTCTACCCTGGAAGTGCAAATCAGGAAGATTTCAGGAACATCTCTTGCACAGCTATACTTCTTCAATCCCTAGATGGAGTCAGATCATCTCTGTGTGAGACGTCACCTTCTCCCTCATGGTTTTTTCATGTTTAAACAAACTCACAGTTAATTGTTCCACATTCCATAGCTGCCATCAACTCATCAGAAAGAATATCCTCCAGCAACCCAGGTCCCACCCATGGTCCATGTACATCACAGCACTGGGATGGGCATGGCCACCTTTTGGTCATCTCTAGCCCAACATAGGAGAGAGGTGGTGAGGCTGCAGGGACACCCAAGGGACAGTCCCACACAGGGACATGGCCCTTACCTTGTCCTCCAGCTTGCCAATCAGCTTGGCCAGCCTGTTGATCTGCCCTTCCAGCCCCTCTGCCTTGTTGTCGGGGGAACCTGCAGAGAGCCAGGAGGCAGGGATGGAGTGAGAGACATCCATGGACTCCCTGAGAGCCTCCCATCCCTGAGCACTCTGAGGAACCCCAGGCAGCTATTGCTTACCAGTCTGGAAGTTCTTCCCGTGCTCCCTGGGGACCATCCAGGTGGTGGGAGAGTAGCTGGGCACGGGGCTGTCATACCAGGTATCACTCAGGCCATGGCCAGCCTTGCTGGGGTAGTGCCTGCAACCAGAGAGCACACAGGCCGTCAGGATGGCAGAGCTGGGCACATACAGCATGGCCTGAACCAATCACAGGGATCCTTTTTGGCATCTGCTGATGATGCCAGACCCCTTGGAGAGCAGCAGTGCCTACACTGTGCCCAGGCAGTGCAGATTTCCCTCCTGTAACATCCTTTGGCATCACCCAGTTTGGGGAGTGGGTCAGAAATAGAGCAACACCAGTGGCCTGTTCTAAGCAGCCATCACTTTTTTTTTCCTGCTTATGGAACACCACATCAGCCCTCCTGGCACCCATGGCAGCCCTCAAGGATGTTTTCCTAGACAGACGACTGCAATGTTGGGTATTCAGGCCCCAATAGCTGTGCTGGTTGCACCTGACAAGGGCTGGTTTTACAGTCCAGTGGCTTTGGTGACTAACTCACAGGAAAAGTTGCTGACACGCAGGCAGCACACAGGCTGCCCATGCCTGAATGACTGCCCATGGGCAGGGGCAGAGATGCCTGGCTGTGCATTCCACCAAAAGGCTGCAGCTATGGTTCTCCTGGAGAATGGAGACATATCCACTGTAGCATTTCCTCCACCCTGTTTTTTTCTCTGGGGCTACAAAACCCTTTCGGTCTGGAGGTTGCTCACAGCTCCATCCAAACTGGCCTTAAACACTTCCACTCCATCCAAACTACCCCACTTAAGGATGGGGCATCCTAAAGCAGCATCCAGCCCTAGATCCTCGATGATCCTCCCAGAACCTTGTTTATTTGCAAGCTGGAGAGAATTCTTATACCTGGCATCCTCACCAGTGTTTGCAGCTGCCATCCATGTGTGTGAGATGGGAACAGGTTTGGGGAAGGATGACTCTCTCTTTCCTTTCTCCTCCACTGATGGGAAGCCTGAACCACAGAGGGAGAGGCTGAGCAGTTCAAAGGGTTTCCAGGATTTCCTTCCATCGAGAGCAGCTCTGTGCCGGCTGACCGCCGATGGAGGTGCCCAGGAGTCCTGGCTCCTCTTGGCATCTTTTACTGGTCATGCAGCTCCCAGCTGGAGACAATATGCTGAGTTCTGGGGAGCTGATGGCCATCACACCAGCCAGCATCTTCCTGCCCTCCTGTCCCTCGCCTGGCACCTGGCTCCTCCAAAGCACAGCTACCAGCTGCCCTTTCCCCAGCTACCCTTGGCAATTTCAACTGGCTCATTTGGTGCTGCAGGAGCAATGCCCAAGCTGCTGTTGTACCCAGAAATCAGCCAGCGTGGACTCAACCATACACAAGGGAACATGATGTGCAGATCTGGTCCCAAAGAACTTCCTCAAGATAAGGAAGCAAGAATAACAATAAAGGTGGCAGGAACATCTCTTTGCTACAGGCTGTGCAATAATCCCACTGCTGGTGCTGGATAATCCACCGTCAATAGGCAGGAAATTAGGTGAAAACAGATTTATTTTAATCACAATTTAATGAGGTGTCTCAAGATTGGCCCTCTGCCTTCACACTTTGTTGTACATACTTTTATTTTGGTGCTTTTTAGGCCACCTCTTCATCTTCATATGGATGCGGAGATATTTTTTTGTGGGACTTAATTTTCTTTTTGTCTATTATCTTCATGACAAAACAACTACAATACTCCCCATTATGAACTGGGCCCACACATCAGCAAATAAAACCCAGGAAAGTCTTTCATGGGTTCTAATTGCTCTGCCTGATGGTGAGTTTGTTTCCTCTGCATTGTTTTCCAGGAGCTCCTGCTTTTTTTTTTGTGCAAGGTTCGCCACAAAATAGCGAGAAGAAAGAGATGTGAGAGGATGAAACCTGTAGCATTCCTCCTAGGAAAGGTTGTGAGATGGCACCAGAGCTACCCAGAGTCTCACTGTGTTCCAGAGAGTGCTGTCAGAGCAGGGAGCTGGGATTTTCACTCTCCGTGATCCATGTGCCCCTCTGCTTGCCCACAGCTCAGGAAAGCCAAAACATCCCCCTCACAGGAATCCTAAGGCCTCCTGGCTTGCAGGTATGGCAGGAGAGGGATTTGCTCTATGTGCATCTGACAAATGGTTTCCGTGGCAACCTGTCCTGGTTACAGCCGGTGATGATGGCACTCTAGGGAGGTGAGTGACACTGACCCCGTGGGGGCTTAGTGGTTTGGACTGTGCTGCTGAGTACTCTGTATATTTTAGCCCTGGCAGCAGTTGAGAAATCTTGAAATGGTCTCCTCTGTCTTGTCCCAGTGCAGTAGGATGTGCTGGGCTGCTGGGCTGGGGACGGTCCCCTCACATGAGACCAGAGGGCAGCATTACCTGTCCTCAGTGCAGAGGCACCTTTTGCCTCTGGGTGATTACATTCACTGGGTGCTCTGGCAGGATGGACAGCACCCCTGGCATGGGAAGCTGCCCACTGCAGGGTGTCCCCAGCACAACTCAGACACAGACACCCCTCTGTGGGTGCCTGTGTTTTGCCCTGGGTGGGACTGGTGGCTTTGCTCAGACAAACAGCCCCATGCACCCAGCACTGCCCAGCCTGGCACCAGAGTGCTGCCCATTGTTTGCCTGTCCCCACACACTGCTCATGAGCAGAGGGCCTAAGAGGAACCTCGAGGGCTGTGGAAAACTAAGGGCAGGACAGAGTGGTGGAGAAAGGAGCCCAGAGCTCTCAGGAAGCTGGGAAGGGAGGCAAAGAGAAAGGCATTCACTTGCCCAGCTCTCCCTTACTCCCACACACTGTCTGCTGCATTTCCCTCTCCCCACAAAAGCATCCTCCCCTTCACCCTCCTGCCCCAGAGAGGAGGGCAGGAGGTGCTGCAGACCTGGCAGGGTTGGTTTGCTCGTCAATGGCATCCACAGCACTCTCCACAGAGCTCAGCAGTGACTGGGTCTGGTTCGCCGTCTCCTTCAGCAGGAAGCGTGTCACAAACTGGTCCACGTTGCTGCCACTCTCATACACCTGCCAAGGCACACAGTGACCATGGTGAGCACATGCTGTCCCACCCCACAGGAAGGATAAAACCTGCTTATGGACCATCCATGGGTCACCCAGCTTAGAGACCTCCAGTATCCTCAGAGACAGACTTGTAGAGGCAGTGATGGGAGGTAGTATGGACAGCAATCACATCAGCATTGCTTTATCTATAGATTCATCTATAAATAAAGAGGTGTCTACTCAAAGCCCATAATCGATCTCTTTACCATGATTTTAAATTATTTTATTTATTGCCTTGCAGGGTGATGTAGGTATGAAAAGCAGCCCCTATTGTGCTTTGGAGATCCCTACTCTGAGAACTTCAGCATGTTATATAGTGCTTTAGTCCACAACATATGACCAACCCAGCACTAAAATAAAAGGAGTTTGGGATGTTAACAGGGCTAGATGTACTGTTTGAGTGACAGAAGCTCCCAGGTTAATACAAACCCTTCTGAGACAGAGAATATTTAAAAATGTTTTAATAGCACAATTGATCTGCTTGAGGCACCCAGGACCTCTTTCCCAGAACAGCCTTGCTGAGCCCTGCTGATGGCATGGTCCTGCTCCTCCACCTCCTGCCAGTCACCAGCAGAGGTGGGACACTGGTACAACTCGAATGACACCAGATGGACACTGGGACAGCCTGTCCAACACTGAGCCAACCAGTCCAACATTGGTCCAACACCACTCCCACCAGTCCAACATCAGCCCAGCTGGTCTGCCCCAAGCCCAACAAAACCAAGGCCAGCCCAGCCAGGCCACCGGCCCCACCAGGCCAAGCTGATGCCAACTACTCAGCATCAGAGCTGAAAAACCTTGCAGTGAAAAAAGGCTCCCCTAAATCCAAGCTCACTAGCATCACTTTTCCCAGATTCCTTTCAGCACATCAGTGCCTGCTGGGACAGCACATTGCCCAGGCAAAACCCTGCTGGGCAGCCTGTACCAGCACACTGACACCTCCTGGCATGGGACTCTTCTGGGAGGGACTTTTTGGTACCATGAGACAAAGATGGATGCTCCTGGCTCCCTGCATTCCATTGGCAAAGACAAGACTCAGAGGTGAGACCAGAGGGGTTCCAGCACCACCAGTTATCTGAGCATGCAGCAGCGTAGTATTAGTACCCCAAGATCCCCAAAGCAAAATATTTCTGTTTTATGGCAAAACAATTAATGAGGATTATTTCCATGGCAACTGGAGCAGCTCTGCAAAAACGTAGAGGGCCCTTATCTCCTATATTAAATCATAAAAGGAGAATTAGATGAAGGGAAAACCCTTGGAGGAAACTGGTCCCAGAACTGATTTCTCACCCCTGATTTGGAAGGGAAGCAGGAGTTCCTTGACAGCTTCTTGAGCATCCAATCAGCAGTGGTTCATGGCATCTGTCTAACACAAAAAAACTTCCTCCTCTCCCTGTCACAGCCACAGTGTTTCCTTGGGGACATGCACGACATGGTGATCATTGATGGATGGTGGTGCTGAAGCCGTCTGCCATGCAGTGTGTCCTCTCCATCATCTCCTGCACCTGCTCACTGTAGAGCCATTGTGTGCAAGGATGGAGATGTAAGGAGGGCAGGATCCATGTGCTGCGTTACTCTTTCATCAGCACAACCCATCCCAGGACACTGGTCAGAGACAGGACTGGCTCAGGGCACTCCATGAGCTGCAGCAGTTCTGCATGAGAGCCAAGAACTGGGATGTTCCTCGGGTTTGGGGGATGTATTTGGCAACAGGCATGGGACCTTGACACCTTTTGAGCCTTTCTTCAAGCAGGACAATCCTCCTCTCCACAGCCCCAGCTCTTCCCAGTACAGCCCAGTACTCTCCATTATCACCATTATCCAACAGCCAGGTCAGAAGGAGGAAAGCCAACATCAGTGCAGGACACAGGGAGATTTGTCAGAAGACAAGGCAGGAGAGAGGGGACTCTCCTTGTCTGGGGACCATTCAAGCCTCAGAAACACAACCCTTAACACTGATCACCTCTGAGTCATCTCCTTCCTCCATGGCCTGGCCATATTTTAAAACCAGGTCAGGCAGCTCCAAAACCCACTCAACCTGCAGTGAGATTCCTAACACCTGGAACCACACACAGACAGTGTGGCACCACTTCCCCATATGAATGAGCACAGGAAAAGGAGTGTGATGGAGCAGTGTCCCTGTCAGGGCTGCCTGGAGAGCACTTCTCCCTCACTGCAGGGAACTGAAGATCAATGTCTTCCTCACTATACCCTTCTGGATTTTGCCTTGTTTTCCAGGGAGCAGAGCAGCAAGTGCCATGCTGTAAGACCTCACAGGACCCCTGAGCCTGGCTGCACTTCTTCACCTGCCATGGAGAGGCTGCTGCTGGGCTTTTTGGACTGGGATGCCAGTGCCACCATGCCAAGTTTGGACATCTCCTGACAAATCCTGCCCAGTTTTCCCTTGCCCCATGCAGGCAGGGAGAGAGATGGAGCCTGGGACCATGGATGCGGCAGCTCGTAGAGCACCACCAGTGTCAGATTCCAAGCATCATATTATACTTGTACACAAAGACAGACATCACATCTGAACAAGTTTGGATAGACATTATATTGAACTCATTGTCCAGACACCTCACTATTCACCCTCCTCTGCCATCATGCTTTGGAAAGAGCCCCACATGGGGTCAGATCTGCCCCTTCACCCAGGCAATTATTTTATCATTTAATACCTCTTCCGCTGTCCACACTCTGCCTAAGGTGAGTGTACTAAATTGATAAATTTCCTTGGCAAACGCACATCACTGCATCTGGGATCAAAACCAATTTCTCTTGCGGTCACCCCCTCCTTGTCTGCTCCCCTCCCGCCTGCTGCCAGCACTCTGCCCATGATGAAGGCAGAAATATATTCATTGGGCACTCAAATAGGCCCTGCAGTAATTACAGAGGAACTCTCACACCCAGCCCTGCTCTGGCTGCTGCCTGGGTGGCTGCTCCCATGGATTTGATATAAACGTGCTGGCCTTCAGGAGCTGTTGCCACTGAACACAGAACTGTGTGCACTCCTTCCACTGGTTGATTGGATTGTGCTTTTAATTGAGAGAGTGGGTTTTTTGGGACATGATTTGCCCTGCTGTGCACTGGGGTTGGATGAGAGCACAGGGCTGGTCAGAGCGAGGGGCTGCATCCATGTCCTGAGACCCCCACTGCTGCTCCAAGCATTAATGCACTGCAAAGACACAGTAATTCACCATTAATGGCCCTTTCCAGCAATATTTGCAACACTTCTGCTTTGTCCTCTTCTCCTCTGATAGTCATCCAAACCACATACCACAACTCCCACGGGTGTTCCAAGCCCATCAACTGATCTTACACCTGCTCTGTGCTGCTTATCCCACACCCAGTTTCCCTTCCAGGGGTATGAATAGTTCACCATTGCTTTTCCATTTGAATCCATATATCTAATAAATGGGATGCTATTTATCTCCACTTCTCTGCTACTCTCCAGGACTCTATAGTCTGTCTCCTGTAAATGCCACCAAACAATATCCCAAACAACCCTTCCTACAATTCATGTCAACAGATCTCTCTCCCTAGCAAGGGAGCCTGCTCCTTTTGGAAAATCCATTTTATGGACTATGCTGAGTGCTACCTGCTTACACAGACTGGCTCTGGCTGACAGAAGATAGGGCTGTGAGAATATGTGTAGTTAAATCTTGGAATCTTGGATTTTTTATTACCTAACTAGAGCCTGTAATTTTGGTTCAGCTTTAGGAAAAATCATACAGGTGATTCCCAAATTAATTTAACTAGAGATTCTCTGGCTGGTTGGATGAATGGATGTCAAATATAAAGCTACTCCAGCCAATGCAGAGGAATACTGGGGTGTTATGCTTTTTGGCAGTCTAGTAAGGCCAATACCTCTGAAATTTAAAAAATGGTGTTTTTTTCCCCCCCACTTAACTAACTCTGGCCATTTGCCAGCCCAGCTGTGACATTTGCTCTCGGGAGCTGTGGCTGAAATGTGTATGCTCAGAGGTTTTGCAGCAGTCCTTTGGGCTCTCCTCTAGCACATGTCTTCTATGGCTTTGCAAAAACAAGTCATTCAGAAGACCAGCTCCAAAGGAATCCTTCCCATCATCTTATTAAAACATTTGTCAGACTCTCCTAGTGAGATTTAATGAGGTTTAGTCTTAATAATTCCACCCTGAAGAGTTATTTCCTCCTTGCTTTGCTTGAGAAGTTAAAATATTTATGGAGATAATATAATAATTGCTGCTCAATGCAGCTGCTTTGTGCCAGAAGCTCTTGGACATCTTCAAGCCTGCTCTTTTCCATTCATCAGTTCCAGGCTAAAAACTGAACTGCCTGGCCTTGATGTCTGATGCTGCAAACGGGTGATTGTACCCATTTGCAGTGAGCAGCAAATATAAAAGCTTCATTGAAAGGATGGCCTTCTGTGTTGATGTCTCTCAGGAGAGCCTCAGAAAGCATCACCATCTGACAAACGAGGGCATGAACCAGAGACATTGAAAAATGAGAGAAAAGTAGGAGAAGGAAAGCTTGCTTTTTTTGGGAAATATTGCCCGGTGCTGGGTCTCTGGTTGGTTGACTGAGGTCTAAGCCCCAAATCCCTTTCCTCTCTTCTCATCATAGGCTTTTTATTTGTCCGTAAGGCACCTTCCCACACACAGTGCCACCAAACATGGGCACAGTCTGCCCAAAGTCCCACCACACCTCCTGCAGGTTTTCATTTCCATATGCACTTGCCCAAAAATTGCCCAAATTCTGGAACAGATGAATGAAAAACACCCTTGGGATTTTGATATTATTGAGTGCTTGGACTTGCTGACACCAGTGCCAAGCATCCCTCACTAGACATTGCAAATGGGTGCCTAAAAATGGGCTCTCATGGCCATGTCCTTGGGGTATCAAATGACTAGAAAAGGGGAGTTTCAATGTTGTTGAGCATCCCACAGCTTCTTTGCTGTCATTTTTAAAGGTCATTATTCAGCTCATCAAGACTACAGGGTATAAAATATAAATTGTTCTGCACCACCCACAAACTTGGAGACCTCCTGTGACCACCTCCCACCTTCTCTTTCCCTTGCAGGGTTACAACCTGACCAAGGCTTCCCAGTGTGACTTTTCAGCAACATTGGCCAAACTGGCTGGCAATTACCAAACGTGGGGACACTGACAGCTTCTCCAATTGTTAATAACCACAGCTGAAGGACACCCACAGAGTGATGGCACTGAGCTGAGGAGGCTTTTCAAATGGAAACCAAAGCCAATTCTGTTTCACCCACACTTTTCCTCCAGTTAAAAAAAAAACAAAACCCAAAACAAACCCATTGCCATGCCTGAAACACCCCTGTCAAGCCTCATCCTGTGATGACAAAGAGGTTATCTTCCACCCACTCAGCCCTTCAAAAACCAGGCATGTGCTATGCTGTAACCTCCAAGTGGTTGATTTAAATTCGTTGCTCATAATTGCTCGTTTTCCTCTAAAAGATGTGTTCTTTTAATTAGAATAACACCCAGACCTCTCTCTTGCTCCTTTTTCTCCCCCTGACTCTTAAATCCCTCCCAAAGCAGAGACCCAAAACTGATTGCCTGGCACATAATCAGTAGAAGAAACTTGAAGAGAACAGACACTTAAATAGTTGATAAATGAAAGCATTACCATATGAAAGACCCTCAGCCTTCCTGAAACAGCTCTAAAAAACCACATAGGACACCTGTTCAGATTAAAAAAAATCACAACAGCATCATATAGGTTTTAAAAGTCTTTTGCTATAAAATCATCCTTTTGAAAATCTCAGTGTTGGACCTTTCTCAGCTCATGTTTACCTTGTCTGATCCTGAAGGTCTCCTGCCATGGACCATTCCAAGCAATTAATCACAAGGACTTCTCTATTCTCATTATTAGAGCACCTCCCTGGTGCACTAGAATCCCCTCGTTTCTCATTGCAGCCACACAGATGTGAAGGGCAGGTATCTGTTGGCTATACACCACATCCCTGAGGTCACTTATGGATCAAAAGGCATATGGCACCTTTGCTTCCTGTCCACTCACCTAGCAGGCAAAAAACAGACTTGGAAGTGTGCCCTCCTACTTCTGAACACCCTGGCTATAATTAGCACTTTGCTTCACATGAGTTCCTAATTATCAGTATTTAGTACCCACAAGACAGCAATTTAATACATATTTTATTTCAGTTTTCCAAGGAAAGTACAGATTTTGTTTTCCAAACAAGACCTCAAAAGACCTGCAGATGTACCAGTGTGAGATGGTCAAGCTGCTGAAGGCTCAGCCTGGCTGTGCCAGCTGGTGACTTGCTCTCTGCCTTTCCTTTTAGTGGCTCCTTCAAAGGTGCTCTCAGGCTGCAACACTGACATCTGATTTATCTAACTCCCAAGAGCAACAGACTTAAAATGGGAGGGCGGGAGGAGGAAAACTATGTCCTACATGGACAGGAGGTCCATGACAGCCGGAGCCAGGACAGCACAAATGGGACCTCCAGAGAAGATGCTCTTCCTTTTCAGAGAGAGATGAGGGACATGAATTTTGCAGCTACAGACAAGTAGAAGAGCAGTGAATAAGCATCTTAATCTAAAAGCAAGTTCCAAGAGAGACCATCTTAAGATTCATCTCCCTGCCAGTCCTGCAGTGCTCCCCAGCAGTGTGGCAGCCCAGCTGGATCTCAGACACAGCCCTACAGGGCTGGCAAGAAAATCACTCTGGATGGCATCACATGGAAAAGCAGCTTTCTGGTCTGGAGTCTGAACAGAAAAGTCAGGGAAATTCAGTTCTTGCAGAACTGAAGCAGCACATTTTGTTTTAATTTGCAGTGCAGTATTTTCTTAAATCAATTTCAGAGAAGGGATGTAGAAATACTTTCTGAGAAGCAAAACAAGCACACCTCATTTCCTTTCAGATTGTTCTTGAACTATAAAGTTCCATAACTTTTCCAGAAATCAACATCCATTTTTTGCTATAGAAATTAATACGGAAATTGTTCAGAAATGTGTAATTCAAAATACATGGAAAAATGACTCAACCTTTACTGATTCACTGACCCATCACCACTTCTTTCTTTTTTCAGCCACAACCACTCACCATGATTACATCTTTAACTGCATCACAAGAGTGTTTCAAAGCCGGTGTTTCATCATAAAACTATCCAGCCAAGAATGGACAGAAAAAAGCAGCTGATAATCCCCAAAACAACCCTCCCCATCAGGGCAGATCCTTGTGCTGCAAAGGTGAGGACAGACTATGCTCTGAGGCCTCCCCAAAAGGCAAACCGCCTATTTGAGCAAACAACCTGAACCCTAAGGAAGAGCCAAATGCTTCCAAGGGGGAAGATGATGACAAGATGTGCAGGATCTCCTGGGATTCAGTCAGGTACAAAGGGCTCTCTGAATGAGATACTGGTGTGTCATAGGGTACAAATTCACCCAGAGGGGAATATGAAACAAGAGATGTGCAGTGCTGCAGTGGTACCCCAGGGGCCTCAAGCCCAAACTCAGCTGATGTTCATGTAACCACAACAAGACAAGGCCAGAACATGGGGTCTATGAGAAGCCATGAGCAGCTCATGCTGTTTGGCCTGGGCACAACCCAGGGCTGCTGTCACTGTGGTGTTGTTACCCCTGCCATGGGTCAGTCACCCAGTACAGCACTGCCCCAGGAGTCTCAGACACACTCAGTGTGAGCATCAAGTTTATTCAGCAGAGCAGGAAAAAAACTGCTGAAGTAAAATGAAAGGCTGAGATAAAGGATTAGCTGGAGGATGGGAGGAAAAGATTATTTTTGAGGATTATTTCTACTGACTATTTTATCTCGAGGTGTCATCATTCAAAAAAGAGCAATATCACATTTGGCAAGCTTAATTTTGACAGGTAAGAATGCGAGAGTACTCTACTGCCAGGCTCGGCTGTGCTATAAAATAAAAAAAACCCCTATCTACCATTTTTAGCATCCAAAATTGGTGGCAGATGGTGCTTGCTCTGGGGTTGTAACTGAGCTGCTCAAACAAGTGCAGCCTTGCAGTTTGCTGCTATGAGCTGGAAACTGGGGGGAGACCCATGGCCACACTGGCAGCAGCAGCAGGGACAGGAGGTCTGTTGCAGCAACTTCCACTGACCCCCAGGAGCCCAGTACCTCCTGTTCACTGCAATGACATCTCAGAAGGCAGAGACAAGAATGGTGGACTGCTGCAGGAACAAATTAACTCAAAAATAACACGTGCAAAACCATTCACCTGTATGTAGATACCTCTGAGCTCCCTAGTGCTGCTGGAGCAGCAGCAGCTGGTATTGAAGAACAGTACACTCAGTTTTCCTTTATGATTTGCATATTCTCTCACCTAAATAATGATTCTCAGGGGAAAATGCGTTTGCAGCTGGTTTGTGTACAGTGCCAGTCCATCAGACACGTGTGGTGTTTGGCATCCTGACATAAGAAGGCTCTCAGTGGGTGTGTGATGTGTCATCACATGGTCATATTTCAGCTCCAGGTCCACTAAATGAGGTAACTGATAGACTGGCAGGGGAGCTGTCAATGAGCAAGCAAAGAGTAAAACATCGTCTTTCACATCTCCTTTTGCTCCCTCCTCAGGACCAGATGAGGAACATCAAGGAGAGGCTGGTCCAGGGCCAACCTCAGGTCCTCAGGCCTCCACAAATCCCTCCTGCTGTACCCCACTCTACCCTGAAGCCAGTCCCATGCCAGCATGTACATGAGGGGTTGTTGCAATTCCAGCTCCATTTTTGGGCAATTTTGCTTTCCAAGCACTCTCCTTCCATCTGGGATAGGGCACATATCAAAGTAAATTGCTATTTCTTCTTGGACCTGTCTGGTACCCAACAGGAGTATCTCCAGGAAGGAATGATTTGACTTTAAATATGACCTGCTTTCTCCTTGAGGACGTTCATCACTCAGCATTTTCAGAACTTCTTTGCAGCTTGCTTTTAAAAAGTTTGCCTCACCAATAAAGGTCAGCCTTACTGATGTTTCCATGGTCAGTCTTGAAAAATGCTTAATTGGCAAAAGCTGGGAGCAGGAGCAATCCCAGTGCAGCTGGCAGTGGAAGACATACTGGACAAAAACGGGGCTAATTGAGCCTCTCAGGTTCAAAACCTCAGTTTTTTTAACCAAGCTAAGTAACATTTCCACAGGGTCTCTGGGTGAGAGTGTTGTTCAGTGGCAACCACCACCTCATGCCATCCCTCTGGCTCCCTGGGCACAGTGCTCTGTCACTATTGAAGCTGGCAGGGATGGTGGAGGCATCGGGTGGGCACTGTCCCACACTGTCCCCCGAGGCAGAGTGCCAGTGTCCAAAGCAGAGGCACAGAATCAACCTGGCTCTGCTCCCCCAGCTCCCACCATACCCCACATACCCCTCAACACCAGACACACAAATCACGCCCTTCCCAGTCATGTTGCTTTTGGTATTTGCTAACAGCACCATACAACAGTAAAAGAGAATTATAAAAGAACATCTCCTGCTGTCAGCTTTTTTTAGATCCCGAAAGTTCATTTCCTTTCTCTCCAATTTAACTTTGCATTTCCCATCGTCACCGGCAGTCATTTCAATGCAGCACGGACATCACTGTATTGGAAAATAATTACAGTGACAGATTTTGTTTTGCTGTATGAGACCTTCCACCACCGAATCTAATTACTGCTGATACTTTATGAGCTCCTCCAGCACGAGATAATTGCTGCTTTCTCTTTTTATGAGCAAGAAATAATCAGTTGTCTTTTAAGGTGAGAAATATAAACAACAATTAAATAAAACTATGATTCTTTGTGCCCTCTTGTCAGCTGGCGCCTCTTGTTAGAAAGACAACACACAAGAATGTTAGGCTTCATTTATCATTGCACTGAATACATTGTATGAAAGGGAGGCAACAGGAACACTCCTAAATGATCAACAGTTTTCTCCAGTTTATGAAATGTGTATTTATAATGGAGAAGCAGGAGCAGCTCACAAGCAAAGCAGTTTGCTCCCAAGTCATAATGCTCAGCATCTTCACAAAGCCCTTTGCAGAATCTGGCCACAGGAAAAGGTTTAGAGACAGTAACAGGCTCGAGAATCAGGGAACACACTTGGCTCCTACCAAAACCTGCTGCTTTGGTCATCTTTCTCCTATTTCAATGTTTCTAAAATTGTATTTAAAAGTAAAAATCTCCTAAACATCATGACATCAGCATGGGCCCCCTGATTTCAGCATCACATGGGGAGGAGGTGGAGCACAAGGAGACTCTCCCATCCCTGGAAGTGTCTGAGACCAGGCTGGATGGGGTTTTGAGCAACACAGTCTAGTAGAAGTTGTCCCTGCCCACAACAGAGGGGTGAAACTAGATGAGTTTTAAGATCCTTTTCAAACCAAACCATTCTGTGGTACTATGATTCCACAAGGCCTTTAGGGGGGCACCCACTGGACAAGTGGCACCTGACACCAGCTTTTGCAATCCTGGAATGGATCTTGTTCCTAGGGTGGAAGCCTTACCCTGTAGGTGAGGTCCCAGTCCTGGAGGAAACACATACCACACCCACAGGCTGGGGTGGGGAAACCACCAACAGTTTGCACTTTGAGAAGCTTTTGATGCTGCTGCCTGGTTGTGTATCCTATTTGAACACCAGAGGTGAGTTTCTCTACCACCCTATGGATTGTTTTCTGTTGGGTTTTCTTTTCTCCTGCTTCTTTACCTGAACAAAGCGCCTGCATTTGAATAATTCATTGATGAGGTTTGTACCACTTTGTTCACAAAATCGCAGCAGGGAGCAATGTTTTTCATTAAATACTTTTTTTTGCCAGATCCTCTCTGTGATGGAGTCTTGCTCTGCTTGTTTGCTTGCCAAGAGTCTGCCAGGTAGTGAAGAGCAACACACCTCATGGGCTAGTAAAATGAGGGTGATGAGAGGATGGTGGGGTGGCACTCCCTCAGCTGCCTTGGGGAATGTCTGAGTTTGACATTAAGAGTGTTGTGATCCTTCCATGTCACAGGAGGAAGATGCCTCCAGTGCTCCAGATCTCCCTGGTTCTTTCCACAAGATCTTGATGGAGGTGGCTAGCTCAGATTTAGGTAAATATCTTTGACTCATTGCAATTAAAGCAAGTGAATCCTGCCACAAGTTGCTGAATCAAGGGGGTGAGAAACATGCTCTTCTTAAGAATGGATTTGGATTATGAATAACTATTCTGCTTCTGTTGCAGATGTCTTATGGAAGGTAATATCCACATGCTCACATGCTTAATTTATAAACAGGGAATAAGTCATCTTCATCTTGCAAAATATTAGGAAGAATTAGTCATATATATTAACCTTGCATTGGAAAAGCAATGGTGGAAGGCATCACGAACAGCCAGTTGGAGTGAATTACTGAGATCACCATTAGCATGTTAACATTTACTTAAAATACATAGTTGGTAAATCTGACTGCCAGAAAATTTGCTAATAATGAATATAAATGAGTCATGAACAGACACAGCAACTTAATGAGAAAAAAATGAACTCTTATTGTTGTCCTGATTTTTTTTACCCTTTCATAATTTTGATAAAAAATTCACTAACACTTCTGACAGATCAGTGCTTGGCCAAAGACTGTTGCCTTTAATTAATTATGGCAAGACATCAACATATTAAATATATGCCTTCACTTTCCATGCTGCCCTCCTCACAAACATTACAAAGAATGAAAATCAGGCTCTTTACTCAGCAGCAATAGGGGAGAGAAATTTTCTGTTTCCCATTCTAACTCCTAAAACTTCTTATCATTACCACATCTTTAATATGGAGTAATTTGAGTTTTTCCTTTAGCTTCAAAGATAAATGGAAGGGAGATTTCAATTTGGATTATGAGCAAGAGGGTTGTAGTTGGATTGGGAAGTCCTTACAGCTGCTTGGAAAAAGCAAAACCTCCCTGCTTAGCTTGGTCCTCAGTGTACCCATTACTGCTTACGAGTGAAGAGGAAGACTACTTTTCACTCACGGTAGTGAAAAAGAACAATGCCAGTATGGTTGAAGGTAGAAGTAGGAGAAGGGATTATCCTGAGGTAATAAATATCACTGATACAGCCCAGTTACATTATTAAGTGGTATGGAAGGACCTTGGTCTTGGTCTTGGTTTTGGTGCTTGCATGATTTCCCTGTGGTCCTTCAAACACACAGCCCTCTAGTTTCTAATACAGCAGCTGCACACATGAGTGACTGTATTTCTGGAATGCAGGATTCCTTCCAGTGTAGATGCTGGATTTAATGGCAACTCTAGGATATGAAGTTTCCAAAAGTCCCCTCAGTGATGCCAGCAAGAACTCGTGCATTCAAAATCCCACCCAAGAGACCCATGGGTTGTGTTGTCTATAAAGCACACGGAGACAGCACTGCTGAAGAGGATGAGGGCCTTCAGCTTTATATGCTCTGTTTATGCAACATTTACACCGCTCACTCCGAGCCTGCGAAACACGAGGTGCACGAAAGGGGACTCACCCGTTTGGTGTAGTCCATTGCCTTCAGGATGGAGAGGTTCAGCATCTCCAGTGAGGCCAAAACGTCTTCGTAGTCTCCCATGTGGTCAGCAAAATAGTCTGGGAAAACCAAGAGGGACATGATGGGAACATGTTGATGTAACTTAAAGCTTCAAGGCTACAGAACACAGCAGTGTCTATCTATTGGCAGTAAGATAAACCTGAGAGGATGGTTTCAGGAGTATTTTCATACCCCATCTTCTGAATAAAAGTCACAACTTGTCCTGCAGAGATGGGAAGTGGTGTGATTCCCATGAAGTTTGGGACCATAGCAAAAAGGAGATGTAGGGCCCTGTAGTTCACATTGAAAATAACTTGACAGGTGCTATATTTCCATGCCCACTTCTGCATCTGACTTTGTCTGTTCTCTCTCCCTTCTGTTGCCAGCATTGAGGGAGAAGTCTTAACAGAAATCTTACATCTTTCCCTACGTTCCCATCACATTTGCACCTCAGTCCACAATCAAAGGTTGAACAAGCTTCTGAGAGTAAAATATGACTCAAGAGGAAGAGAAAAGAGCTGCAAGCTGGGCCCAAAAGCATATGCTCTCTATGGAGAGGGAGCCCATACTTTCTCTGTGCCATCCTCATCCCTCCTGCAGGAGGGAACCACATCAGGCAGCACTGCAGTTATGATAGTGACCTGACATAATCCCAGCTGCTCTTCACTGATGCAAAATACAGTCAAAATTGCTGTGTCTCCAGGCAGCTCCATGACACATGAGCCCAGTGTGGTTTTGTGCCTGAGCTGAGTTCTGAAATTCATTGTTCACAATGGAAACAGCAGCAGTGGAGCACAACGGTGAGATGTGCAGGGAGTTTGCAGCATAGACCCAAAGTTTCCCTGTTTCTGGGTGATTGGCACAGAGAACAGCTAAAAGCTGTTCCTTAAAAGCCAGCGGTGTCACTCCTCAAGCGCTAAGACATGAAGGTTCACCCTGAGGTGACATCTCTGTGGAATGCAGCAAGACATAAGCTTCAGGAAACAATTCCACTAATTAGGTCCTCTTGGCTTAATTAGAAATGCCTATAGCTATTTACAGTCTGAGAACATATCCAAAGGGAAGAAGATTTTGGCAGAAACTGGAATGTCACAGCATGACTGACAGCAGCTGTTTGCTGTTCCACGATAAGCTTATTCTCATTGCAGTGTGTTTACTGTGCTGTTCTCCTTACCTTACTTGAGAAAGAAAAACTGAGCAGATCTGACAGGTAAACTCCTGAAATAAAAATCTGGACTCACACATTTCAAGAGAAATGAGCTGTTGTGGACAGAGCACAGCCCTTGAGACTGACCAAGGAGCACCTGGGAGGAGAACAGTGTTGACTTTAAGGTGCTGAGTTCTGCTGCTTTAGCATTATTTGTTCATGTGAACATCTGAGATCAGCTCTTCCCAGCTCTACACAGCCCTTGCTCATGGCTGCAGAGGCAGCGGGGTCAATGTTTAGAAGAAGAGCATCGCTGCAACCTGGGGCTGGTGTGAGAGGAGGTGGGTGCCCCCCATCCACCTCTCCCCAGAGATAGTCTACAAGAGGTCAATGCACATACCCTGTTTGTAGAGCACACTCAGTTCTCAGGACAGCTTGTGCCACTGCATGAATGTCTGTGCTTTGACTGAAGTGGTGGGTACAATTTGGTATCTGTATTCACATTTTCTAGGCTTATTAAGTGTTCCCAGCTATGACTGGGAGCTCCTCTGCTTGTAAAGAGCTACACAACCACCTTTAAGTCAGTCAAGCTGCTGGCGATTGTTGCATTTGTTGGCAGGAAAAACCCCCAGAACTCTTTAAGATCCTTATATGGATTAACAACCATATCAAATTTTTCATATAAGCTGCAGGGCTCAAGAAATCCCTTTTAAGATGCTCCCAGCATCTTACAACACACAACCCATTTCAAGAGAGACATCACAGTTCCCATGTAGCCAAAATGAAGTTTTATGTTTAAATTAACACTTAGAGAGAAGCAAGCAAATAAGAAATTGCAGACAAGGGCAGGTATTCAGTAGATAACAGATCGAGGCAGGAACTTGTGCTGATCGATCCTTCCTCTGGCTTCCCTCAGCTTTCCACAGGAGGTGATGGGTTTATCTCCCTCCTATCCTGGAAGCTTCACCCCTGGGAGAGACAGCTAGATGGGATCACGCTGGTTGACAGCCATGCAATTTTCTGATTTTATCAGAGTGATGGAGAAAGCTGTGTGGGGTCAAGTAATGCCATTATTACCCCTGGATTTCCTGGCAAAGTTGATGGTACAAACTGTGGGGTTTTGATTTCTTGGGTCAGCTGGCAAGAACACCTAACACAATAAGAATGGAGTGGTAGGAACAAGCCCATCATATTATCAGCAAACCAACAGGATTTTATAGAAGTCTTCATTTCTTGCATACCAAAGCAAGAAGAAGCAAGGATAACAAGCATAAAGGTGAAATGCTGCTGCTTTTGCTGCAGACTTGGATGCTCAGAATGGTGTGGGCAGGGGTTAAGTACACCATGAGGAGAGAAACCCTGGGCAATGTTCTGTTGCAGGCAGGCTCACAGGCTGCCATCAGTGAAGAGATCTTTTAAGTATCAGGACAGGTGCACAGGTGCCCAGGAACCACCTCTCTGGCTGCACAATCCCCTCCCAGCCAGACCTCTGAAGGCTGTAATTAGTGGCAAAGTGATGAAAGTAGATGGAAGATCTGCTGAGGTGGCTTTTTATGTTCTTCTGCACCCTGGCACAGGAGGAGAGAAAAGATGGATGAGCCCCCTGCAAGGCCACACACATCTGTCTCCCCATCTCCTCCAAAAAAAGCTGAAGTGCAGGAAACATTTCCCAATATCAAGTGTCCATGGAAAAAGACACCTAAGTGAGCAGCATAAGCCACCTCCCATTGAGGAAAAGCCCCTCAGGAATCCTGGCAGGAAATATTCCCTTTCTGGTCAAGGTGTGGGAGGAAACAGTAACAGAGATTTTCTTTTCAGCCTTTAATTTTGGCAAGCAGTGGGAAGTGCAGCAGAGGAGGTGTACACCTTAGGCAGCCTGCTGGGAAACACGTTACAGGTATTGCAGAGGGATTCGGGTTTATTGAACTTCAGAGCAAAGCTGGAAGCCATGACATCTCCAGAAATGAAACTCCAGCTTGTTACAGAATGGGAGCCAAGTACTTTGCTCAGCTCTGACCCCATTTGTGTTGTAAGAAAATGAAGTTTTGCCAATGTTCCTGTGGAATAAGGGGCACAGCAGCAGAAGGGAGATCCCCCACCTCCACAGCTGCCACAGCACTGTGAGCTTTGTACTGGGTTTCATGCATCCTTTGAAGGCCCACATGCACACAATGATTGCTTTTTGCCCCCAGAGAGGGACCACACTCACCACACAGCTCCTTGGTGTCCACATTGCTGGAACAGGGGGAGAACGAGGCACGGGTGGAAGCAGGAAAAAAGAGAAAGACAAATTTAATATCAAAGACAGATGAAGGCGACAGTTAAGATTCCTGCAGGCTTAAAGATACCCACGTGCAATGTCATCTGCCCCCTCAGCATCCCCCAGCCACTGGGGGTCAGTCTGTGGAGAAGGCAAGGGTTGGTGCCACTCAGGACATCCACACCCTGCTGCATCTTCAGCATCTGTGGAACGGGTTCACATGTTATTTTGGATAATCCCTGAGGGGCAAATGGGTACTTGTGCATCATCCCTGCTGAGGGGGGACCTGTGCCTAAGGGGGACCCAGCACATCTGGCACATCAGCTCCTCTGACTTCCTCTGAAACTTCCACCCTGGCAACACCCTGACGAGGCATTTGATGTGGCACAGGAATGTGTTTGTTCCCATTTATCCATATAAAAATTTGCAAAATCTACAGTTTTAGATGAATTAATTTTCCTAATTCTGCCCCTGTGAAGCAGCTCCTGTCCAGGACTCCCTCCAGACAAAACTGCACAATACTTCTTAACACATGAACATTTAGTTTACACAACAACATCTCAACAGATAACCTGCTCAGGAAATAAAGATTGCTGCTAATCTCTTTGTGTCTCCGATTCCCACACAATTACTAGTGCAATTCAAGCACTGGATTGATCTCTTAATAGAATTATATTTTATCAATCCATTTATGTCCTGAAAAGTTATTTCTTTGACTAAACTCATCCCTTCTCTGCCTAGCCTGTCAACATAAGTGGATTAGGGAAAGAGAAGTCTTCAACAGAGCTTTCATTGGCATCACCCTCCTGCAGCCCAAAATCAAAGCAGACACAAACATCTCAACCCTGTGAGATGCTGCTTGCCAGAAATGTGCCACCCGGCCTGTCTCCTGCTGTAAAAGCACATGTTACTGAAGCACACACCCTTTTGGGTAAGTGATGTCTTGTGTAAAGAAGTGACCTCTTGTCTTGGTGGTGCAGGACATGAGGTGTGGCTGCTGCTGGCACAAGCTGTGTGGGCAGCACATGCATCTCTGCAAAAGGAGCTTTTGCACTACTTTATCTTCATTCTCTTGGAGGTTTATCATCTTTCTCAAACCCTGGAACTACTTCACTGACTCCTACAAAGCTCCCGGTGATGTTGTGAGCTCAGTTTCCCTGACTTGTTCTCATGCCCAAAAGCACTGAATATGCCAACACAAAACACTACCCACCAGAGCTGACTCCCAGGAGCTTTGGCAGTCCACAGCACTCTGGCAGCATGTGATTGCCAACACAGAGCCTCAGCAATGCACAGGCAGAGAAATCCAGGTGAAAAACCCAGCAGACACATTTCCAACACTGTCACAGTCCCATGCCAGCCTGAGGACCACGGCTGGTTGTTCATCAAAGTTCTCTCCAGTGCAGACCCTGGGAAGGCACCTGCTACTCTCAGGCACATGCATTGGAGTAGTTTTTACATCAGCACCAATCATATTTTTCAGAAGATAATTAGTGCTTAGACCTACTGAAGTGGTTATGGGTTTGAAGCTAGGGCATGTTACTGAGGAAAAAAATCTACTGTATTCCACGTGGTTTTGCATTGTAATAATTGATCTGCTGCTGCCAAAAATGTTTTTTTATTTCCTTGCATCTTGCCATTCTATGATTTAACTCAATTGTGCTTGTATGTTAACTTGGCTGAGAAGCTGTTTTTAATTTTAAGTCATCTTGCATTAAGAATAAACCTAATAAAAGAAATTACTGAAGTCACAAGATGACTTAATAAAAAATATGACAATGTTCAGATGAAAATTTGTAAGGAGAAATCAATGGGTACTTGAGCACGATGTTTCCATCCCACAGGAGGCCACGGGGAACATCCCTGACACACAGCCACATCCCCATCAGGGTTACAGGGGGTTTTCCTGTCCATTGTGGATGCTGCACATCTGAACATGCAACACAAGGCATGGGCAATATCCAGCTACAAAACAATTTACAAGCTGATCTAGTAGTTTAATGCTTTAGTAACTTACCCCACCACGGGCTATGCCAGTAGATTTTATTATGTAAATATTCAGAGTCTGGGTTTCAAGCTTTGTGAATAGGAGGTGGCAGCTCCTGACAAGTATCTTTGTCATCCCTAGCCTTTCATCCCAGAGCTGGCCTTCAGAGGATATTTTTGGAGCAGTCATATATCACAAAATCTTTCAGCATGAAAATGAAAACATTTAGGTGAGCAGTAGTTACTTATTTTTTTTCAGCTGTGAAATATTCAACATTCCTGTAGGCCACAAAAAGCTAAAAAATCCTGTCAGCAAGTTGTTTTCATGTTTTCAGAAAAAAAATTTTAAAAATCTTTCAGCTACAAGAACACTTGGTTGTGAATTAGCTTTCAATTTTAAGTATAATTACATTAATTGTATGACTAATTCAAGAACTTATTGAGGGCATAACCCAACTAACTAAACAGAATACAATAATGTTCAAGTTAAAGTTTAAATGAAGAAATCATTAAAGATTTCTGTGTTATACAGTTTTTTCTGCATAGTAGAGGCTACATCTATCTGAACCCTTTCCACAACATAAGTCTTTCTTCCAAAGGAGAAAAAAACCAAGAAAAACCAAATCTTTGTGGTTTCAGGCCTTTTCTCTGTTGTCCAACCAATGAGGCTGAAGCATGGAGCAGCACAAACTTGCATCCCCAGTCCTGCTAGGGATGTGCACCCTTTGGGGTTACTTACCAAGACAAAGATATACTTTGGAGATCCTCCATTTGCCGTTTGGGACCTAATTACTCCAACAGGAGCATGAGACAAACACAAGAGCTCAGATTTCAACCTTGAGCACCTCCTGAAAAGTCAGAGTCCAAGCTATGAACTACTTTGGCCACAAAAAGAACTGTTTATGGCTCTCTACCCACCACCATTTCAATACACTGGGATAATCTGACCAGATAAACATATTTGTGATAGAAAAATAGCCTTCCTTGATGGTTCACATCCAACTATTTCAAGGAAAAAGAAAAGACCTCGAAGTGTGATACTCCTCATGTGTATGTGGGAGTTTAAAGATCAACAACCATGCTGTGAGAGCATCTCCTCAGTGGGCTTAATGAAGTGAACTCGTCCAGGGAGTAATTACTGCTGCATGACTAGTAAGAGGTAGAGGCTGCCCAGAGTGCTGGCTGTGCCTCCTGCATACTCCAGAGAGAAATACATTTCTCCCTCCCAAAATCCCACCCAACATTAAATTGCAGTTTGATGAGCATCTGAACTAATGAGGATCCCTGGGAAGTCACATCTTTCCCTTGCTTGTCCCTGATTGCAGATTACCCAGTGGATGGGCTTTTATCAGAGTCATCCTGTACTGACTTTCTGCTGCTGTTCCATTGGTTCAAAGCATTTGTAAGGTATTTTTTCTTCTCTACCTGCCTTTCTTGAAACATGATGCCACCTTTGACCCTTTATCCCAAGGAGCAGGCACCATCAGACAGAGGACACCCTGCAGCAGGGTGTCCAATAGCCCAAGGATTACAGGCTCAAGCTCAGCATTCCACCAGCCAGACTTCTGGGTGGGTGATGGTGCCCTTGTAACCTCCAGGTCCCAGGTCAGAAGCTCCAGCTGCATTGATCCAGGTCAGCTCGACACTCTGTTTAAGCTAATCAGTGTTTTCCAGCAGGAAAAGAAAAAAGTATTTCTGGAAATTCCCCTCCCCAATTATTTCCACTAGCTCTTAATAAGCAAGCCCAGTGCAGCACAGCACAGGAAGGGGTTACCCAGAGAGCACCCCAGGATGTCTCAGCACACCAAAGCCAGGGATGTCCTGGCCCAGTGCTGCTGCTGAACTGCAGAGGTCCTTTCCAATAAACCCAGCTGTGAGTCTGCCATCCAGCATCTCTCCCTCTCCTTCCCAGCATCTCCCTGCCTCCCTAAGGCAAGGCTGATGGCCTCTGACTTGCTGTCATTAACACATTTCTCCAGACTTCAGGCATAGAGAGGAGAGGAAAAGTTATCTCAGAATGGAAAAGATAACATGGAGGTGCAGAGTGTGAAATTCCCTTCCTGGGTTCCAGCCAAGGGAAAGGTGTCCCAGGCTGTCCCAACGGGAGGTACAATCAAAAACATAACAGCCATTCAGAAGTTGCAAATACATCAAAGTCTCATCTTCCCATTTCTCATGCAAATATCTGCCTGGATGTGCTGCTCAAATGCTGCCCCGATTGGCTTCAGCTGAAGATAATAACCCTTTTCCTTGGGCAGATGAAAGGTTTGCATCAGCAGCCACACAGCTTAGTCACTTCACCAGCACAGAAAATGGAGGGCTTTTTTTTCTGAAATCACGTTCTACTTTTATTTACATCTTCTATTCACAGCTTTGAGTTTGCCACAAGGCTTCAAACGAGCACGGAAACAAATTATCCTCTAGCATTAGCCACCTGCAAAACTAATTTTCATTTAGGAAAGACTAAAAAACAACAAGTGCAGCTGGAAAATATTATTATATCTGATGATATGGCTTCTAGTCACAGCAGCAACAGTGTTATCTCAACACCTCAGAAGTGGAAAATGTGCATCCAGATGCCTACTAAGGGGTCACAGATGGTCACTTTTGATCATTAGTTTCTGAACTCAATGAAACATTTTTACACAAACCCCAGAGCGAGAGAAATTATTCCAGGCAGAGCAAGAGAAATACCAAATATTGGATGATGGCCAGGAGATGAATAATTTTAATTCTAAAGAACTAAGCAACTTTCCAAGCCCATCATCGTACTCTTCTGGAGAATTCTGGTAAATCCTTCCCAAGACCTATTCAAGTACCTCCCCTCCACCTGCTCTCTTGCTTAAAAAAAAAAAGCCAAAACCACTCTTATGGTATGGACTTCCAAAATCTGAGGTGCCACATGGAAAGAAACAGCAGAAACCATATGTCAAGGCTGTCCATAACCAGAAGGACATCCAGCCGGCCCAGCTTCAAATGACACAGACAGAGAAGTATTCAGAACATATGCCAGTTTTGGCTTTAACTTCTTTAGCTGTGGCAAGCTGGCAGTCAGGTGCCTGTCTGGCTCTTACTTTAAAGGATGGTCTTTATCTCCTGCCAAATGTCCCTGCTTTCTGCATGACATAAATTTAAAATGTATTTTGTTGCATGCTTCAACAGAGGTAATTCAAAGGTGCACATACTGGTGCAGGCACAGTTGCCTTGCTTATTATTCAATAAATAGAGTGAGCAGTGAGTCTCAAATAATCCAGCAAGGATTTTTTATTTATCTTTGCTTTTTCCAGCTGGGCAGAAAGTATGACTTATTTGAATTCCCAGAGTGGATGGGCACGAGCTCATTGGCACGAGCTGACACAGAGTCCACCATTCACTCCAGACAGAGGTGTCTCAAAAAATCCATGTTTTATGAAACAGGTGTGGTTTTGCAGAGTCCATATGCATTGCCACCTAACTGGGACACTTACAGTACCGGAGCACCATGATTTAGATTAAAACACCTACAGAACAGCTCCCACGGGGACTCCTGAAAAGGAGAAAAACGCTGCCTTCTCCTAAGTAAAACTAATAACTTTATTCTTCCCTTGGCATGTGCTCCATCACCGAGCACCTGGGGAGCACAGTATGAGCCTTAGAAAGCCTAGCAGTAAATCATGTTTTTCTCCAAAGCCCTGGTACCACAGAGAAGAAAAAACAGGGACAGAGAATTGCCCAGACACAGAGAGAAGCAAAAGGAGAATAAGAAGGATTTTTTATGGAGTTTTCACATATCAATTTTGTTACACAGAGTCTCATCACCTGTGGTTCGGGACTGGGGTTTATAACATATCTTATGTACTTTGGGAGAAGGTCTGTTTACTCCTACTTGCCCTTGCTATCAGAAGGATTTTCATTCACTAGTTTAAAGGCTGAAGTCTAATGAACTCAAGGATGTTCTGCTCACCTAAGTCCAGGATTCAGCTCCTTCCTACTTCTTGCTCATCTCCTTGGGATTTAGGCAGCTGATGACCAAAATAGGGGCAGTGTTGCTTCTTTTCCACACTGTGGAACAACTATAGCTCACATTGCTCAGCAAGATAGAAAGTGAGCAGCAGCAAACCTGTATTCAGACCCACTGCATATTAATATTTCAATATTTAGAATATTTTAATAGTAGTATTTTCATGTGCATTCTCTGCAGCTCCTCGCCGTTTTAAGCCATCTGTGATCTCATTATCACAGACACTGCCCAGATCCAGTTTCCAATACACCCACATTCAGTGGAAATGCTGACGCCCAAAGCTGTGTGCTCTGTACCATGTGCTTTCCTCCAGAGCACCAGGGCAGCAGACTCCTCATTAAAAGCCAGTAATCTGGAAAACACTGATTTTTCAAGGTAAACTGAACTGACCTTCAATACAAACACACACAGTAAATCTGGTAGGCTCAGAATAAAACATGCTCCTTTGCTCATCCTGCTTCAAGGCTGTTCCCTCTCTACACAACAAGTCCCTGTGAAGCTGCTGCAGAGTCACACAGGGGGGCCAGGATGGATTTGCTCTGCCTGTGGAAGCATAGAGAGAAACCAGAAGGTCCCAGCTCTCCTTCCCAAGTCAGACAAAAAGCATCTCAGCTATCCACATCTGTGGTTTCAGCATCAGCAAAGATGTTTCTTTAGGTGATCTTCTAGCCTGATGGAGAAGACCAGCAGAAGACCTTTACTCCCTTCTCCTCCTTGTTGTGGATGCCCCTGCGCAGACCCCTGATCATGGCTGCTGTCTCTCCCAGGGACAGTCACACCTCAGCAAAGTGCCACATCACCTTACAGCCACTCTGCAGCCCTGGCTGTAAGGCCTGCAAGAACTGCCCACTGGCATCCTTCCCACCATGAAGGTCTGACCTTCAGGCCAGTCTGCTCTGGCCTGACTGCAGCTCAGAGCAGCTCTCACACCTCCACAGGAAGGTATCTGTGTTACAAATCCTATTCCAGCTCTGACTGCAAAGGAAAAGGAGAGGGAAAAGAGAATGGTTAGCACTGAATGTTGACTGCTAATTGATACATCATGAGGCTGAATTCCCCAGGTCAGTGGCACACTTTGGGGTGCAACAGGCCCAAAAAAGCAACTTACTCTGAAAAAACTGTTATACTGGAGGGCAGATGTCCCGCCTGGCAGTGTGGTGCAGAAAGGCAGTTGCCATAGCACTCAACACGAGCAGTGATTAGGAAAATGTCTTTTCTCTAGCCAACTACCTGCAATACAATTGCATTTCTTTTAGAGCAGTAATAAAATCCATAAAAATGATGCGACAAGGCTATTAAATCTGCTAAATACAGTCTCTGAAGTCCCAAACCATCAGCACAGGTAGGGATGCAGCAGCTGTAGAGATCTCTGCCCGCTGTGGCCCCATCTTGGCCGCTGGTCTTCTCCTACAGGATTCATTCCCACCTCTCTTGGCAGAGCCCCTAACCTCCACCACAGTATCACACTCCTCATCACAGTCTCAATGAAGGGGTTTTGATGTGGATTTTCCTGGCTGTGAAAAACCAAAACCAGTTCTGCAATGACAACTTGTGCTTTCTCGGAGGCTTCCATGAGTGACCCTACAGTCCCCCATGGACCATGGATCATGTATCCCACTCCCCCCCCATGGCGTGGGCAGGGGTTGTGCACAGGGTGCAAGGAACCACGAGCACAAGGCTTATTTGGAACACAACTCTGTTTCTGTTTCGTTTCAGGAACTCAATATTTACCATAAAGATGAAGACCATCACAACATAACACATATTTGCTAGTGTCTCATTTTCACAGACTGTTGCTGTATTTCAAGGCCAGTTCAGCTCCTCACTCTCTTGGCATACTGATGTATTCTGCAACCACAGACACTTATGAAACACTGGGTCATAGCTAACCCAAACCTCATATAGCCACAGGTAGAGGTCAGAAATAGCACAATGAAGACTCCAGTTGCCTCTGCACAATCCTCAGAAGGTCCCAAGCTGCGAACAATCCCCGACACAGACCAGATGCTTTCTTTCATCAGTAGTTTCAAGACAACAAAATAACATTTTCTGTGTGACGAAGAATTTGACAGAACAAAACACCCAGCTCTAATCATCAAGGGCACCAAGAAAAGAGACTGAATATGGATAAAAATGAAATAACAGTCTGGATGGTGTTGGAAAACATGCTCTGAGCTTTCACTAATGAAAAGGAAATAAATGTCACTTTAAAAAAAGGCAGGAGCAATAAACTGGCACCTGTGGAGCACCAGATATTTGTTTGTTCATTCATCAGAAACTGCAATATGGCATTTCAGGCTGTCAGTCAGTGCTACACCCTCGTGCTTTGCCACACAGCTCCGGAGCTGGACTCTGGGTACCATTATGGAATGGGGCACAGCATCTGTGAGGCTCTGCCCTTCCTGCCCTATTGCTTCTGTACATGAACATCCAAAGGTGCAATTCTCCACAAAGGGCTGATCATGAACCCAAATCCCCAGATTTTGAACTGTCCCACTGTCACCCTCCCTGCCAGCCCCCCTCTGTGAAGCACGGCCGGGGCAACACACCCTTCTGCAACTACACTGCGGGCAAGGGGAGGGGTTCCCTCCACCCCCCCATATCCAATGAGACCACCCAGGATCTGCATGCTGAGAGCAAAGGTCGGTGGAGTTGTTTATGCCCATGAAAGAAAATTTTGGATGATTAAGGCAAGATCCTCTTGCATCTCTCCTTGTACCAAGTAAACCATTTCACAGCATATTAAAAATAATTAATGTCTTCTCTCTCAGCTTTGTCACAGTTGGCCAGAACTTCTAATCATTCACAAAAGAAAAATCTCTTGAAAGCCTCACAAAAACTCTGAACAAGATCACGACACAATAAAATACCTGTTTACAGCACAGTTAATATCCTGAGAAATATATCAATGCAGCATGATAAGTTGCTAAGCTTAATATAACAGTTTCTAAGCAAAGTCATCACCTTAAGTAAAACAGACATTTAGTGCAGTATGAAACATTTTCAAGTCTTTGCATGTGCCAGATTCTTAATAAATCGCATCTAAACCTTTATTTTCTTTCTTTTTTTTTTTGATGGATGACTTGTTCTTGAAAATATCACTCTGCCCACGAGCGCATCACAGAAAAGAGAAGGCAGATTTAATTACAGACTACAAGTAATTTAACTGCTAGGAGGGAGGGCACCTCCAAATGTATTAAGTTGATGATTACTATATTCACATTTGGGCCCAGTGTGTATACACACGAGGTTATATCAGGTCTTGTTTGATTCATCCTGGACAGTGCCAGGCAAATCTTGGAGTACAGTCCTTGGGCGGAGGGACTGGACATACCATGGCCAGCACAGAGGCACCACAGATGACCCTTTTGCCCTCAGTGTTCCCACCAGCTCCGCTTTGGAAACACAGCACGATTTTTTTTATCTTAGCATCATATTGCATTGAGACAACTGATTATTTAATTTTTGCATCCTAGTCCCATGCAGAGCCAGTATGTTCAGCCTGCATCCTGCATCATAGCCCACTTGTAAACCCAACTCTTCATCTCCCGTATGCATTTCACGAGCAGTAAATAAATAGAGCAGGTAACAGCACATCTATTTTGCTGTCAGGCTTGTTCAAAGTGATCAGCCTAAAGACAGACTTTTAAATACCAGCTGTTTGCGATGCATTTGGATTGCTGTGTAATATCAAGTTTCAGTAACTCTTGATTTTGCATAGCAAGGATTCCCTGTTTGCAGAAAAATATAAATTAAAGAACAGGAAGGAAAAGAATAGTTTCAGCCTATGATGCTCATTCACAAAATCATGACATAGCCCTTCTGTCATAGAGTGCTTTCTAAAGTGCTTTAAAAACCAAGGAAACAGAAAGTTGTCCAGAAGGGCTCTCCTCACTGCTCAGGAACCCACGAGTGTGTTTTCCAGCCTGGCCACTTCTAGAATACTTTCACAGCTGCTCTGTTAAAAGCCAACAACATGCCCAAGCCTGTGGAAGCCTCATCAGCATTCAGACAGGGCTGCTCCGGGCACCCCCTGCACACAGGGAGCAATCCCGTGGTGCACTGAGCAGCTGCCTGCTGCCACTTGCCTGCAGTTGTGTGGCATCTCCTCCTCTCTGAGTTGTGATGCTGAGCAGAGGCTGGAGGGGCTCAGGTCACTGCCCCACCAAATACCACTGCAGGGAAATGGGGCACTCCCTAAGCCAATGCTGCTTGTCAGTGCCCACCACACAGGAACAAGAACAAGACAGGCATGTGAATGCAGTGATAAACCAGTTAGAAAGGTGGAAAGGATTTAAGTGTGCGTGACAGGGACTGGGAATCACTGCCTGGATTTCAGATCAATTCTGTGCTGGAGCCTGCAGGGCTGAGTTACCCAGAGAAGAGCCATTTCCATCAGTGTGACTGACATCCCTTGCCCCACAGTGCTAGGGTGCTGGCATCTAACTCCTCCCTGGGCAAGAAAGCCAAAGGATGATCTGATTTTTTACCTTCACATGTGCAGGCCAATGGCATGATAACTCTGGCTTGCGGCAAAGTTATACTTCAGCTCTTTTTTCAAAGCTCTTTTTTTCCCTCCACATCTTGGCCCTCATTTCCATCAAAAGAAGTAATTTATGCATGTTTTTAACCTCTCATTATTTTTTTGAACCCAATTTTCAAAGCAAATCATTAAAACAAATAAATACTCCTTCCTTTTTTGGGACATGATCTCTCAGGTTTTTACGCACAAATTGTCAACAATATGAAACAATCAGAAATGGCCTTTTTTGGTGAGTGAGCATTTAACATTTTGCATGTTTCTACCTGATATGAGAACTTGAGCTAATCTGATTTCTGCTTGTGATCTCTGTAATATTGAACTGCAAAAGAGACAGGGATAAAGTAATTGTTTGGAGCTCAGCTGAATGGTTTGCTAATTGCCAGAAGCAAATGGCAAGATATTGAGAGCATGCGGTAAAATTAAATCAGCCTTCTCCTCCTTTTAGATTTTGCAGGGATCTTGTTTATCACTAAAGTTATATGTAGGAGAGGAAGAAATTAGAGCAACAAATGTGCAGGTTTGGATGTGTAACACACAACTGGCAGGGAACTAGTCAAACAATAGTAAAGCAAGAAATCTCTGGACTCTGTTGCTGTATTTTCCTTAGTATCTTTGTTTCTCATATATTCTGTTCTCCTGTCATTGAAAAACAATCTAAAAAAATCCTCCTCCCGAATCCAGTCCCAAGACAGACAGATTGCTTTGCCTACCAAGCAGCAGCTGGACATGTCTGTTGCGTGATGCTGGTGCCCTATGAATGTTATTCAGAAAAAAACACATGGATAAATTTGTAAGACTGGATTTGAAAGCAAAGTTTCCAACCTCTTTGAATGCCTACATGACTCAAACACAAGTGGCTGATCAGAACTAAATATCTTAGTCACCTCTATGGCTTTAATGCAAAATCTTGGCATCTTTCCATTCCGTAGAAAAGAAAACTTCTGATACAGAATGGCCCTGCAGAATCCAGAAAATAAGGTAGGAAACTGTCTGATACTTGTTCACTCCATTTGCACAGATGAACCCTCCCTGATCCTCTCCCTCTGCAGTAAACACCAGCCTGCTGCTCCCAGCGCCAGTCTGCCTCGCTGTCAGATTAAACAGGCTCTCCCCAGGGATCCTGCACAGAGCCTGCCTGGGAAAATACCTGGGAAACAGGATTAGAAATAAAAAAATGTTCTCAAATGTTACTTCAAATAAGGTTCTGTGCAGTTTTTTCAGCTTTGTGTTTCTCTCAATGACCTTCCCAGCGAGTGATTTGTTTTTAAAGCCCCTTTTCTTTGGTGAGCTTGAGATGTTTTGCAGCTATATCAGCACACAAATGCTGAGCATCAGCTCTGGCACCAAGTATTTCTTAATTTAAATGAAAAGTAGAGCACAGTGTAGTTTAAGTGACATGTTGGCACAGAGAAGAATAAGCTAGGACTCAAAAACATCTTCCACATAAACAAAATCTACCAAATACCCATGCTCTTGAGAGCCAGAAATTAGAGCCAGACATGTAATTTTTGTGCAATCATTTTGTTCCTTTCATAAGAGACAAGAACTGTCTCTTGAATCAGTCAATCAAAATCTCAGCTGATTAAACCATCCACAGTTCGTTTCCCAGAGAACTAATTGACAACATTTGATGTTCAGAAATGAAGTTGGTTTCAATGGGCACAGCCATCTCTGTACTGTGGGCTACAGCTCCCAGATGAATCTGGCACTCCACTGAATCAGGTTTGCAATGCAAATAGACAAGATTAGGGAGGAGGAGAAGAAAACAGGAAAAAAATACTCAATCGTAATCATCATTGTTCTGTGCCCAAGAAGTGAAATTACTTTCTGTTCAAATTGGAAGGGAGTGGACTGCAGAAACCTGGAGAAAAGAATAGGCAGCAGAGCACTGCTCCAAAATTCTCCCTACCCATAGTGTACTCTATCAGATGGAGTCTTCTCAGACCTGATGTGGGTTGTGGGCAGGCAAAGCATCTCAGAGGGTGTGCCTTTGGGGACTGTGGCACCTGAAAAAACAGTAACAGCAGACCTTTTTCACCAGAGGAAAATAAGTACTGGAGCAGGACAGCAGGCTGCTGCATCATCAAAGATTCTGAAGATGTTCAGGTCTGGAGCAGGATTGTGTCCTGGAAGGATGGTGTTGAGAATCTCATCTTCACCTGTGATGATGTGAGGCTCCATTTCTGCCCATGTTACCAGTGGAAGCCTGAGGTGGAACTTTAGCTTGCACACAGCTGTTCCTTGCTTAATATTCAGGAACAGATTCTGACCTCCTTTGCCTTTGTCTCTGACCCCATCAGAATGTTACATTGCTTTTATGCAACAAGAGAGCTGCAAGGCTGCTACCAAGGCATTTTGGCTCCTCTCATGGGGAGTATCAGTCCGGACTCCAAATACACCAGCAGCACCTTGCCAGCATCTCCTCCCACTCTTTGGCTGCTGCTCACCATTGCAGAGCATTAAGCTCCATAACCACAGGCACAGAGTGTTTGCATAGGGTCTAATGTAAATCAATTTTTTCTCTGGGTATCAGTGTATTCAAAGTAAGAGAAACAAAATTCATCTGTGGAAGCTATTGGACCCATTTTGAGAGCTTCTGGCCCCACAAATGCCCCAGTGATGTCGGTAAAAGCAAGGGCAAGCACAAAGCTTCCACTCTGTCCTCACTGGCTTTGCAGGTCTCTCAAAATGCTGGAGCTGAATCCGTTGCTGGAAGCAGCACAGCTGTGCCAGCACAGAGCTCTTGCTCTTGGGGCTGACATGCTCCTCTTCACAGTGGGACTAATTAGTGCAAGCAGAGAAGCTCATCAGCATCATTACCTGCTTCTGGGGTGGCCCTGCCAACCGTGTCCTCCCTAGCTCTGGAGCTGAACAGGTTGGTAGCTGCCCTGACCACAACTCATTACATCTCTGCACCCTAAAGTGACCCCAAATTACTGTGATTTGTAATAAAATTCCCTGTGGCATCTGAGCATTTGAGGGGTCAGAGGAGGAAGGTGGCTTCATGTTCCCAAGAAGGATGTTGTTCAGCATCCTAAAGGCAGGTGATCAATTTTTCCCTCCTGTCATTACCCCTCTGAACCTCCACCCCACCTCAGTCAATGGCTTGAAGGATGGGAGGTGGCACTGCCAAGTGCAGAACAGGCTGGAGAACCTGAGCAGCTTCAATTCTCCATTTGTCACAATCCTCTGGCAAAGTGTCAGTCTGAGGAAGCTGGGAAGGCTTCTGAGAAGAGATACTGCTTCTGTTAATTATCCTACATGCACGCTCCAGCCTTTTCTAGTGTTTGCCACTGGAGAGAAGAGATCATTTAGAGAGGGGAGAGGGGGAGAATAAAAATCACAAAAGAATAGCTGTAAGCCTAACAAAGAGATAACAAACGACAGAGCAGCAGAATGCTAATGCCATGTCCTTGTCTCCTTGTGAATGGACCTGTAGAGCTCACTGGAGCAGCCCTGCTCCAGCGAGCAGATCTCTCCCCAAAGGATTGTCCTCTGCAGCTATGAAAAATGTACGACATAGAAAAGGAATTTTCAAAATCCCCTGCAAGGACTACATTTGTTCAGTCAACAGCCACATCTGACCTCCCTGTGCTTTCACAAGAGCTGAGATGTGTTTCTTCCATCCAAGGGGATGCAGAGTGGGTGTAAGTGTTCTAGTCCGGGGAGCTAGCAGAAGATGGAAGCTGTGGGTCACACAAAACAAGCTTTGTCTAGTGTCACAGTAATGTTTTTAAAGGGTTTCATCTGTTCATTTATGACCCTAAAACTTGTTTGACTTTACATTTGCAATGACTTTTTCCTTTTAAAATTGATACATCTTGTTAGAAAAAGTAAGAAAATGTGTAGATAACTGCAAATATAACAGGATTTCCCAGGTAAACATTAATCTAATGTTTTCTAAAGCCCCATTCTGCCATTAAACTGAATGTATATATTTAATTATGTGTGTCCATACATCATATGCACACATAGAGCACATTATTTGTGCAATTCCAGTAGCTTTGATATTACTAGTAACATATCATTACCTTCCCAATAATATTCAGGCAGTCCTTCAATAAAGAACTGCTGAAACCTCCTGAAATAACAGCTAAAACCAATGTAAAATCACCCAGCAACATCTTGTTTTTGCCTTGTGCTTCAGCTGGGAGGAGGGAAAGGAGGGCAGACGGTGTGAGCAATGGAAAGAAAAATGCTACTTGTTCATTGTTTTTAAGTAACAGCAGGTTTATGAATATAATTTTGCCAAAAACCCCAAGAGAAATACATGACGTTTTTGCCATGTGCCTGTTGCCAGATGAAATAACTGGTGATGATGGGACTTAGAGCACAGTTCTTGCCTGGAGATACCTGTTATCCACCAGGGGTGGATGCTTGGAGCTCATGCCCACCATGCCACAGCATTTACCTCCCACAGACACTTCCCAGGCAGTCAAGGAGAAAGTAGGAAGCTCATTAATGCCCCTGGGTTATTTTGGAATATTTCTTTTCATTTCAGTATCCCCTTAACTGCACCTTGCTGCCAATAAGGTGTTTCACTGGGGTCTGGGATGCCCGGGACAGAAACACACACTCCTCCAGTCACAGCACATCTGGACTGACACTCCACAGCAGCACATCTACTCTTCCTTCTGTAACACACCTCATCTTCCCACTCCACTGCCCAGCTTTTCTCTTTTTCACCATCTCAACAACTAATCCAATACAAGAAACTGGTACAGACATTCATTTTTTCTTCTCCAGTAAGGCAGTTCACTGCTTCTAAAAATACTCCAGGAAATTGAATCAACAGTTTGTAATTGGCTGGTAACAGCAATTATTAATAATCAGCAGGAACATAATTTTCTTTATTTTCTACTCTTGCTGTAATGTAATCTCAATGGGAAACTTTGGTTTGCACACTGAACAAACATGATGGCCACTATGAGAAAAACAGAGAGATAAAACAGATTATTGAAAAACAGCCTTAAAAATAAACAATCGTCTATCAAATAGCAAATAACTGTAACACAAACAGCCTTTGGGAAAGACAAAGTTAATATTGTTCCTATGTTCCCCTGTAAAATGCTAAAATGAAAGCTCCACTCCACTCCTCTTATTTGGTGGCAGCAACACTCAAAATTGCAACCCCAGTGCCTGGGCATGCTGGAGGCAGCATCCCTCCTGTCCAAGGTCCCACAGACCTGCCCATTCACTGTGTGGAGATCAAAAGACAGAGCAAGGTGAAGTGCACACACATGACTTGAAGGACTATACTGGATGCAAGACTGCAGTCAGGCAAACTACTCATTGCATAGCGAAAAACACTTCTGCAGAAGGAAGCCTGGTTCTGAAATAGGTTTTCTGGAGACTGGGAGAGCTCTTGCAGACAAAAACCAAGGAATATTTTCTTTACCGAACTTGATAAATTTGCTGTAGGTGTCTGTGCTTTCCAAATCAATAAACAAGTGCCAATTCATGCAAGGATTTAACTTGGAAGGGTGACCAACTCATTGCTTTTCCTTCCAGACAAGAACAGCAGATGCTATGCTGCTCTCTGCAAGTTTCAGTACCTAACAGGTATTGATGACTGTATCAAGCCAGCTTGGCTACAGAAAAATACTACTGAATTTTGGGAGCTCTTGTCATGCTTGGGAACTACTCAGCAATGCTTCTTGCCAACACTGTTGCACGACATTTATAAATGGCATATTTTCTCCCTGTCCAGTTTAGAAGACATCCCTTACTAAGGCTTGGAGCAAGCTGCAGATTCCCTACAATCCCTGAGCCATATTGGAATGTAATCCAATTTCCCATTTCAAGAAGCCCAGAAGAAACATCACCACACTAACCCCCATGTGGTTCTGATTACACATCCCCTGTCTGCATCCTTCCAAAGGCCAGACATCGGGTGATAAGCTCAGGCAATGCTATGAACTCTTTCAGAACTGAGGCAGGTGAGCACACAAGCCCCAGAGTCTATTGAGAGTCCACCTGGGAGCATCTCCTAGAGCTTAATAAATGGACCCACAAAGTATGAGGCAGCATCTAGTGCCTATTGAAGACCATTAGAAAGGATGGATCATTCCCAGTTAGTTTAAGTAAGAAGATCCCCAAACCTTCTTTCGTTCTGCAAACAGTAAATATCAGGCTGGTCTTTGGTATTTCTGATCTTGGAATAAACTTTGGGAAGTACACACATTGGAAAGGCATGATTTTGAGAAACCTCACATTTACTTTGCTATCAGAAATGTCTTCAGCAGCAGCCCCAGTACTTTGATGATGAGTTTTACATCTGCTGCTTTGGTGCTAGCACCTTTCAGCATGATCATAGCTTTCCAGGGGCTATTTTGGGTAGGTGGCAAAGCATGAACCACTTCCATGGGCAAGACTACATCTACTTGCTGTAGAAGGCTTTATAATTAATCAGATTATTATTTTTTCAAGCACTTGCTGCAAGACTTGTCATTCGAAATTGGATTCTCTTTTCTTCTGCTTTTTGGATGGATTTTTTTTCTCTCCAGAGGAATAAGAGTGACATTGGAATACGAGTCAAAGCTGGTTTTCATTTGTATTTTCAAATAGACAAAACCACTTGGGTTTCTGAAGACAGATTCCTCGTGGAAGGAAAAACCCCATCAGTGAGTTGTGCCCTTTGTAACTGTTACCTGCTGGCAGGGGGGCTCCCCCTGGGCCCTGTGGGAACCATGGCTTTGTGCTGATCCCAAACACTGCCAGCACCAGACATTTTCAGGGGGCTCAAAACCACAACAGACCCAACCAAAGGCAAAGGCAGGCAGAAGGGGCACTGAGGGAGAGATGGCAAAGGCAGGTGGAGGGGAAGGAAACATCAGCTGCTAACAACTCTGTCAGCTTAATTTGATAGCTTGGCACAGCCTGCAAAAGCTTGATGCTCGGTGAGAGCAGCCAGGTGCCATATTTAGCTTCAACTTTGATGTAAAGTCAAAGTAAAGCACACCTAGGGGACTCCTCTGCCATTGTTTTTCCCTGCTGCTGTTGTAGCTGATGCTGACAGTGGCAGCTCCTGGGTCCATCCCCTGGCTGCCTTTCCCAGGCTTTGTGTGGATAGAACAGCCACCTCAGGCTGTGGGGACCAGAGAAGAGACAAAGCATCCACAACAGTGGCTACAGGGCTTGGGATGACTGTCATCTTGAAGAGAAAGGGGCTCATTTTTATTAGGTGCTAAAGCAATCACTGCTGTCCAGGGGATATTTTGGATGGGAGGTGAAGCAGGCATGGTGCAAGAGCAGCTGATACAGAGATATCACAGAGAGACAAGATCACAAATAATATATTAGCTGGATAAGACTATGCTTACAGAGTTTCACACCACTGCCTTTTATAGCACAGCAAAGCTTTTAGATAAAGTGAAAAAGTTAAAGAGACATTTAAATACTCCCATGAGTAAAACTAAGCATAATTTCAGATGCTGTAAAGATCAGGTTGTGCTAAAGAAAGTGGCCTAAAAAAACCTCCGAAAAACCATCAAGACAAAAGAAGTCATAGTGGCTGTTATGATGAGACACAAAACAAGCAGAAATGGAGATTTTGCAGTTTTGCAAAGGAAGTTGCACCCCTGCAGCCTGTGCAGAGCTCAGCTCTCCAGAGAAACATTGCTGCCGTACACCAACACCGTGATCCAAAGGCTCTGTGAAATGGGAGGGTGTCAGCACTTACTTAGTGTTGTCTGAGTCAATGGTATGAAAGAGCTTCTCAAGTTCTTCTTCATTGAGTGTCCCGTCAGAAAAAAAGGCCTGGAACTCCTCCAGGGACAGCTTCCCATCATCTGCAAACAGCAACATAGTCACCATTAGGGAACAGGCAAACTGAGGGGCAAGACTGAAAATCAAGAGTTATGATAAGATTTAAAAATTCAGACCAAAATTATTTCCAAGTCCTTCTGCAGAAGTGGCCCTCAACCAATGCAGAGCTCACTGGCTTCAGTATGGGACCCTGTAGCTCTGGCAGACCCAGGGCCAGGTGAAGATGCTCCTGGGTATGGATGCACTGGCCATTGGTGATTAATTGGGCTATTAACCCAAAGCATGACTCAGACCTAAAGAGGAAAATTTGACAAGCTTCCTCCTGAAACTGAATTACATTTAAGAAAGTATGGAGCATTTTGTCTACCCTCTGTTCCAATGATGCAGGATGCTCATAAGGGACATCTAACAGACAGGAAAAGACCCTGGGCTGGAATTAAAACAGACCCAGCAGTATCTTTTGCCATCTCCTTGCAGCTGCATCTTCACCCCAACATGGTCCATCTCCTCACTTTGCACAGATATGAGAAATAGCTGCTATAATAAGACACATTTTGCTTCAGTTGTCAACTGTTTAAACACAGAAGGGCTGTCTCACCTTAATGTTGTGCCTTTACTTTTAAAGGGACCTGGTGATGCACAGGATCCATCTGTCTGGCCATACAGCTTGCTGGGTGCCTTTTGCAAACATACCAGTGCATGAAGGAGTCACCAGACACAGGTTTAACAGTGTTCTCCTGGGCACCTAGAGAGGACCTTACTGTAATTTCAGCAGCAAACTCTAAACTCACCCTTAAACATTTATTTTGATGCCAGCTCTGGGCAGTAGTGCACTGGCACTTCAGCAGCCTCATCTCCAGCTGTATGAAGAGGTCCTGCAGACAGTCACTGCTTGGGGGAAAATGTCTCCATTCTCAACACAGAAATTAAAGAATTATATCCAGATTTGAAAATCTGACCATACACTTTGTGTATTATTTTGTATGTTCGTCCCAGTGTTAATTTAATCCGGGGGCTACTACAGCCTCTTTAAATGACCAAGAAAGAAAATAAACTATCAAATCCATATACAAGGGGCTATAAGAAAGACACCTTCACAACTTCGACTGATAAGGTGGCAAAGGCTTACACTTAACTGATGAATCTGGATAAATCTGATAAAAATGATAAAATCGGATAAATCTGTGTGCACAGGCACACAGTTGGATGTGAGAAAACTCCTGGAGAAAGCTCCTGGAAAGTTCAGCAACAAAGCAACAGAAGAGAGACAAAAGAAACTACAAGGAAACTTTAATTTGCCTCTAATTTCTTGTTCAAGCTGCTGACATCATGCTCTAGTGGTGCCTAGAGAAGGGGAGTAACTACCCCAGGTCACATATTATTTAAAGTCTTTCCATTCATATCCAGAGAAGAGTCATAGACTGGAAATGGTACCTACTTTGCAGTGGGAGAATGTATCATTTATTATTTAAACAAATCAATTGTAAGCCTTGTTGTTTCTGTTTAAAAAATGATGCTAGAGGACAAAATTAGCCAACTCACCACATACACATCAATATTTCTTCCCCAAAGTAAGTAAGTCTGCTGTTCCTAAAACATACCTACATTGCCAAGTGCTCACTCTGTTTCTCTTGCCAGACATAGACAAATTTAGACCAGTGATAAACTGAGTCTAAGATGCCTATTTAATTGGCAATTATGAAAGGAACACAGCAGGAGAACAAAATCTACAGCCACACTGGGTGAAGAGGGCACCATTTCCAGAGCACCACGGTGGTTATAGACAGGGTCCAGCTGCCTATATTGTTTTTCTGCATTCCTTCCCTAAAACGTGACCTCCTTGCAGCAGGCAGGGTGCAGAATACCAATGCACAGCTCAGCAAACGGGTCCCAGATTTGCTCTCTGTTTCTAATTACAGAACACTAAGGCATCTATACTTCAGCAGGTACCTATTGCTTGGAGCATCCCACCAGTGTCACCTGGAGACTATCCAAGTGGTAAGATTCATTTGCCAAAGGAGATAAAAAAACTATGTCCAGAGCAAGAGCTCCATCCACACCACTCTTCTCTGTCTCTGCATTTTGCACAGCTGGATGAGAAGCTTCCCCCTGCAGTGCTCCTATTTATGCAGTATCCTAGCCAAGATCAAGGTTTGGTTGCTTCTGATCCTGACTGGCAATGAATACATGTCTTCAAGCACCAACATCAAAAGGATAATAGCATTTCTATCCCATGAGGCCTAAAAAGTTCTTTATATATGGAACTCTTTACCTGTAAACCTTAAATCAGTGCTTGTTCACCTCGAAACTGTCCTTCCACACAGAGGGAAGGCAGAAATACATTCTCAGGAAAGTCACATAAATCAACTTACTGGTAAAGAGAAACTGTAAAGTGAAATAAATCTTTTTTTTGTTCAGGAGAGTACTTTGATCCAAGTTTACAGTTTGCTCAACTCTGAAAGACACACAGGTGTTTCTGAGTTTAAGGAAAAAAATATTTTTCCTTTATCTAGTTGATATCTTCAACCTTCTCTCTTTCATTTTACTCTTGCTTGATTTGTTTTGCTTTGGGTTTGACTTTTTTTTTGAGTAATGTGCTCCAGTACACATTTTTGCTGCAGCTTCTGAAATGTCAGTGTTTAAAATCTGTGTCAAAACAGTGTTCTGACTCCTACCTCACAGCCCCCAGAGAGAACAGGGCTGCAGTTACCAACTACCATCACAGGTCAGATCACTGGAAACCAACATGCACTGAATTTTTGTTGGCATTTAACGGCACAAAGTAATACAGGATGATCAAAGGATGTAGAGGAAGGTGGAGGTGACACTGACTTTTATTTTATTTTCACTGTTTGGAGATCCCTCCAGAACCGCTTGACTCCTGGCTGGAATCTGAATAAAAATGCCAATTTTATCCCAAGCAGTGCTCGAGACTTTCATCCCCCAGCAACCACCACCACAAAGTACCAGTCAGCTTAAAGCTGATCATTATTTAATACAAACTGGAATACTTGTCTGCAAACACAAAAAGCAAAAGCCTTCCTGAGAAAGGAGATAATCCCTGAGCTGCATATCTATAATTGTGCAATAGCCTGAGAGCTGTGGTTTGCTGGAGCCCAGCAGGCAAGGATGCCTTCAGGGAACTTGGGTGATAAGAGCAAGAAGACTGGGCTGGGATTTGCCAGTTCCAATTAAACTGGTAAAAAATCCTGGGCAAGAAGGATTGACCACAATGTTACTGACAACAGGTCCACTGGATGGCGGGTCCTGTGATAAGAGCTGATGGGACACTGTGCTCCAGGAGCAGCCTTATCAGGACAGCCACAGCTTTTTCCCACAGCAGAAGTGTCTGCACTCACTAGAGGACAGGTAAGGCTTCCAGAAAACAGCTTTTTGCTGAAAGCTCCTGGGCTCAATTCTCCAAATGGACAGGAAGATGCTGTGCTAGAGCAGCACCTACAATTGTACAGTTTAGCCTTACCCATGCCCTGCCCTGTAGAGTTTGTCTGGGATCTTCCAGCCCTGGCAACTACTTTTGATAGGAAGGATAATAGAAAAAATTAGATTCCACACCAAATCTCACTAAACAAAGTTTCCATAATTTTTAAGATCTAGAGATCTCAAAGAGACCTTGATCTTAAAGATCTTAAAGATCTTAAGATCTAGATCTACACAAATATTTGTGACTTTTTCATCTGGATGACCATACTAAAGGCAGGCAACCTATTTTCACTGACTCATCCTCTCCCCTTTAAACCCAGTACTTGAAGTCAACACCCAGCTGGCAGCAAGGACAAGTGCCACTAACTAGAAATGGCCTCCACTGGCACTGATTGGCTGACAGAAGAGATAATAGAGCTAATCAGGCCACAGCTACCCTGCCATCATTCCTTCGTGAGAGACCAATCTTCATTTTACTCCAGCTTTTCAGAATAATTCAATCACAGGCAAAGACCAAAGCAAATTACGAGCCCAAGAATTATCAGTTAAAACTAACTGAAGAGAGAAGGATGTAACAGAGAACATCAGAAAGCCCCAACTGCGATGTTGATGCATCTGCATTTGCCATCATGAAAATCTGAGGAGTCTGGAGGCAACTTTTACACCTTCTAACTTGCACAATCAGGCTGTTCTCACCTGCTGACACAGCCCAGGGAACAATCAAACTGAGATCATAAATCATCCAAAGTATAGGAAATCTGATGGCTGAGTTTCTGGAAATTCACTCAGTGAGACAAACAACTTAAAGCAGCTACAAAATAAGGTCACTTGTTCTGAGCCTAAGTTTCTTAAATCTGTTTTCAATTACATGAGGTTGAGACTGCTCATATATTTTCTAGCTATATTATGAATATATTTTCTAGCTATATTATGAATATATTTCATTACTTACTTTTATTACTCTGTGAGTTCTAAAGTGCTTTAAGCTCTGCTTAGTGTGCGAGTGCTCAAGAGCTATGGGTAAGTAAATTGGATTTTATTGTGGCCTGTGAATAAAAATGATAGTTCTATTTTTTTATTCTGTCTTGGGGGTATGTGTGTGCAGATACAAGCAAGTGAGAACAGGGAATGGTTTCTACCATGAACTCTTCATCCAACCCCTTTGGAAGCCAGTGGGAGTGGTTTTATTCATTTAAATGGAGGTGATTATATGTTTGAGTTTTCAGTCCTGGGCTGTTAGGAAAAATTACCTCCAGGCCCACAAATCTGATCTGTGACGAACATTTCCTCCGGCCAAAGAAGGGGTGTGTCCCTTGCGGCACCCAGCCTGCTCTGAAAGTCGTCTGCAGCTCCTCACTGCTCACTCAGGCACATAGCAGCCCACAAAAATCAGCCACCCAGTTTGACTCCAGTGTCACACTGTTGGGAGCAGCCCTGGTGATTCACCTCCAGACCTGGCTGAAGCTGCAAAGCCACAGGAGCTGTGCAGGAGCAGCACAGCCCACGTTTGGGTGGCTCCATACAAGGATGGTGCCATTGCCACTGGAACGGAGCCCCTGCAAATGGCTTTGCTAATGAGATGTAACACACATTATTAAAAGGAAATGACTACAATTACAGTAATTTTCTAGTGGAAGGAATTTACGGAGTGACTCCAAAATCACCTCTTTTTTTTCTGAAACTTAACTGATGCCCAGCACAGATGTTTTCACAAGGGTCAGTACCACACCAAGTGATCTGCATGGATAATCTGAGAGACAGATTGATGTTTCCACCACAGCAGATAATTTCTGTTTGAAACACTCCTTTGCCAGCTGGGAATGCTGATGGAACTGACTGGGTGATGCTGGCATGGGAATGCAAAATCTGGCACAGAAGAAGACAGCTTCACACACAGACAAAGCCAGTGATTGAACTTCAGGAGCTGGTGTTTTGCTTACTGGACTCATTGAAAAACACTTGATAAATGCTTTTCTGTGTACTAGGCACGATCCTCTCCTTCATTTTCTTGCCATTAGCACAGTTTTGAGGTGGTGACCCCATTACAGCTCTCATGGGCAAAACCCACAATGTTCCTCACTCTGGGGCAAGCTGGGCATTTGCACCAAAGCCCACTGGCATATGCCACATGCAGCTCTACTTTCAGCATCACCATCTTCTTTTTGCCATGTATTAGTACAAACCTTCAGGATTTTTATCTTCCCAGGACATCTTTCCTTTCTGTGCTTGGACAAAGCCTTGGAGAAACATCAGTAGCACATGGCAAATAAAAGAACATCCCATAAGAAGCCAGTCAACCCCTCCCTAGCCATTCACCCTAGGAATAAAGATCATGTCTTCTTTGGTAATTTGAATGTATCTCTTTCTATATCAAAGCACAGACTTCATCAAACACAATATTTAGCCAGTTTTGGACTTCTTTCTTCTCTGCAGCGTATGATGTGGTACAACTGGAACTGGGGCATATTCAAAATCTTTGAATGGCACTTAACATAGAAGGACTGAAGATTTTTTTTGTGATAGTGTTAACCTTTTCATTTCCACTAAAATGGGGAAAAAGTTACTTTCCTTTCAAAATTAACACATCAGTCAGCATAAGATGACTTAAAGCCTGGTTCTTGTCCAGGGTAATGGGTAATCCTCCATGTACCAAGCAGACAATGGTTGGCAATCTTCCCAGTAGGACTTGGTCTGGAGAAAAGTGGGATTTCCATTGTTGTCAGAAACCTGTTCCTCATTTTCACCAGAAACAACCTGGGCATCCAGCAATGCCCATTAACATGCCAGAATTTTCCCCAAAACACTCAGCTTTTATCATCAAATCAAGCCTTTTGTCATCCTAGAATTAGAAGTAATTTTGAAATTATTTTTAATAGCAGCTATAGATAGTTATCAAGTGTAAGCCAGTAGGCAGGAAGATATGCAAGAGTGATACAGCACATTTTCTCCTACTGTCTTCTGTGAAGAGTCTATTTTCTTCAGTTTCCCAGATAACCCTCAACCTGCTGTAATGAGCTGATTTAAATGTGATTTTTTTTTCTGTACTCACCTGTTATATTGACTTTGAATGTTTTTATCACAGCTATTTAGGAATGCCTTCCAAAGAAATTCTCAGTTGTTTATATATTAAATGCTGGAATTAGACTTCCCCAGCATGTGAATAGTCTGGCCAGGTTCAACACAATTGCTGCTTAATAGAGCTTATAACAAAAAATACCCAAACAATTAGAAGAGGATTCAGAGATGTGAGTACACCACAAAGCTTTCTCCATCCACCATTTCCCTACAGAAAACAGGAGGTAACCTCTTTTCCTCCCACTGTACAGTTTCTTTTCTTGTAATTTAAAAAGAAAATGAATGTCAACAGCTGATTTCAATATATTTGCTTCACATCTGTAGCGGCACAAGGAAAACACTGAGTCAGCCCCTCCATGTGCTGCTGCTCCGTAATAATTCATGCAAACTGCAGGTGATCTGGCCCCTGGAGCCCAGTGTACTGTACTAGTCTGCCCAGAGCAGACTAGTGGGAAAATAAGAAAGGAAACTGGAGCTTACAGTAAGCAACCTCCTGGTAAATAGTTCATTTTAAGAGACCAAGTGAACTCTTGATGTTCCTTTGTGCTCCAGCCTAGGCAGCCAAGAGGGGCTTGAGGGGAGGCATCCTGGATGGATGTGCACCAAGGGTATTTACTGGTCAGTGTGGTAGCACAAAGTAGACCTTTGGGCTAAATGCCATAAATATATAGCATATAATAAATAAATACATCCATAGGGTGTCCTGGTTTTAGTTGGGATAGAGTTAACTTTCTTCTTAGTAGGTGCTTTGGATTTAGTATGAGAATAATGTTGATAACACACTGATGTTCTAGTTGTTGCTGAAGAGATTGGGGACATACCTTCTCCCTTCCTTCACTCTCCCCTGTCAGGAGATCTCCATTTCCAAACTGTTGCAGTCATCAGCAGACTCTGAATAGCTCCAGCCATACAACTGCCACTGCCTCTCAGTTATTTCTCATCTTAGTTGGCCTCTGACTGTCTTTTTATGTTGGGTGCTATTAAATGAATGGCTGACTTTGAACAACTGTAGCTTTTTAGCACCTTTATTTAGCCACTGAAACTGCTTGCTCTGCGAGTTACACAAGCACAAGCCACCCTGGCAAAGCAGCAGATCCCTGTGCAGAGCTTGCAGCCTCCAGATGCAGTCTGATTCTTTCTCCCAAAGGCTTTGATTCTCTGCATATCCAAACATCTGTTTTTCTCTCTCCATTGTTATCGGTTCCATCCCTCTCTGTCACCCTGAACATCTACTTCCTTCTCCATTAAAGTGCCTTCAGCATCTCACACACACACACTGCCCACCTTCTTACTCTTTTTGAACTCTTAGATATAACATATAAGGTGTAGACACAGGTGTACAGAAATATAATTTCTGTTTCAGAGGAGATTCTATGGAGAGAAGAGGATGAAGCATCATCAACTTTTTATCCCTACCACTTGATCCCCCAAATTTCTGTTTATTTTCTAGGCAACCTTGCACAGACCCCTTCTTCAGTCACCTTCCTGAAATAACCTCAAGTTGCACCAGAGGAGGTTTATATTGGATATTAGAAAAAATCTCTTAACTGAAAGAATGCTCAAAAATTGAAAAAGACAGCCCAGGAAAGTGGTGGAATCACCATCCCTGGAGGTATTTGAAAGATGTGTAGATGTGGCACTTGGGGACATGGTTTAGTGTTGGGCTTGGCAGTGCTGGGGTAATGGTTGGACTCGATCTTACCGAGCTTTTCCAACCTTCATGATTCTATGATTTCAAAAACATCAGCAAGCTTTCCACTGCCAAACCCCTGGTTAAAGCCCACAAGGTTGTTGCCTCTCTAAATGTTTGATCTAAAGAGGAAATAAAACACAATGACACCACAGCTCACCATTAATATGAGATCACTCCATGCTCCAATCATCTCAAAGCTGTAAATCCTGACTTCAAAACTTCCTCCTTCTGTTTAAGGCAAATTTCTCACAAGGAGACCTTGCTAAAAGAGAGCAGAACCTGCTTCCTACAGTGCCCTAAAAACCATTCTACACAAGAACTACTACAGACCATGAATAATACAATAAAATAAATAGTAGGAGAAAAACTGATATTTGGATACTCATATTAAAATATTTAATAATGTGGCTGCTGTTTTTCTGTGCCAAAAAAATAGTTAATTTCTATGCATCAGCAAACCGCAGTGTTATACATAAATTCCCTGCAAGGTTAAGTACTTCTTTGTGTGCACAATAGAGGTGGCCTGGGAATCACAGAGAGATATTTAAATCTGCTCCTGAGCTCTGCCACATCAAAGCAGAGCAGTGGGTTTGTTTGGGAGACTTTTTTGCAATTCCCCACACACACATCAAACACTACACATGGTTTCAAGCTGTTGCAAGGCTCTTTTTCCTGCCATACCATGGTGCTCCTCCACATGAATCCCACTGGATATGCTGAGAGGCAGAAATCTTGGGGTGATGGGCAGAGATGTAAAACTACAGTGAAAAAACTCGTTGTGCTTTCCTTCAGGTCTCCTACAAGAACAATATGAGATCTGAGGGAGCTCATGCCTTCCTGAAGTCCAAGGGACCTTCATCATATTTGAAAAAAAGAAGCCTCTGAGAAGCTACCCTGGGTAACATATTCCAGAGTCCCCCTCTGTCCAGGCTGGCTGAGGACAGGTCACATACACTTACCAGTGCTTGACCTTCAGCAGCAAAGAGTGAAACCTGGGTTTCTCTGCAGGAACAAGTCAAAATATCACTTGTGAATCCTGTCCCATTCCTGAAGAGTTCAATGTGAGATTGGATGGAGCTTTGAGCTAACTGGTTTAGTGGCAGGTGTCCCTGCCCATGGCAGGAGGATTGGAACTAGATGAGCTTTAAGGTCCCTTCCAACCCAAAGCATTCTATGATTCTATGATTCACTGCATTTCTATCTCCAGGTGGGCAGCCAAAAGTTTCATTTTGTCGGAAAGTAAAAGTTCCTGTCTACAGGAACTACAGTTCCTGCCTGAACCCAGACAGACCAGGAGAGTATGACTGATACCCTCAGGAAATTGCTGGAACAGCCACAGTGTGGGCACAGCTGCTCCGGTGTTGGAGCAGAGGTTGGATGTTCTGTGTATCCCACCAAGTTTAGGGAACAGCTCAGTGCATGGAGACCACAGCAAACCCAGACCACAGAGCTCATACAGCTCTGAGCCTCCTTGGAAAGCAGCAGCAGACACATGTCCAGGGAAAACAGGAAAGAGAGAACAAAGAAAATGGTAGCAAATTCTTCATCTTAAGTCATGCAGAGAAACACCACAGTAACCTCACACATTCTTAAATCACACTGGAGTCTCTACAGGGCCCTTGCACTCCCAAAAGAGCAGCAAATTAGGCAGCCCTCTAATGAGGGCTGGTAACACCAAATTTGGGTGTTTATTCGCTGAAGGAGCAACAAAGGAAGACATGGGAATTAGACCAACCTCCCCTGCCAAATTAATAGACCCATTTCTGATTGAGGACAACTCAGAACACAGATTTAGAAAGGTAACACATGTAGTTTTGCACTGTGCCCCAGCTGGGAACACATCAGTTGAAACATTTGTGACCTATCAGCTCCAGGCAGACTGCCAGCACTGAAGTTTTCAAACTTAATCATTAAATTTTGGCAGAAACATAAAAAAAGAAGTGAACTTGGGATGATCTATTAGGAAGTTTCCATCAAACTGAAGCAGAATCCAACACTCTCAACTCCAGTATACCCATTGTCTGCAACAGCCTATTAAATCCAGATTTCTTGAAAAGCTCAGAATTAGGCACCAAACATCCCTAATCCCCCCTCTGCTCCTCATTAGCCAGCCTTCTTACTTTTTTTAAAGTGCAGATGAATATTTCAGAGGGACAGTGCAGGGTTTGCAGTTTTCAGCTCATTACACCCAGCACTCAGCTTCAGAGAGCAAGAGCAGGAAAATTCATGAAAATGCTTGTTGTTGCCTCTCAAAAGCGTGGTCCTGGTGTGGCCAGGGCACATTAGGGACAAGACCTCCCTGGGGCTGAAGGTGTTCTTGGCAGAGCTTGCAGCACCACTCTGGATCTGGACACAGCCTGGTGATGCTGTCAGCTCCTCCGTGAGCAGCTCAGCAGGGATCACAGCTGTCAGCTTCCCTGGGAGCTGCTGGTGGGGATCACTGCTGCCATCCCACAGCACCAGCCCCTCCCAGCAACAGCCTGGACAGGAGCGATGGGCAGCGTTTCAGCTGCTGCTCTTCCCAGGGAAGCACACTGCTCTGTTAAGTACATTGCAATGGATACAACACTGGTTTGATTTCCTGGTCTCTGACAACAGAAGTTGCATTTCAACCTAACTGAAGGATTTAGTCGGAGAGCCAGAACCAGCCCCCAGGATGCAATGGCTGTGCTGGGTCCCTGTGGGACAGTGGCATGTCGGGGTAGTGCCATAGGCAAGTCTGAAAACTCACCTGGGTTCTGTTACTGCAACAGTTACCCTCTGATTTTTTCCTCCTTGTAAAATAATCATTATTCTGTGCTTAACAGAATACTCAGTGGACAAAAGCACTGCTATAAGTGACCTTTCACTAAATCTGATCGGAGGAAGGCAGAGGCAGTGGGGCTGTTCCAGGCGGTAGCCACTGGAGTTTGTTGACTGTTGACAAATTAGCAGCAAATTACTGCAGATTAGAGAGCTACAAACTCCTCGCTTTCTGCAGTTCCATGAAACAATATCCAGATTGCATTGGCAGCATCAACAGCTTTCCATTCAGCTAACAAGCTGCGCAGAGATGAAGACAGCAAATTAAACTAACCCAAAAAGCAGATTCCTCATTTGCATTCTCAGAAGTTTCCCTACTGTTTTATCATTTGCAGCATACAGGACATCCAGCTCCTTGTGCCAGGACTCAATAGGTGCTTGAATAGCAAATGCAGAACCTGAATAATTAATTACTTGCTTCCATCATGTTAACCCCTGAACCATGAAGTCCAGGTGTAAGCCTACAAGGCTGATCTCCTGCAACACAAATGTTTCATTTCTTGAAACTTACTGGTCTCAAAATCGCTGTTGAAAAAAGTTTCATGCTCTAAACCAAACTATTGCTCATGTTTGATGGTCCCTCTCTCAGAAATCCCTTTGCCAACAGCTGAATCTCCTCCTGAAACTTCTTTTTCTGGATAATCTTCACTTTAGGACCTAGTAGACATGTGAGCCAAAGCAGTCCCTTCCCATGGGATGCTTTTGCAGGTCTCCAGTGCTGTCTGTCCTGGCTCTCCATGGCTGCATGGGGAGAGCAGCCAAGCCACACCTTGCTCTATCCATCACAGTTGCTGTTAGTTTTTATGCCTCCAATTAATAAGCTTCTGCATTTCCCATTTATTTTCTCAGTAAAAATGTAAGTTCTATGCTCAGTGTCTCCAGCTATTTGTCCAGGGCAGGATGGGTGTCTCAGCTCTGCCAGAGATATTTAACATCTCTAAGGCAAACAATGCAGATCTTTTCCACACTCTTTCATCTATTTGCTCCAGCAGAGTGGCTGAGCAGCACAGAACAGAGCAGTCCTGCAGGGAAGGCACATCTGCTCTGAAAAGATTGCAAAGAAAAAACAAAACCTAAATATGTTTTTCTGCTCCAGTGAATTAAACAAGCACATCTTTAATCACAGACTTCTACTTTTAACAAAGCTGGAGGATTAATGTCTTTTCTCTTTATTTTTTTGCAGGCTGTTTGTTTCAAAAGTAGGTTATAAAAGCCTCAGAACTCTTATCAAGCTTTTTGGTTAGGGGAGGGGAAAGATAAGATATTTTGCTGTCTTTTTCCACAATGCCTCACGTTAAAGTACAAACGACAAAATATAAACTTAAACAAATGATGAATAAAATAAGAACAGGAGTCACCACAGCTTGGATGCACGATGAAAACCTCCCCCCAGCCCACACCCAAAGGGGGCTGGTTTAACAAGTAGGTCACGGCGCAGCACTGCAGAAGGCAGAGCATCCCCGCAGCGCCTGCTCCATGTGCTGCGCTCCACATTTAATTGCAAAAGCACCAAAGCCCCGTCCGTATCGGCACAAAAGGCAGAGGGAAAAACTTGTGTGACAATTCAAGGCTCCTGTTGTGAAGCATCCCCTGGCCCCCCCGCCCATCTCAGCAGTCAGTTCCTTCCGTCCTCAGCGTCACAGTCACTGACCCAGGGCTCTGTGGTTCAACCCAGGCTGCTTTAATTTGGCTAAATCTAAGATGAGGGGAAAAAAGTATTTGAAGGACAAACCCACTGGAAAAATGCCTGGAAGTTGGTATTTTTTTCAGGGAAAAATGGGGTCACTTGGCTTCTCTTTTTAAAGAAAGTTTTCAAAGGAACATTTGAAAATTCCTGGCCTTAACTATTTCAAGTTTTGTTTTAGTTTAATCCTTATATCTTCCCCTGACCATTGACAATAGCCTCTAAATTTTGGTTTACTTTTCCACAGCAAACCTGACCAAGTTGTCAGAGTTCCTAAGTATCAACAGAAGAGAAAAAACCTCTGCTGGAGTTTTTCATTGAAAATTGGGAACCACAAACACAGAAATCAGTGGGGTACAGTGCATGGGACTGTTTCCTAACACAGCACCTGGGAAGGGTCTTCCTACTCCCTCACCCAGCTCTGCTGCAGCTTATTAAAGTGCTTCTTTGGGAGACTGTGTTTCAGAGAAGCCTTTGTGAATTTTTAATGCCATGTGCTACTTAGCGTTTGCTGAATCCACAATTTTTCCACGCCATCTCAGCAGCATCTGCTGCAGCTCTGTGACCTGCAGTAGCACACAGCCTTTCCTGGCATAATCGAGAACCCAGGATCAACCAGATCCCAAGGAGAGGCACACAGGCAGTGCAGGGAGATGCTTCCAGACCCTTCTGCAGAACCCTGTGGTGCAAAACTTCCCCAGGCCACCATCCAGGTTTAATTCAGGTTCAAGTGGTGAACCCACAGTAACACACAACAACACTGCTCGTACCAGCATGTTAAAACCCACCAGGTTTAACATGTGTGCAGCCTCTGCACAGGAAACTGCTGCTTTCAACCCTTCTTTCTCTTTAAGGTCTTATGAAGCCTGAAGGTGATGGCTGGAAAGCAGAGGGGAGAAGGAATGGAAGCTGGTGTGAGAATCCAGCTGGGAAACCAATGCATTGTGCTGAAGGAGGAGAAAAAGGGGAATGTGGGCCATGAAAGTCAAGATACACAATCTGTCTGACATAAGGGTGAAGCATGACCTATCTGCTTTTGGCAGAACCAAATTTACACAGCAGTGCAGTGGCAGTGAGGGCCCCCAGCACTAAGGATGTTGCTTAACAGTTTACAAGATAAACCACACTCATTTGAGCTTTCTGCTGCTCTACCAGGCTCTGGTAACAAAATCACTGGAATCCTTTTATACTTTAAAAAAAAAAAAAAAAAAGAAACACCAAAAAAATCTTCCACCAAAATCCAAGAGCCTCTAGATTTCACAGAAGTGCCAACCCAGGAAATGCTATACAAGCCACTCATAGGAATCCAAATTGTTAACATTTTTTTCCCAAAGCTGGGAAGCTCTGAGATGGGGAGCATAGCCCTATTATATTCTGCTCAGGACTTATAAACAGGAGTAAAGATAACCCAGCAACCAAGAACGAAAAATCAGGAGCTACTGTGCACATGGAGAATTCACTGTGGGTTGCCTGGCTTTGTGATAGAAACGCTTGTGGGAAGTCTGTACTTCGTTGAAACACTGAACATTACAAGCTTTAGCTAATGGAATAGAAAATGTTAGGTTTAGCCCTCGATGATATCTCCTGTGATGTTCTATCAAACCTTCCTCATGTGGAGGAGGTGATTTATTAGCAAAGATTGGATCCATTTGATGAAAGAAGCATCCTGGTGCAGGAGCAGGCTCAGCTGAGAGCTTCATCAAAGGAGCAGTTTACAGAGATGTTTTCTGTCTCCCAGCGCTAACAGTTCACATGTCACCGCCAAACTTATCATGGAAAAGATTTTCAGAAAGCAGACAAATATTGTCACAGCTTCAGAGAAGCACAGCTCTCTGCAGGCTCTCTTTGCCTGCAGGAAACTCACTAAACCTACCTGCCTTCCCAGACTATTAACACAGGCTGGATTTCTAGACCAGTTCGATACACAAAGCTAGGGGTGTATTTAGGAGAATTTCTGAGCCACCCCTCTCCTTAGGGACTTTGCCTGTTTGTACATACACATGTGAACCTGAAATTTTTGTTTTATTTACATTAAAAAAAAAGAGAGAGAAGAAGAGTCTTGGATATAGGAAACAAAACAGACCTTACAAATACAATGGAGTTGGTGAGGGTTACGGTGCTGGTCAGGCCATGCCATGGTGCCATGCACTCAGAAAACCTCCCAACAAGGATTCACATGACATTTGGTATGGGAGACAACACAACATTTGCTGTTTCCTGCTATTTCTATCCTAATTAAAGAGATGCTAATTCCAAACCTCATCTATCTCTCTCATGGAGTGCACTGACATACTTTTGCAGAGAGAAGGAAGCTCACAGATGATCAGCTCAGTGGTTTCCTACCTGCCCAAATCCCACGGGATGTCTGTGCTACAGACCAACTTGGTTCCTTGCTGCAAGATCAGCCCCTGTGAATCTGTACTAAGTGCTGCAATAGCAGTGCTGTGAGAAACATTTAATCCTCATTCTTGTTTTATAAAAGGATCAAAATGCTCAGCATGTTGACAATTCAAAGGTTTAGCAGTAGCAACACCCAAGTATCAGAGCACAGAAATTCATATTGCAGGCTTAAAACTTGAATACCAAAATTGTAGAAAGCAGGAGGTAAAAAGAGAAAAAAAAGCCCTACTCATGCTGTATTGCAATGGCCCAAACCTGTTCTGTACTGATTTATGAATATAAGAAAACTGCTTTCTCTTACGTTGCCTTGGTTATTCAGTTGCCCAGTGTATGAATATACTTGCTCAGGTCAGTGCAGGGCTCTCAGGAAAAGCACAAGAGAAGGGAGTGAGTGGCTCCAGTGACCCAGAATTTAAGGCTCGTGATATGGAAAAAAATGTGGATCTGTTTGCCCAGCTAATTTTTCCTCTGGCTGTACCCAGCCCTGAGCTGGGTTTTGCTCTGAGGAGTCTGAGCCTTCAGCCACGGGAGGCTGTGCCTGGAGAGGGTTCTCCCCACTGGGATGGAGCAGGGACATGCTGAGGTGCCACCCTGTGACACATCACCCCATGGCCCACAGCTACCAGTAAGGCAGGTGTGTCTCTGCAGCTGTGGTCTGCAGAAAGGTCTCCCCTGCCAATAGAAATCTTCTGCCTCCATCTCTTCTACCCAAATCTGCCCTCAGCCTCTCATAGGTCTTTCCTTGCCCACTTCCCCCTTATTAGCATTCCTAGAGGGAGGAGAAATGGGAAAAATATCAGATACCCTTCCTCATTTGGGTATCACAAATCTGCCTTTTTAGGAAACATCTACAGAAATAGTCTCCCCAGGCAATCAGGCAGCCCCACACAGCAAGGCAGTAAGCACAGCATTTGCTGAACAGCAGTCACCCTGTCCCTGGCTGCTGACCTTTAAAATGTCAGGCTCCTCATTTAGAAAGCAACAATTGGGTTTGAAAAGTTTTAAGTGTCTGTGTTCTACTCTAGCCACTTTTGTAGATGAATGTCTCCCACTGCTCAGTTTTCCTTTCCCCTTCATCTCCTCAGGATTTCAGCATTTAACGCCTTGTTTGCCTATGCTGCTGTTGTTATAGGAGGATTTAATATTTCTTAATAGGGACTTTTATAACTTCTTTTCTGTTAATTCTTCCTCTAGGTAAATGCTAGAAAACCATTTTCCTTTTTCATTTCCAGCTTAGCAATTTCTTTTCCGAGATCTGAACTCTGCTGTTTTCCTACAACTAGATTACAGGATGCAGAGGAAACTAGTTTGGTTTCTTTCTTTGAAAAATATAAATATTTTATGTTGTTTTTACAGTCTCATGCAAGTACTTCCATTTATAGTACACACTTTTTTTTCCACTATTTGACACATATCAAGCATATTAAGGGATACCACTATCGCTCCAGCTACAAAGGGGTAACAAGACAATTCTGCATGTGGCTGTGTTTGCATATGGCTAAAGCCTGAGCTCCATAAAGCCCAGGGACAGACTCACTTCCTCCATCCCCTACTCCTAGCCTCCAATTTTAAATGGAGCTGGGTAAGCTGTGCCTTCCTATCACTCAGCTTTCCCAGACAGAAGCATTTCAAATTCATTCATGGTCCCTTCCTGCCCCTCCATCTTTCCTTTCCTCTTATCCACCCCATGGGGATGTCACAGGAGTTGATGAGTGCTGCACATTTGCTCTCTGCAGCTGGTGCTGGTGCCAAGGAGGGCAGCAGACATGGCAGCTCTGTGGCTGCTCCTGCCTGCCAGGGGTGCAGATTGCCCCATTTATTATTATTATACTGCGAGGAGCCTATTAATGTGAATATGCTGATTTTGGTAAATCTTGAACTATTTACCAATCTTAAGTCAACCATTTTTAGAGGATGAGGAGGGAGGCGTAAGGAAGCAGAGAGAACAACTGATGGTACTACAAAGGTGAGGAAGGAAAAACAGCTCTGCTTAACTAAGTGTAGCATCTATGAAAGCCAGCAAACCAGCCAGCTGGAAAAGTAACATCTCCATGATGAACAGGATTTCCTTATTTCCTTTGTAAAGGGAAATAAGCCTCAGTGTGCTTATTTTTATTAGCAGACCAGGCACAAACCTGTGCTTTGGTGCCAGCACAAACAATACACAACCAAATCACCATGTGTCTAAAGAATACACATGGAGTCGTGTATTCTTGGAGTCAATTATTTTGGTTTAAGGAAAAGAATGCCCATGTTTATGTGCCAAGCACCAGAAGCACTCAAAAGCCACACACTCTGATCATTACTGATAGCAACGCCTCAAAATCTGGTCACTTTTACATACTGAGGTTAGAAAGCTATGAATTACAAAAGGCCTGAAGCCACTTGTATCTGTGCTGTGCCAGGCTGGGTGCCTCAATACCAGCAGCCAACTAAGGCAGAAACTTGGCAGCAGAAACTGATCTCAGATGCAAACCCCACATCCAGGCTGAGTCGATTCTTGAACTCAAGCCCAGTGTGTACCAGCCCTTTAATGTTCTGCTGAGGGGCAGCAGGAACAGGGCCAGAGCATCTTCCTTTGCATCTGACACACACCTCAGCCTCTGGGACTTGGCCGACACACAGACAGGTTTCATTCTTGCATTGAGGCTGCAGCAAGGTCACAGCAGAGAAAATTCCACTCAAAAATAATTTAAAATTATTTCCACCTATAAAACTTACTGAAAGCATTTCAGGCTTTTTCCAGAGCAAAACGCTACCTTCCCACAGTGCAGACAACCAGCCATGAAACCAAAGACACTTGGGCTCCTGCTTCTCATGTCCATGAATCTCTATTTTCACTCTTTGCTAACGCATCCTCCGAGGAAAAAATTAGCTGTTCTGTCCCTTAAATTATTCTTTCAGGGAGTTATAGATCAGGATGTATCATTGTTTACATTTCAGACATGTCTTTCCCCACTGTAAGTCAGTAAGATACTTATTCCCCTTTCTCTAATGTATGTTAACTGGTATTTTAAAAGAGTGAGAAAGATAAGAGGAAGAAAAAGATACACATGATTTATAGCTGTTCCTGGCCAATTGCCTGAATACAAGCTGCCAGAACATATTTTCTCACAATTGTCTGGAAAAAATTGCTAGCAAATTATAAGGGTAACTTGCAGCAGTGTATTTGTTCTGGATTTAATTTTTGCCTTATTTAATTTTAACAGCTATAATAAAAAATCTTCAATAAATGCAGCTGATCTGCAGAAGATACCTAATTAAAAACAATGCCAGAGCCCAGTGCTGTCCCTTGCTCCCACAGCAACAAGAGCAGAGGATAGTGTGCAAGAAAAAGGCAAAAGGAGTGATTTTCCTCCACTCGGGATCTGCTCCACTTTCCCTGAGGGAACTTCCCAGAGATTAAACTGAAAAGTAAATATAGGAAAGTCCTGCTACTGAGAGAGAGAAGTAGCAATAGAGAGTGTGAGATTTAGGTGCAGTAGCAAGAAAAATAACACAATGTAAGGGTTGCACAGGAAGCCTGTGGTAGTGGCAAAGGCATTTTTAGGAGTTTCCACATGCTGGTCACCTTCACCTGGGTGTGTATTGCACCTTGTCAGTCATTTGTCAGACACCAGGAACACAAAAACTGCACCACTGATCCAGTTAAAACAAGGTAAAACATCCAGGCTGGAACATCTCTCCACCAAAGGCAGCATTGTGCACAAGTGCTTCCAAGGGAATTCACTGAACAGTGATGAGAACCTTTGCATTAAGGTCATCTCACAGCCACTCCATGCCTTGAACAGTTTGGGAAAGACTTGTGGCAGTGACATCTCCCACCAAAGGAGTAGGACAAAACCAAGCCTTTTTTTAATCTCACTTATGGCACATGTACCCAGATCTTGCAAGGACAACGTCAGGGCAGGCAGATGCAGAGTGCATCATTGGCTCTGGAGCCTGGCAAGGTCACTGCCCTGCACACTGCCTGCATCCCCCTGCTAAAGGGCACATGTGGGCATAATGCAGAACAGGGAACAGCAGCTGAGATCCTCCACACTAGTATCTAGTGGAGAATCTAGATATCAAAAGAATTTAATCAAAAGGCTTAAAGAACAGCTGCACCTAATTTGGACACACAACAAAGCAGAAAGCTCTTTGCCTGTCCTGTGTGAGAGTAGAGCATGTTGCCTGATGAAGAAAAGAACCTTTGTGTGGACAAGGCAGTTGGAGTCCAGACTTTGTAGGGTTCGACTCACAACACTCAAAGGCCAAATGTCCACCCTAGGAGCTTGTTCCTACAGACAAGCCAAGTTCCCTGGTCACTGCAGCACATCAGCTGAGTCCCCAAAGCCTGCAGTCAGCTGCACCTGTTTTATCTGCCAGGATACTAAAGCCAGCCAAGGTGCAAAAATCCTTTCCAAGCACTTCAAAATTTCATATCTGTCAGAAAAAAAGAAAAATTAAAAAAATCAAGCAGGAGGGATATTGATTTGCTGTATCTACTTTGAAAAGTTTCCCAGATACAGCAAGATGAGATATTAATGAGGGAGATCAAAGAGGGCTAGGGAGTTAAATCCTCAATGTCCATCACTTCTCCTGGCTTACCATTATAGTCAGAGCTTTTATTTTCCCTTGTTTAGCCATTTCCATGCAGAACAGACCCATAGATACCCTGCTCTCCTGAAATCAGAGCACAACATTACAGCAAGGTTGGCCCAACTCTCACAGCTCCATCTCACCTCTACAAGCTCATGGCTTCACTGTGGTGGGGGAAGTGCCCTGTTCCCCACCAAGCCTTCACTATTTATGTCCCTGTCTGCAGTCATCAGCTGTGCCTGCTGCAGCCAAACTCTCACTTTTAAGGCACTACTGATAAAGCTCACATTTTTTGGGTAGGGTTTACAAGTAGGTAATAGCTCCATAAATGTTTTGTAGTGCCCTTTGCTGACTGTCATCATGCCATGTAGACACATTTGCTGTGCAGCTCCCAATTAATTCCCTCAACTTTGGCTCTGGGAAGTTAGCCAGTGCTCTTGGCTAATTGAGCAGCTTTTCAAAGTCTCCTTATAAAACCATGATCCCTTATTCCCATCCTCCACAACTTGCAACATGGTCATTAAATCTTTTACAATAATACATTCCATTTACTCCTGTCCAGCCTGAAGCCTCTAATGAGGTTTGCAGAAGAAAACCCACATCTCCCGATCCACAAAGAGAAGAAGAAAGTAAACCCTGTCTTCTTTGGGTTGTGTTGTATGTCAGACCTTAATTGGTGCTCTTCAAAGCAAAGCAGAGTCTTTGGAAATGCTGCCCAACAGATCAAATGCTCAGCCTCAAATTGCCAGGCTAAAGCAGTAACCCCTGCTTGATGTCCCCTCCCTGCCTCTCTTGGGGACAGTCACATGCTGCTGTTTGTCTCCAATTCTTTGTATTAAAGGAATTGAAAGGAGGAGCCAGGTGAGAGAATGGATACAGCAGAAAAGGAGCATTGCCTATAGAAACACGCAGGCTCCATCACACGTACAAACCGCACCCGAAAGGCTGAACACACCCATGCTGCCCCACTTCAAAGTGCAACGTGGTTACACGAATTAGAGCCCAAACACAGACTCCTCTTTGCTCTGACAGATCAGCATTTATTAAGCACAGGGAGCAACATCTCCTGAGGGCAAGAGGTTTGATGAACTGTGGGGGGGGGTGCTTGTGGGCAGGTAGGTCTGAACCTCTAATAGGGATAAACACAGCCAGCAAGAAAGCTCAATTGATGGGTCAGACTGGAAATCCAGGCATGGAGCAGACTGGTGAGTGGTTTCCAATACAGAAGCTCTGATTTAGCCTCATCCTGATCTGACCCCTTGACAGGGGTCCAGCAGAGAGCAGAGGTCAGCCGTGGCACAAGGGCTGATACTTCTGCCCAGACAGTGCTCATAGGAAGGTGACCCTGCAGGTCAGCATCACCATCTGAATTTCTAATGGACTAAGGTGTAGCCTAATAAGAAAGTGTGAAGGTGTGAAAGCCTGTGTATTTAGGTATCTGCCTGACTTTGAGGTTCAAATCCATTTATTGCCAATGCAGAAATGTCAGGAAGCCTTGAAGGTTACAGCAGTTAATGACTTTTACCATGGGTTTCACTCAGCAGTTGAATTTTTGAGAGTGGAGAGAAAGGCTCAGCAGCCATGAGAAGGGATGGTGCTGGGCACAGAGGGCAGCCAGGAGCTGCCAGCACAGCGCTGGGGAGGACCAACATGCAAATGTGCTTTACAGTCACAAGGCAGCAGGTAACACAGGCAGCAGACACACCTGAAGGGAGCCAAATATAAGGTGAAGCTGATTTTTAAAATTTTTCTTCAAGTGTGGTTTCATATTCTAGCTGCAGGTTTTACAGCAACAAGGCAAGGGCACAGGTGATGGCCACCAGCACTGCAATGTATGTTGAATAATAAAAACCCCACAATACCAGTCAGGCACCTGAACTATCAGATATCAGCTCAAGTGCCAGAAAGTCAGTTGCACTCTGTTTAAACAGACAAACATTCCCAGCTGTGGATAACCCCCAATCCCATTCCCTGCACACAGTGGTTACACTGACTCCAATAGTGCCTCCATTGCTCACAGTTCGTGAAGGCTATCATGGCATTTTCTATTTTGGTTGCCCATCCTCTCAGCAGGAAAAAGCCTTAGGAACAGGACAGGAAAAATTATTTTAGACAGTGATGGGCCATAATTTGGTGTTGTGCAGAAATAGGTGGGCCCTTCTGTTGTGGAAATGAAAGTTCATGTGCTGGCTGTATCACTGGCTTGAGTTCATGGGGGAGTTTCTTGACTGGATCCAAACCTTGCCCAGCTCAAACCTTCTCTGGCTTGAGCCTTGCACTAGGCAAACCATGCGTGGGCCCAGATTAAAGCCAGACTGCTGCATAACTTTCAGCCTGTAGCACAAGGATACAGTTGTTAATGAAGTCCTAACCCAATGCACCCAACTCAAGGTCTGTTCTGCAGAATTAAAGTGGTCCAGCCAAAAAAAGCATGAAACCACCCCTTGATTCTAACGTGAATTTGCTAACAAGAAGTGACATGAGAAGAAAAACAGGTCCTAAAAAAACTCCCAGCTCTTCACTTCAGCTGCACACAGCATGCACCAGATACCTTCGTATTTTTGAAGAATAAAAAAACCGCAGACCAGAAAGGGCATGAGCAGCTGGGAAGTGCCCTTTCAAGGTAGTCAATGATGAAAATCAAATCATAGAATAATAGAATTGTTTCCGAGGTTCATAGTGGTAAAGGAGTACTGGACACCTCTAGCGACAGCCAGTAAAGCGTGGCCAGCAACCACCTTTCACAATTTCTACATTATCTCAAAAGTCATCATCTGATGGATAGGTTTGTTTATTATTTTGGGAACAGCATGTCCTGATTTAAACAGATGTCATCTCTTCAAAACCATGTGCTATGAACTTTGCAAGGACTTCGAAAGGTAATTGAATATACAACAGAGCTTGGGAATGATGCAGGAGTTCAAATAACTGAAAACAGATTCAAACTTTCTCCTTGTAAATAAAAGTTGTGCAGTTTCACAAGATGTCTTTTGATTGTCACATGAAATCTGGACTACCTAAATGTAAATTTTTTTAATTTATTTTTTTTAAAAAAAGATAAATACATTTAGATTGGTTGTCTGGTCATGGAAGAACCTACCAGATTTATCTCTACTTTAAAAACTTGGTTTATCACTGCACTTATATGTGGGTGGCTGCTAATACTGGTTTTGTTATGCAAGAATTTTATAAATATTCTCACTGAGAACTAATGATTTAATTTAGACACAGCAGCAGGATATGAATAGCTCGAGGTTTTCCCAGTGTGTGAGTAGCCACACAGAAGACAATTACCTTGGTCTGGCAATAAGTGGTTTTGTTGAGTGATAGCCCATTACAACAGGGACTGCAAAGCTCCTGGGAGCTCTCAGTAAAAGCATAATTCGCAATAGGTGCAGAGTTGTGACTGTGGAAGGAAGAGTTGTGTGTGCAACAGGAGGTTTATTAGGTGTTCAGCATCTTTTTATTCTGAGATAGATAGATAGATAGATAGATAGATAGATAGATAGATAGATAGATAGATAGATAGATAGATATACATGGAAGAATCACAGCTCTAACTTGGAATGTTTTTAAGATCCAATAGGAGCACCCAAAGCTACAATGCCTTAATTTTTCATCCTTGATGCCTTGGATCCCATGTTATTGAAGTCCCAACTGCTTACTACCATGCAAGTCCTGTGCAAGCGTATTTTCCAAAAGGGCCTCAAGTTCATGGGGAAAGGTGGGACAATAAGTTTTTCAAGACTTAAAACCACCTTGTGGACAATTACCATGCTAAAAATGGGGTCTTTGGACCATCTGCTCGCCAGTGCCAATTTTCTTCATCCTTCTCTCCATGCATTTCTCTGCTCCCACACTGTCAGAAGTCAAGGCATTTTCATCACATTTTGTCCCAATTTCTGTATTAATAAATAAAGGTCAGCAAGGGACACTCTCAGAGTCAAAGGGGGAAAAGGGAACATTTACACAATGACCTGGATTCAGTTGCTGTGAATTTGAGCTCTAAGTACATCCTCAGACAAACACCCATTTCTTCCTGTTCCAGGCTCACTAGAGGTGATCATAACAATTTCTCTCAGTGAGGTCTGGAAAGAGTGGGTGAGACTTTGAGAGTTACTACCACTAAACATCCTGCAAATTTCCAAGATCCTTGGAGTCCTCAGAGGAAGAGTCTCTGCCTACAAATGTGACGCTGAGGACAGACACACAGCATTTGTGAAGGGCTGGAAATTGCTGGTAGCTTCACCCACGTGTTGTTTTGGAGACTCACCACTCATTTAGCCCTCTTCCTCTGCTGAAGGTCCAGGACTTTCCTTGCTCTCCCACCACCATCCCTTCATCAAGAAACCCAATCCATGGAAGAAACCTCAAGCCTCAGTCTCTTCTGTTGCATACTGGTGATTAACAAGACTGATTTCTACTCAGGTGACACGACATGCCTCTATTCTTTAACATTTCAAGCTGGAGCTACGTGTCTGAAGCTTTTCATTTGCTTGATTTTCTTTTTCTCCCTTCTTCCAGCTTTTGAAGCTTGTGAGCTCCACATACCAAGGGGAGAGCAGTGGCCTGGCATCACAGCCACAAAGCCTTCAGGCAGAGCAGCACTGCTGATTTATATGTAAGAAGTGGAGATTACCCTACTCACCCGGGCACAACCCTGCTGCCAGGTTCCTTAGCCCCTTTGTTGTGATGCTGATGTGCAAAGATGTTCATGTTCCCTGCTTGTCAGGGGCTCTCCATGTACCCCCATGGTTTGTAGTGTAATTTGCTGTTCAGCTTGTAACCCTGGGATGTGCAGACCTTTCCTTACAAAGAATAGCAGCATAAATCTCCTTTAATGAGCTCTTGAGTGACTAACAGATATCTGTGTGCAACTATTTAAAAGACAAGCCCTACTGGGATAGGAATGGGCACAATGCCATTGCCCTCGGTGGCTCTTAACCAAGAAGCCCTTTCCAACCACCAATTCCTGCTGTGTTCATGCTTCCTTTTTTCCTTTATTAGCTCTGCTACGTCCTCTACAGGCCTTTAGCTGATCATCCAGATCATCCAGATCAACTAAAAACTGAAACCTCCTCTCAGCATTTGTACTCCGGATCTCCAGGTTAAACTTATGAATGAACTTAGTTTAATCCATGTTCACATTTCATTGTATTCCATTTTTTTGTAACAGCAGAAGCTATTCAAGACAGCATGTGCTGAATGGCTTCATTCCCATTCTCACCTTCTCTAGAGATAAGTTCAAGGGAGAACTACAACAGTTCTTGGTACAGAAATCACAAGGACAGCAGCAATAGGAAGGTGCCAAGTTGGCTGAACCACAATACTAACTCATCACTGGCCACTATCAAATGAAATACTCCACCACTGCCAGCTCCTCCTGCCATTTTCTGTAGGTGTTCTGTAACCATATGCTGAGGTTTTGGCATATTTTCTTTTGCATCTCTTCTCTTGCACAGTAGAGCTCCAGAAGAAACCACTTAACCCCCAATGATCCCCATAAATTGGTCAGACTGATGACCATTTCCATGAACAAGATCTAACAATTATGGCAAAACCCACTAAACTAAACCACAGATTTAAGGTGGATGCACCTCACGTTTAGTTACACTCAAGGCACAGGAGTTGGGTAGTTGCAGTGAATTGGAGATTTCCACCTAAAACATCCGTTTTTGGGAAGCAACATTTCTATAATGAATTGTTAGCAGTTAGGCTGTTCTGTCAAAATAAAATCTTCTTTATCTTTCAAAGAGAATCCTGGGCTATTTAACTGATTAGCAGCTTTCTAATGAGAGGATTAAGTACACAGTAGATAACTCAGATGATTGACAGCTCTGCTGCACCAGCCTAAAACAAGATGCCTCCGTTTTCTCACCACATGCCAATTAAACGATTAAGTATTGTTTACTGGTACTGGGAGGATTACAAGACAGTAGGTGGATTTATTAGCAGAGAAAGGAAAAACACTCCTACACAGAAGAAAAAGATTATTTTGAATGACTAACAGCCATGCCCCTGCAAAGCATGACTAGAGCTGGCTGAGTTATTCACTGTCAGAAGGTTACATCCCAGCCCTTTTCCTTTTCTCAGACTGTTTGCCAGTTTATCCAGATATTTCCAATGGGCTCATCATTTCCAGGTGTTTTATGCAGACCATTTTCCGAGTTTATCATGTAGGTAGTTGTAAATCCAACTGCTTGATATTATCACGGGGAAAAGGCTGGGAACTTAACTCATATTAGAGACAGAATCGCACTTCTCTGGGGCAGGAGACTAAGATGTCTTTTAACAAGCAAGAGCCGCTTCATTAGCAGCCTCTTAGTACATGTAGGCACTGAATCAAATCACCTAAATACAAGTACCTGAACATGGCAGGAGCAATAACATGGTTTAGCATCTTGCATCAAGAACATCCAATTTTACATGAATTAACAATTTATGTGGAGGAGCTTTGGAAGGAAGGGGGAGGAGGGAAAAGCTCTTGAATTCAAGCGATCAGGCTCCATAGTTACCGTGCCTGAAGCAGCCACGTTGCTTTAACACAATATGTGCCATTTTTACTAGGTTGGGGGAAAAAAATCAAGATGCTGAAAAGATTTCCAAATTTATAACCTCTCGACTGTAGGAAGCTGCACACTCCCTAGGCTAACAAAATCTCCTTTGTCTTTTAGGTGACATTTTAGTCAGACATCTGATCTCTGCATGCCAAAAGTTAAATGAAATGTTCTAGTTAAACTAGATGGCAAGAGCTGAAGTTTTCTTCAGATTTTCCCCCACCCCATTTCCTGCTCAAGTCTGTAAGAGTGGCTTTAGCACAGCTGAGGAAAGCAAGAGTTGCCAGTTCTGGGTAAAGCTCTCTCCCCAGTATGCCACCATCACACAGCACTGGATAATGATCCATCTCAGCTGGTTAATTAAAAAGAGCAAAGTCCCTGCCAGACAGGAACATCTGCAGGTGTGGAGACCACAGAAGCATGTTAACAGAGTAGAATATTTTGGGATCCTGTGGACTTGTGTTTTGAGCAGCCTGTCCAGGGCTCAGGGCCCCTTCCTGGGATTCTGACAAAAAGAGAAAGTGTAAAATTTTCATTTTTCTGCAGAGGGCTGTGTATGGCACCTACTGTGAGACATAAAAGAGGCAGGCTGACACTTCCACTGTTCCTCAGAGCTGTACCAGGTAAAGCCATGAATAGTCTGAATTTCAACAAATCAATAAATTAAAAGCCAGGATGTCAAAGAGAAAATAGTGAAAAAGAGATCCCTAGGGATATTAAGTACAAAGATATTACCTCTGGCTCTGGAAACCTCTGAGCCCTAGTTTGCAGGGAGGCTGTACCAAGGGAAATATTCTTGCATGTCTCCTGCAGCAGCTGCTGTGAGCAGCAGGAGTCTGGAGGGAGGCTGTGAGGAGCTGTGACCCCAAAAGGCTGCAGAAGAATGCACTGAGCTAATTACAAGGAGTGGTAAACTCTATTATTTAGAGTTCAGCAAACATAAATGGCAGCTGGCAGGTGCTGTCTCAAGAAAGAAGCAGCATCTAGATAAACGTAAGGAAAAGTATTGCAGGACATAGAGTCCTTCAGAGGACAGCCCCAAGGTCACAGAGACAGCCCTGCTCTGTGGGACTGGAAAGGAGTCATGCTGGGACTGACACGTGCTTGGACACCTCGCCTTGCAGGAGCCAGCATGGGAATAGAGGTGCCACTTAACTCCAGACTACTTTGTGACAGTGTCCTGTCACGGTGTCCTGTGGCAATGTCCTGTTTGCCTGGCAGCATTGGTCCCATGGGGAGCACCTGTTGTATTGTCCAAACACTGTAGCTGTAGGTCATTTGCATTGCAAGCAATGGGAGTGGAAGCAGAGATGGAGTTACCTCCTTCTTCAAAGAACACTTGGCCTTTACTAAGAGATTCAGCTGTTCTCCCTGCACTGCCCATCCAAGGTTAGGGAGAGGCAGGAATTTCAGAAGGACAGCTGTTTTCTCTGCCTGTGCTCAGTGGCATTGGACAGCTGTAGTCCCAAAACCTCACCAGACTCCTCCTGATGTGAAGTGGCAGGTAAGACTTCATGACAAACTGGCAACCCCAGTGCTGGGCTCCAAGGGGCACAAGCCAGCAAAGAGCAAGGGGGCAGCATCTCTCAGAGGCAGCATCTAATATTTCATCAGACAAGACCTCTGGGCCTCCAATTATGCAACAATTAAGTGCTCAGGAAGTATGTCAGTCTGGGTGTCAAGAGCACAAATGCATTTTTTCCTAAAAGCTGCACTTGGAATGCTCTTTTCCCATTTCCCTTCCATTGCACAACTGCTCAGCTTTTCCAAGCAACATATTTCAATATCTTATTACTGTGTCAGTTGTCATAACCAAATGCCCACATTAACAGGGTGTTTACTGCTTATATGTCAGCGAGCTGACAGCATCCTTCACTGCCTTACCTAGGGACAGCAAGCACATGTGCCTGTGAGCTCTGGCAGAAATCAGGTATCTCGCTTTTAAATCTGGAAGGGAATAAACAAACTCTCCCCTGTGCTCCTCTGCACAACCCTCTCACATGTCCCTCTGCAAACACACACAGTTTTGATGCATATTTAATTTTCTACTTGTACAATAGGGAAAGAATAGATATTAGCTCTTGGGATTTTATCTAGGAACTAAAATAAAACTGCTTTTCAGAGTGGAGAAAGATCCTGGGATTGGACCCATTGGCTCTTCTTTCCTTAAGCATGTTATCCTACAGCAGAGCAGCTGTCTCCTTCCAAGTCATTTAATGAAGACACATCTGTGTTATTCCCTATCTAAGGTCATGTCTGGGCTCAGTCCAGTTGTTCAGCTTTTCACAGGCACACATCAATACATGTTACTCTTCGATGCATGGGTCCAGTCCTTCAGGAACCAAACTGCTAAATTCACAGATTAGGTCTGTATTACAAAGCTCTTCTAAGATTACTAAGCAGTGGTTCCTCACTTATCACTTACCTGTGATTTATTTTTATGGGTTTTTTTGTGAAATTGCCCCAAATCTGCTGGATTCTGCCATGCTGACTTGCACAGTAGTATCACTTCTGCTCTAAGAATATTTTTTCCAAAGAAATAACAAAACCTTTTCTGATGCTGAGACTATATCAGCATCAGACCCAGTAAACTGAAGGACATTTAAACAGTTGGATGCTACCATCAGGAAAAATGGTAATACTGACAAGGGTCCAATCAAGAAATCAAGACTTACCATTTTTGTCAGCTCTTCTGAAAATCTAGAATTGAAAGAGAGAGAGAGAAACACTTTTACTGTGTTGTTCAAAACAAGGGGGTGAAGCCCTTTGCACCAGGGTCACGCTCAGCCCCATGCACAGGGCAGGTCCATGAGCTCCAGCCCCTCAAGAACCAATTCATGTGCTTTATTGAGCTCACCCTTCCCAAGCCTCAGCTCGTCTCCCCCAGACCAATGTGATGGACAGGCACTGCCAGGGTACAGTATCAACATGGTTGTCTTTGGAATAACTGATGGAATAAATGTGTCCAGCAGTTCCAGCACCTCTCTCATAAAAGAAAGCTGAAACCATGGATCCAATACCAGAAAAATACACATTAAAAAAAATTACAACAGCCATGCAGCCAGCCCAGCCAATTTCTCTTGTATCAATAATATCTCTTAAAGCAAGTTTCACAGTTCTGCACTTCTAATAAAAATTATTTACAACTTTTTTTTTTTAAAAAAAGCTAGTCTCCTGCGTGGGAGGAGATTATATTTAGACTTAAAACTACAGTGTGGAGGAAGAGCCCACAGAGAGGAATCAGATAGCCATTTCAGAAGAAAAAAACTGCAATAATGTGTAGTACTGTAGAACTCGCCAGGGAGAAAGACAACAGAAACAACTGATATTTTTCTGACCAGTCTCATCTGAGGAATAGTCCCCTGAAACAATGCAGTTAATAGCAAAAGGCTTATGAAAAGGCTTGAAAACTTACAGATTCCTGTCAAAAATGGCTGCTAGCACAGGTTTGGCCATAAATTACAAAAAAATTAACATGCTCACAAACTGGGCTGAGGAGGTAAAATATTCTCATCATCTCTTCAGGCCTGATCCTATTAATTTGAGCAAGAGCAGAGGTTTTGGTTTGCAAAGAAATTTCCCTGGGGAGGGAATCAAAGCACCAGCAAGACAGATCAGAGTCAGCCGTAAAATAGAATCTCTTATTTTCTGGGTCACAAAACCATTAAAAAAAAATAAATCAGAAGAGAAACTGCTGCACGAAACAAGAAACCCAAGAGAAAAATTGAATTGCAGAATATGCTCTTTCACTGCATATAGCTTAATTAAGGAACATTAATCATTCTTTTGTCCAAAGATCTTCCTAGGCTATGCAGCCCAGGGCAAAGTCAAAGCTGGACTTCTGGTGGAGGCAAAAACCCTCTGCTTGAGCCAAACCCAAGCAGTGAGAGTCACCGAGTCCCAGAGAGGGTCATAAAAACTCTACAAGGATTACACCTTGTGACTTGTTCAAAATTCCCTAATTTTTGGGCTGACCTTCATTTTTTTAGAGCAATTAGAAGTCCTGTCTCCTTACTCATGGACTTCATTGAGGTTTTGAAGGGCCAGCCAGTCACAGCTTGTCTATGGGAAGAAGGAATAAATCCCAGCAGGACCCCAGTAAGCTGTGTGGCTTTAGCACACATTCCTTAGCTATGTGCAATGTGCCCTGCCCGCCGTATAAAATATTCCTCTTTTCATGATTTGGACACCCCAGCTCCTCACTCCCCATGAGAACATCCAGATGAGGTACTTTTCTCTCTAGATGCTGATTATTTCTGGGCTATTTGTTTCATCAACACATCCTTCTGTTACTCTTCCCACTGCTTTGAAACAAAGACATTAACAGCCAGCAATGCCTATTTTAAGGTCCTGTGGGAGATCACCACCCCAGTAAGTACAACTGACAGAGGGAGAATGGGATGGCAAAAACAGTGGGTAAAATGTAGCTTAAATTTGGAGAAAGGATCAATCTGCAGTGCTTTGCTCCACAGAGCTGTTAACCTTGCAAGGAATGCTTGGAGCAACGGGCTAAAAAACAAAGACATGAAATAAATGTTTAGAAATTGAAGTATTTATGTCCATGTGAACATGTTAGGGCTTTAAGTCCCCCAGATACTCCTTAAAGGTATGACTATTTTTAAATCAACATGCTGGTGGAAGATCATGTTGGCTGTATGACTTATCAAAGTTTATTCTACAGGACCAAGCTGCTTGGGTTTTTTTATTGTTAATGAGCAGGATTTATTCTTCCAACTTAATTGGACCACCTAAAATTTGCACACATTAAAAAAAAATTAAAGTGAGGCACCTGGAGGGAAAGCAATTTAAGCTAAAGTAATCTGTCAGCACAGGCAGGCACTGCATCAAGGTATGAACACTGGAATGAGCACTGGGAGGCTGATAAAGATGTAATATACTCTGTTATAGCTTGGTAGTGCTGCCAAAAATGCTGCTGCTGTGAAGCCCCAGGATTTATGTTCTAGCTCATCAAACAAAAGTGCCCTCCCACACACAGCCCAAAGACGCCCTCCGTTCAGGCCTTGAATCAGTTGTTCCACTGTGGGAAGGAGGTGTTGTGCTTTCTGTAAAGGAAAGGTGTAAGATCTGGGGATGGAAGGGAAACCACAGCCCCTCACGCCTTCCCCATGGAGCAGAGGGCAGGTCCCCAAGGACTGCTTGGTGCGAGGCTCGCAGGGAGCTCGGGGAAACGAAAGCTCCAACCAGCTCCAGAAGGAGGGAATACAAGTGAGGATGCTGCATCTCCAGCAGAGAGGCTGCAAAGCCGGTCCACCCCGCAGCCGCTTTCCACAGGCTCCCAGTACCTCCATCGCTGATACTCTCACAGCAGCAAAGTCACTTGGACTTAGTTAAGGCAGCCCTGGAGGTCAGGGAGAGAGGAGGTGATGAAACATTGATGGAGAAACGCCCTGTCCTGCCAGGCCCCCGGCAGCGATTGGCTCCCGTGTCTCCACCCCGGTCGAGGAGCGGCCCCAGCGGGCGAGGGCTCCGCGGAACAGGAGCCGGCAGCACCGCAGCCTGACCGGGGATGCTCTTTCCGCTCCATCACCCCCAGTTCTCCAACCATCGGGGCAACGCATGACTTTCAGATGGTAAAGGAGGAATCATCCAGTTCAAGAAGTACTTCAGCAACCATCTCCCCCATCAGCTATGCTTTGAAGCTATTAAGTGAGTGTCCTGAAGCACAGGCTAAGTCCCACAGTGAGCCCACAGGATGCCCACAATATGGACATTAACCCATTTTATAGGATTTACACAGGCAATGCATGCACTTTTCTGTTTGCAGCATACTTAGCCCATTTACCAGATGTTTAGATGAATATAAACACTGTTTTCTGTAGAGCAAGAAACTTCTGTCAAGATTTCCAATAGGTTTTCTTTAAATATACATTTTAGTTGTACTCTCAAATGGCTACTACAGATATTTGACTGGCAGAAGTAAGCAATTCAAAACCCTAGTGGTAATAATAAACTTGAAAAAAATTTATGGTTTCAAATTTAAACATTGAGTTCTGCCTTCTCAAAGCTCCTGGATGAGAACATGTGACACTGGAGGCTGCTTAATGGAGGTTTTCTCACCAATTTTATTAAATTCACACAAGCACTCCCCTAAGAAGCCCAAGAATTATTACAGGGTTTGTAGAGTTTATTATCCCTTCAGCAGGTTAATATGATGTTGATTTAAAATAGAATGCAGCTGAGCTGAAATTCTGTTTTCCATCATAATCTTGGTGCATAATCAAGGACAAACATAATCAGGTCTTGTGCATGAGGAAAGCAGATGAATAAGAAAGCACCCACAGACCCACATGTACCTAAAAAAAATGATTAATCTGCTCACTATGTTCCTACATTCCCGTTCTCCGTGTAAGTTTCGACACCTCCTTTGGAGCTGAAACAAAGCTTTATATCAGATATGACCTTTAGTTCTCTAACTCAAGGTACCAGTAGGAATTTCCTCTCCTACAGCCTCTCTGTGTTGCTCTTTCTGGTAATAATGTGAGAAAATAATGACCTGAAGCTTTGTTACTTTGGGCTACATGTTTAGACATCCTCAGGCTAATGAGCATTTCCCCATGTAAGGTTTGATTTTGGTGTTTCAGTAAGGAATATGCCATTGATGTGGAAATACTGTCCTATCTGGAGTGGTTCCCCACAAAACAAAGCTGCTACATAACTCCAGGTCTCTGGGCATTTTTCCCACTTCAAAGCAGATCTTCCTTTTTCCCTTCCTCCCCAAGAGGAGAGCAGCTGATACCATGTCCTGGCCTCTTTTTTCACTCTTCTCTTTAGACTTTACCTAGCTGTCCTAAATAAAAGTTTCATGACACAGGTAAGAGTTGCATTTGATGTTCTGACCTGCTGATGTTCAGCACCAGAAGTTACTTTTCCATAAATATTAGCCCTGGGTGCAGCTTCATTTCAAGCACCCACTTCCAAAGCTCTGAAGATCTGAAGAGAAAGGATGGACTCTCCTGTGTGATTATGTACCTTGTAGTGAGCAATCCCTGAACCAAAAGAGCCTGGACATGCCCTGACCCTCCTCTCCAGCTGTGCCCTGCAGGCACAGCTCGAGGGAATGTTATGGGAATGATATCAAAGCAAAGGGAGGATTAAGGAGGAGGAAAACAGCCCTCCCAGTTCACTCAGAAAAATGAGAATGTAAACAAGGACACAAGCAGGAGAGTGAACCAACTTTAAAAAAACCTTAAAAAAACCAAACAGACCAAAAACAGAAGGAAAAAGGTCAAAGCAGAAGAGGATTGAGAAGGGATTCCTGGGACTCCTGTGGCTGCAATAGTGTTGCTAGTAAGGGCTGCACAGGAAATAGTGCCATTGACCAAACATTTGGAAATTGGCAGCTCTTGGATCTGTATTTGGAAATGCACCCTTGGGACAAATTGAATTCCCCACATCTTCTATCCAGACACCTCGCTAATCCCATGGGGCTGAAGAAGTGCAAATCAGATCTGGCCATGTAAGAGAGTGTGCAAGAGGAGCCATAAGCAGGAGAGGTGGATTTGAAATGATCTTTCTGACCCTGTCAAAGAAGAAAAAAGTCAGAAAAGGTCAAAATTAGTTTTCAGCAAAAGACAGGGTAGATGAAACAAAAAGGTTCATCTGGCCTGAAATGAATGGCACTGCATTTCCTCAGGAGCATTTAAAATAAAGCCAAAAAGCAATGCATTTAGTCCCCACTGGCAAAGCCACACAGGGAGCAGTGCTTGGAGCACACAGTCCTGCCATGGGAATGCACACCCAGACCCAAGGCTGATCCTTATTTCAGATGAAGCATTTTCACCTGCAGCTGCTGTGACTGACCAGGCCTTACATGTGCTGTCAGTGCAGGCTTTTGACAGTGACATGAAGGCAGGAAGAGATGAGCAAGGACATTTGGTCAGTCAGCACTGAAGTACTCCCAAACTACCTGTCTAGACATTTCCTTGGGAGCCATCCACCTCAGCTTTATATTGCACATGCTTTCATTAACACTCAGCAAATGTGATCTCACATTGGCTTAACCTGCACATAATATACACCCACCTAATATATTGTCCTTTCTATAAGCCTTGTGACATTTGAGGATTTGTTCTTGACTGCAAATGCCACCATCACCACACGTGGATTTGAACAGCAGTTGAGTACGACAGTTTTTAATAAAGGGGGTTTGTCCTCGTGGGTGCAGAAAGCACTAGAAATTTAGTGGCTATCCACAGCTTGTGATGTGAGTGGTAATATCTGCAGCAGATTGCACATCCTGCCAGCCCTGAGCCTTAGACTCTTGCACCATTGAAGAGCATCTCTCATTCCCTGGTTTTACTTGCTGCCTATTTTTGGTAATGCTTAGGATTTAAGTATGTTCTTCATTAGACTGTTACAAGGGTTCAGTTAATCTGCAATTTTTTACACTTGGAAACCTATAGTTTTGAGCTGAACTAGCAAACATTATCCAACCTTTTAAAATCCTTTACTTAAAAGGTCACAGGCAAAGTAAAATAAAAACACTGAAGCCAGCCCAAAGTTACAATTCATCCTCCAAGTGGCAGTAGCCAGCTTGATGGCAGAAGACATCTAACCCCCTTGTTGTGTTTTGTTCTTCTTCAGCCCTCAGTTTTGCCCCACAACAGTGCAGTTTTGTTTCTTTGGTGGACAGAGCACAGGAAACTTTGTTCTGACCCACCAGCCACCCTCGTGGAGGAGTCAGAACAAGAACACTGGGAACACTGAATCAAAAGAAAGGCAGAAGAGGAAGAAAAAGTGACTAAGGTACTATTAGCATCAGAGCCATTTTACCTAATTCACAGCCAAACCCCAGCTTAACCCTCTGCCCCAGCCCCCAAGGAACTGCCTACATAGCACACCAGCTCATGCAAACCTGTTAGTTAAATGTAAAATCCTACTGCTCTTTTACTTCATCCTGCCCCACCAAGAAGGGACTCACTGCTTCCCCAGGACAACCATGCAATGCAAGAACGTGAATTAGTTAATTGGAAAACAAGTTCCCACCCCTGTGTATTCGGTGGGATGCTTGTTACTTTCCTGCTAATGTGTGAAAATTAACCTAAATACATGTTCCCATGTTGACACCCTGTCTATGAAGGAGGGGTCTGGCAGTGCACTTGAAGAGCCTGTTACAGTGAAGCCACGGCCTCAGCTGGCACTGTTACTGTGACTGGGGAGAAAGGAGACAATCAACTTCTAAGGGAAGAGGAAAAAAACCCCTAAGCTCTTACATTTCCAGCATCCATTTCTACTTTCAGCAGGTGAGAAAAGGCTCCCAGTACCATTGTGAAAGGGAAAAACAATCTGGAGCTGCACACCCATCTCTATTGTATTTCCCATTGAAATAATACAATACTCTACTGTGTTTCCCATTCTGAAAGTTCATGGCTCGTTTTCTAAGCTCAAATCTAACAATGGAAAAATACCCCTCACTTAAAGATAGTAAAGTTGAATGGATAACATATCATTTTGGTGGCAAAACAGTCCTAATTCAAGAAACTCTTGCATAAACTTAATGTTACTTCCCAATTGTATTTATTTTTTGCATTGTTATTTGTGTTTACAATTGTAATTATGCTCTGAAGCCCAGATTCCAGATTTTTGTAAAATTTCAGTAATTTCAGGGCAGATTAAAAATAAAAAAAAAACCCCACAACCAAAACCAGAGAGGAAAAAAAAACCCCAAACAACCAAACAGAAAAAAACCCCAAACAAGTTAACTTAAAAGACATCAGGGTATTAGTTGCGCTTGTCCTTTCTGTTTCCTCAGGAAGCTACAATCCCCACAGCTCACAGCTTCCCACCTGCTGGCCCATTCCACCTGGTAGGACCATCCATCAAACACTCTGCTCTCTGAGCTGCTTTTGGCAACTCAATAGACACAGACACGATGGCTCCTCAGGGAACCAAAATGCCTATCAGCCCAGGGTGCTCAGAGATGGAATGAGTTTTGGACTCTCCAGCCCATGCCAATGCCTACAAGGGACATGCTAGAAGATTCAGCAAATTATTTAGAAAACCCAAGGGCTTGTTTGGAAGAGTTACTACTACTGCCTATTCTTTCTTCAAGGAGGCTGGAGGAGAGCATGAGTTATCCTTTACTACAACCAATGCCTCAGTAGTTTATTTTTGCATTCACTACTTCTTTCTTCCCCCCCCCTCCCCCCGGCTAGGAGGTAGCAAAGCTGAGGATCTATGTGTTTAATTACTGGATGCTGTAGAAAGACTATGTAATTACACCGTTTGCACTCTGGTTGATTCCACCCCATTCTCCCAATTCATTTAAGTGCAAATAGCCTTGTTAGCTCCCTAATCAGAAAATCTATAAATACAGCAGTTGAGGCACTCAGCACATCCCTACCAGCCCCCCCAAACCTGGGAAAGGGACCCGGAGTCCTGCATCTCCATTCAGTCAGGCTAATACCAAGATTAAGGACCCAGAGTGCATCCCCATCCCAGTTGGTCCAGGGGATGCAGGACCTGGGGTGCACACCCATGCCTAGCCTGTTCAGAGGGTGCAGGAAATAGGGTGCACCCTCAATGCCCAGCCAATCCAAAGAGTTCTGCATCCTGGCAAGGAGGTGAAGGAAACAAGCTACATCTCCATGTTCAGCTGGTCAAAAAGAAACGGAAAAGCAAAACTAAACACAAAAAAAAAAAAAAAAAAAAAAA